>CM042991.1:19858696-20022288 GCA_023678885.1 Pogostemon cablin
TGCTAGAGCTTAAGCAATATCACGTTTACTGTAATTTTATAGAGACAAATCATTGAGGATTGGTTGATTAAACAAGTAATTAAATGATAATCAATGCAAGCAAACAAGCAATGATTAGCAAACAAAATAGATGGATGAAATGAGTGGTTTTCCAAGTTGAGTAAAAGTGAGATTAACAACAATTAAGAAGTGGAAATCCTAGGATAAATGCATCAAATTCATATGATCATGGGTTTAGACTAAGGGCCAACACTAAATTCACCTAAACTCCTTCTCAAGATGACTAGGATCTTAATCTCAATAAGCACAAATGATTGGTTCTCATTCAAACAATTCCAACTAGGTACTAAGCTTGAATTAAGAGTCCCTTCACATGATTAATCAATTTCTCAATCAAACCAACCATATGTCCTATCAAAGGGTTCTAAACTCTAAAGGATTTCTCAATCTCCTTACAATTTATAATGCACATGAAGTGTTTGATGAAATGATTCACTTAATTATCCTAAGCATATAATTGATTTCTCAATCTAATTACATATCTAGAACAACTAAACACGCAAATCAACAAAACAAATCAAGCAATTAATAATCAATGATAGAAAATCAATTAACCCAATCAACATATAAATTTAAATACACAAATCCCAAAATTATCCAACAACTCTCATGTTGCTAATCTCACAAGGGAGATTAGCCTGTCATATAGATAAAGAAATTAACATAGACAATTAAATCCTTACAAATCATGATAAACTATGATGTTTAATACAAATATTGAATGGAAACTCCCTTGATCTATCATCAATGGTGATCTCCTTCCCTTCTTTGCACTTTCCTCTCTTCCTTGATCCTTTTTCTTCACTTGGATGTAGAAATTGATGGTGGAATGATGGTAGATCCAAAGGATGAAGAATGGATGAAGATGATGGTGTAAAATGAGAGAAATGGTATGTGAGGTATGTGTGGAAGCTCTGAATTTTGGATCTCGTCAAAAATATTGAAGTATTGGGTATTTATACCCCTTGGGAATCCTCTAGAAGGATTCTGATTTTTTTACAAAATTTCACACAACACGAGTCGTGCTCTGCAATACGGCCATAAGGTGGCCGTGTTGGGTGAATTGATGCTTCCGTACGGCCTCTCCTTATAGGCTCGTGTTGGCTACACGTGTCGTGTGCTACGACATGACTCGTGCACTGACACGGTCAGCCATGTTGCTGCTGCCCTGTTTTCTTCACTGTTTTAGCTCATTCTCCCTCATTTCAACTCCGAATTGAAAACACAAATAATACACAAATATGGATAAAATGATACGAAAACACACAATAAAAGACACTAAAATCTAGGTGAAAATATCACTCATCAATCCACTCACCCATTCTTCACTAATCATCATCAACACAATCCGCGAGTAAAAGTGAGGAGAAAACATACCTTTGCTTAACATGGTGTACGTACAGTGAACAAGAGCAAAAACTCCAAAAGTACGAGTGAAAATTCGAGATTGGATCTTGCAAACCCTCGAAATTGGATGTAAAGTGTGTGGAAGGGCAGATATATGTGTAGAAAAGAGGTTAAGGGGAAGAACTTATGGTTATAAAATGGCTCTTGAGAAAGGGTGACGGAGGTAGGTGTGTCAAATGGGATAAAATACCTTTTAAAACTGCTCACAGTCCTCGTTCGACCTCACCTCGACTTGTTAAGGATGTCGAACAACGTTTGTAAGTCGAACGACCCAGATCTGACCTTTAAAATTGCCTAGCTCGACCTCCGTTCGACCTGAATTTCTTGGTCGAATAGCACGCGGAAGTCGAGCAACGCGTGTAGTCGAGTACCTATTTTTCCCTGACTTGTTCGACTTCCATTCGACCTCTATATCTTGGTCGAACAACTCATGATAAGTTGAATGATGTCTCTGGACAATTTTGACATTCTGCTCGACCTTTGTTCGACTTAGATTCCTTCGTCGAACAACATGGTCGAGGTCGAACAACCTTTCTAAACTGTTGGATTATATACTAAAAGTCTAACTTTTTGTATGAACAATGTTTTATCATTTTATTTGAAATGAGAATCAATGATCAAATGATTGCATCTTATAATTTATTTATATGCACGATGCGATAGTCCACTTACTTTATACTGTAGATAATATGTTGTGCGACAATACGCGGAAGATCATATTATCGGTGTCCTTATAAAGTATAAATAGATGCTCACAACTGAGATAGACGGGGACACTCTATCGGGATGATTGTAGTGTGGTTTGGTATTAGCTTGTCTTGGCTATAGAATAACATTAGTGCACTTTGTGTGTATTGAGCAGGACCGCTTGAGATCGTTTAACTTATACTGAGTTATAGGAGAACTTGATCTCAGTTATTATGGATGTTCGTGCTCTTAATTCCTATACAATAACCTCGACACTTAGGGCAGTATGTATTTTTTTGATTCATCAATGGGTGAGATGCACATGTAATTAAATCAACAAACTCGGTAAGTTGAGAAATAGTGATGTCTCTATGGTGTGATGTTGATTGTAGAAAGAATCCGTGTCCGTATTAGGTTGATGATGTCCCCTTGAGGAGCTCATAAGGATTATCATGTAAATCCTGCAGGTGAATTTATTTCGGCATGATAATGAGGTTGAGTGGTACTACTCTCGGATGAGATATTAATTAATGGAGTTGTCAGTAACTTAATTAATTAATGGGCATTGTATATCTTAAACATGGGGAGACTGTCGGGCTCATAATAAGAAGGAGCCCATAATGTAATTATGGGATTAGAGCGATAGTGCAGTAATAATATTTTAGTGGAATATATTATTATTATTGGACTTAAGTATAAGCTTTGAGCTAAGTTTGGATACTTAAGCACAATGTAGGCCCAACTCTAATTTCTCCTCCTGGTCCCTGCTGTAGCCCATATATAAGTCATCTCAGTTGTTCTAACCCTAAGAGAGTCATGCCTAACACATGAAGAGGGTAGATGGAACAGCAGATTGAGAATATCTAGAGGATCGTCGCCCACACGACGTTGAGATTGGACTTGGGAATACAGCAGAAGATCAAGAGGTCGTTTGCTGCTGCTGTCCGCCATCTTGTACGATTTTTATAAAATCTTACAGAACTTGGAATTCAACGTGAGATATAATGACAGAAAGCCACGGAAGAGAGGATCGTTTTGGCATGTAGATCACTCAAATCCGATATCGGATGAGATAGTTATGCCCAAAACGGTGAGGCTGCACAGGCAGGTGAAGAGAATTTGTCTTCTCCAACATACCCAGGTGAAAGGTAATATGTTTCTTGTTTTCTTGCTTCCGTTGACTTTTAAAAATGTATGGAACCCTAACGGTTCACGTTAACCAAATGATCGAAAGCCAACAATTGGTATCAGAGCTTCGGTTTCGTGGTGAAGCGTGAAACGTTAGGCTATGGTTTATGTCAAAAGGTGAATGGGTTTAAGTATTCATGTTATGCTAGTATACCCTATTCAGATACCGTATACCTGTGTTAAACGTGGACTAGGGTTTAGAAATTATTGTTTCTTGTTGAATACTCTATACGTTTGACTGGAAAATTTGATAATCTGGATATTTTTTTAAAATTTGATAATCTGAATATTTTCGAAATTTTGATAATCTGGATATTTTTGAAAATTTGATAGTCTAGAAATTTTTGAAAATTTGATAATCTGAAAATTTTTGAAATATTGATAACCTGGATATTTTCGAAAATTTAATAATCTGGAAATTTTTGAAAATTTGATAATCTGGAAATTTTAAAATTTTTTTAATCGGGAAATTTTTAAAAATTTAATAATCTGGAAATTTTTTGAAAATTTAATAATTTGGAAATTTTTGAAAATTTGATAATCTAGTCGATATCGATGATTTCGATAATCTGGACGATGTTAGTTTCGAAATTTTGATAATCTAAAAGTTTTTTAAAAATTTGATAATCTGGTCGATATCGATGATTTCAAAAGTCTGGACGATATCGGTGGTCGATATCGATAGTTTCAAAATTCTATAATCTGGAGATTTTCGAAAGTTTGATAATCTGGAGATTTTTGCCGACACTTGTGCTTGGTGGCGAACAATCGAATTCGCTGATATATAATTATTTATAATTGATGGAATAATGGACATTTGTTATATATGTTATGCATGATTCTCTGTGATTTGCTGCCTAATGTGCCGTAATAGAAGCATGCTAGGTTACGTATTTTATTATGAATATTATATGCATGTAAAAACCCTCGGTGTTAAATAACTAAGTGGGAGAGGGGATTGATAATTAATTCCCGCGGCCTCCATTATTGGTTTGTAAGTGATGTGAGTAAACTTGCATGTTGGCAATAGGCCTTCCTCCCTAACGGATGAGTTTATTCACAGATCACTGGTACAGACTTCATTAAATAATTATTATTTGTAATGTGACACATAAACTTGCGTGTTGGCATAGACCTTCCTCCCTAATGGATGAGTTTATGTGCGGTTCACTGGTAAAAAATTATAATTGATGATTGTAGGAAATTATCCGAGCGCGTGTGTACTTCTCCAACTGTAAGGCACATAAACTTACGTAGTGGACTTGGGATCAAATAATGGTGCACACTTATGTGTGAATAATTAGTATCCTCCCCAACGGAGTCACTGCTATCATTTGCATGGCTAAAGAGGAACCAACTATTAAATATTTTTTCATGAGGTTAGGTTGACGAATGGAATTAATGGATAAAACCTTCTCTTGTAAATGTTTGGATTTGTAAACGTCCACACTAACATGGCTTGCAGACTTATGGTGCTTGAGATGTCGGTGAATTTTATTTTTATATTGTTTAGAGGGAATCAATATAAAAGGAAAATTTTGAAGATTTGATCGGTGTATTTATTTATGATTCTCTGAATTTTCAAAATGGTTTTATCTGACTTATTGTTAACTAAAAGAAACATATTTACTTGTCCAAAATTAATGAATAGAAAAGAATCTTGGTTTTGAATTTTACTGCTTAAGAAAATATAAATGTGTTCTCACTAAGGATGTCCCATGATGCCTATTAAAGTCTCTAATGGAGAGGTGAGAAGTTCATAGAAATATGATGGTCTCATGCGACTCTTCAGATACTTGAGTAAGTAAGAAAGATAAGAGGTCATGGATAAGTTGATGAATAAATTGGGAATGCTTGGAGTAGAAATTGAAGGGAAAACCTAGGTCAATTTATTCTCCATAAATTGCCTAGATATTTTGAGCAAGTTCTACCTGAAATACGAGAGGTTGTATATGATGGGGAACTTCTAACAAAACATGTGGCGAAGAAAAGCCATTTTCATCAAGAAGTGAACAAGGTTAGTATCTCATTCACTAGTCGTTGAAGCATGATTAGTAATGGCATCTACTGACACGCTGTGTGTAGATACCGAAATTACTAAAAGTGTGTAACTAAGTGATGATAAGATTATTTGGATATAGGTAATGCTACGAAAGTCTGTTGCAGTGGGAGTTGTTTATTTATCTTACGATATGAATAAACATTTGATTTTGAGAAATTGTCTTTACGTACGTTTTTATAGAAAGAATTTCATTTCAGTTTCTATACATTTACGGATGGATACTCCATTTCATTTAAATTAGATGGTCATATTAATGAAGGATGAAGCTATAATCTATTGTGTTACGTTGGCAGACAATTTATACACTTTTAAATCATGTTTATACCACGGATACAACAAATAGTAATTAATAATGCATCTTCTAATCTTAGTAAGAGAAAGAAACCTTCGGAGATGAACTAAACATACTTTTGGCATCTAAGACTAGATCAATTTTAATTTAGTAGGATTCAAAGGTTGATAGCTGATGGACCGTTGGGTTTATCTGAAGTGGAAACTATCTGACTTGCGAGTCTTGCTTGAAAGTAAAATTATTAAAGGCCTTTCAAGGCAAAGGGGTATAGAGCCATGCGAAGATATGTTGGAAATAGTTCATACTAATTTAAGTGGTCCTAAGACTATCCCGACGAGAGGTGGTCATTACGACTTAATCGTGGTGATAAGTACATCTTAGGATAGTTTAGGAGCTATTTATCAGATAATGAGATTAAAATCTCAAGTTGTCTAATCGGGCATAACCCAGCTGAATGGTGTGGCGGAAAGAAGGAATAAAACTCTTATGAAAAATGTTAGAAAGATGATGAGTTATTTGGAAATACTAAATTCATTTTATGGGTATGCCCTATAATAGCATGTCGTATAACGTTTGTCTGTTTTTGGGATATCCTAGAAAAATAGAGGGTGACGATTTATTTAGTCCAAAATATCGAAGGGTGACTTTTAATGCAAACACTAGATTTTGGAAAAGGACTATGTAATAAATCACTAACCTATGTGTAAATTGTTCTAAAGGAAGTGAGAGGGAAAACACAAAGTATTAGTACCAATTGTACAAGAGGATATACCATAAGATAAACTACAACGCGTGTCACGTCTGATACACAATTGCGTGTAGTATCTTGTCGTAGTGGGAGGGTTGTTCAACAACCTATAAGATATATATTTTGGGAGAGTCGTGAGACTTGATCCCTAGTAAACATGGAATGGATCTACGGATACGACGAAGCACTACAAGATAGAAATGCTGAATCTTAGCAAAGTGCAATGAATGTTTAAACAGAATAGATGGATTCTAAATTAGATCTGGTTGCTTGTAGAACCACGGAATGTGTGAAAGCTATTGGAAGTGGTCATACGAAATAAAAGAGGGTCATATGGTAAAGTGAAAACCTTGGAAGCAAAGCTTGTTGCGAAAAGGTATAATCAGAAAGAAAAGGTTCGCTTATGAGGAAATCTATTCTCCAATAGCTATGTCTATGTTGATCCGGACTATTTTATCTGTTGCTACTCATATGAAATATGAGGGATAGCAAATAGATGTCAAGACAGCTTTCCTGATTGGAAGTCTTGGGAAAAACATCTATGTGAAGCAACTAGGGTGATTCATTGCAAAGGGCTAAGAGCATTTTGAGTATGAGCTTAAAAGTGTTCATCGATGGACTAAAGCAAGCTTCAATATCATGAAACATCCATTTTGATGAGGAAATCCAGACATATGGATTTATTCAATGCGCGGATGTGTCTTGTGTATTGAAAAGAGTGATCGAAATATGGTGGTATTTCTTGTACTGTACGTAGATGATATACTGCTCATTGGAGACAATGAAAGAGTATTGTCATGTGTATGTGTATGGTTGATAAAGCAGTATGAGATGAAGGACTTTAGAGAAGCAAAAATATCTTTTTGATCATGGTAATACGGATCACAAGAAAGGATGTTATGCTTGTCTCAAGTTCATGAGATGATACGATCCTTATTTGTTTAGAATGTGACTTTATCTAAGGAAATATGTCTTGAGACATAAAAAGAAGATAAAGGTGATAAAAGTTGTTCATTATGCTTCGGTGAATAAGGAAGCTTAATATAAGGAATGCTATGCACGAGTATGGATAACTATTTTTCCCAAGGCATGAACTGTGGGTATCAAGGTAACCCGAGATAAGAATGTTGAACTGTGGTAATACATAATTTTGAAGTACCTGAGAAGGACTAGAAACTATATGTGGACTTACGAAACAGATTCACTGCTTCTTATGGGTTATATAGATTCGAAATTTTCAAATCAGATAGGGAAAGTAGTAAATCCACCTCAAAGGTTATGTGTTTAATTTGAGGAAAATGAGTCATAATGTGGAGGAGTGTTATATAGAAATATATTTCG
Organism: Pogostemon cablin; assembly: GCA_023678885.1. Classification (NCBI taxonomy): domain Eukaryota; kingdom Viridiplantae; phylum Streptophyta; class Magnoliopsida; order Lamiales; family Lamiaceae; genus Pogostemon; species Pogostemon cablin. Next base: position 19,866,482 of record CM042991.1, read on the forward strand.
GACTCCGGACTCCATCATGGAAAGACGATAAAAATGAAGCCTATGAGGCAGCCAAAGTATCTATATGACTCTAGAAACTTCATGATGGACTTCGAAGTGAATCTGAGTTTGCCCAAGGTTATCACAATTTATTTTGATGATAATGGTGCAGTTGCAAACTTGAAGGAATCACGAGCCCATAAGCAATTTAACACATGGAGCGCGAGTACCACCAGTTACGAGAAATCGTATGATGAGGGAAAGGTTGTTGTCACCTAGTTTGTATCGGATGATAACCAGTAAGTCCATTTACAATGACCTTAAGGCGAGAGCTTTTGATGGTCGTATAGTGGGAGTGGGAATCAGATGTATGGTAGAAGACATGACAGCATGGTCTTTTAGTATAAGTGGGAGATTGTTGGATTGTATACTAAAAGTCTAGCATTTTGTATGAACAATGTTTTAACAATTTGTTTGAAATGAGAATCAATGATCAAATGATTGCGTCTTATAATTTATTTATATACACAATGCAATAGTCCACATACTTTATACTGTAGATAATATGTTGTGCGACAATACGCAGAAGATCATATTATCGGTGTCCTTATAAAGTATAAACAGATGCTCACAACTGAGATAGACGAGAACTCTCTATCAGGATAGTTGTAGTGTGGTTTGGTATTAGCTTGTCTTGGCTATAGAATCATATTAGTGTATTTTGTGTGTATTGAGCAGGACCGCTTGAGATCGTTCGACTTATACTGACTTATAGGATAACTTGATCTCAGTTATTATGGATGTTCATGCTCTTAATCCCTGTACAATAATCTCGACACGTAGGACAGTATGTATTTCTTTGATTCATCAATGAGTGAGATTTACATGTAATTAAATCAACAAACTCGGTGAGTTGGAAATAGTAATGTCTCTATGGTGTGTTGTTGATTGTAGAAGGAATCCTGATTGGTCGTTGTAGTCCGGGCGACCAAGCAACAAAATATCGAACCCAAGGAAATTTAGGATTCATGGCCTTTAGGTATAGTATCGTGATTAGTTAGGGACGATCGGAAATGAGGTTTAAAAATAAAAGAAAATAAAATGCATGGAAAAATAAATCTAATTACAATATTTTTGGATTTTCAATGCCATGGTAGTCTTCATGATACACTCATATAATCAATCATCCAACATCTTTAATTGTTTTCCATTTTTAAGTAAATCATGGTAAGGGCGATCACTATTTCTACCTATCCCCAATGGTCATGGTGAATAGGATGTAGATTGTCTTCACAACCCCTAAAAAGCTCCTAGGATTGATCCTACTTACAATTCCCTTCAAGGTACTATGCTCGTATGGATGGGGTTCCCTTCACTAGTTTAATCCTCGGGCACAAGTGATCTCACTAGTGTTCATTTATGTTGTTCTAAACATAGGAAGGTTTTGGCCAAGCTCCCCCCATATTAAACCCACATATAATAAATGGAAAAAACTTACATATGATAATCGTGCAAAACAACCAAGGGTAAAGCAACGACAAGACATGCCGATACACAATACACAACTTAATCACAATGCACTAATACCAAAGACATAAATCCCATATTATTACAAGACATGTGAATTTCATAAATAAAACCTAATCAAAGCCGGAAATTCAATCAAGACATTTTCGTAAATTAATCAATAATCATGCCTTCAATCAACCACCAAAATATAGAAAATAAAGATAATAAATAGGATTAGATTACACCTTAATGAAGTTTTTACATCCATGAAGATCATCTTCTCCTTGGTGTCTCCACCTTCTAGGAAAGCAAATAAAATCCTAATCTAGAAAAACATTTAAAACTAAAATGGATCCCTCCCCCAAAGGGGAAGGGATCTCAAATGGAGATCTTAAAAAAAAACTCTCTACACTATTTAATTGGGAATTTAATGGATGAGGATTCATTTTCAGTTTATGGATGTGAGGAGGTATTATATTGGAGAGGTGAGTGGGGTTTTGGTGTTGATTTTCGATGTGGGACAATAGTGAAATTTTTGGAATTTTTAGGTTCTAGGAAGAGGGTTTAAGTTTAAATCGGACGAGAATTAGTCACATGTGGTGATTTGGCAAAGTGGTTGGAGGCGCCTTATACCTCCGAGAGGTCACGTGTTTGAATCCCAGCCTCCACATTTTTTTTTCAAAAGTGCATAAAAACACGGTCGTGTTTTTATGCATCTGCCTGTGTTTTCTTGTAATTTTTCAGCTCTATGGACAATTTTTGCACTTCTGAATAGACAACACTTTTCTGAAAAGTGTTGTCTTTTCTATGTTGTCTTTGCCAAATTTTCTCTTTTTTTTCGTCTTCGTCCCAATTTAATTCCCGTTTCTTCCATCACTCTTTCAAGCTTAAAACACCCCTTTTCTGCAAAAATACATAATAATACCTCTCTCAAACTAATTAAACAATTAATAATATTTTCATTAAAATCATGCTTAATTATTGAATTAAATCCAAATAAATCCACATAAATTCATGCAATTTAGCCCATAATTCTAGGTGAATTTCACACCGATCAAACACCCCAAACTTAAAGTGTTGCTCGTCCCCGAGCAACGAAAGAAAAGAAAGAACGAGGAGGGGAATTCACCTAGAATTGAATCAAGATATCAAGTAATTTCAAAACCATTTCAATTCAATCAAAACAAGAGACAAGACATCAATTTAAGTGCATACAAGTTAAGCTTAGGAAATATACAAGCAAGTGAGACCTTCACTACACCTCTCTAGATTTTGCTTTTCACTCTCACACTCAAAGGGTGTATGAGAGAAGTGTATACTCTCAAAAATCGATTCAAATGCATGACATTACCATATGCTTGCCAAAAGTCTACGCTCTCCACCACTTGTATGTGTGTTGATTATTGAATCAATAAGGTCTTTATATGGGGTTGTAACGTAGGCTCTTTGGTATTGGGTAGGAAAAATATTTAGGAAAAGTAAGCTCAAGATTAGTAGAGAATTTAAGTTGACGGCCAATATCAATTCTCACTCTCTCTTTTCTCAAATTAGTGAAGAATTCAAGTTGGTTGGTAGCCTCAACTCTCATTCCCACTTTTTTTTTTCTTTTCCCACCTTAATCACAAACGAATTTTATCCATCCAACAAATAAAAGAACCTTTTTCTTCTCTTTTACCACTATTGAGTTTTTTTCTCTCTCTTTTCCACAAGGGCTCTCTTCCCATTTTTCTAGTAGAGCTCCTTTATACTTCTTTTATACAAGCTTTACTCAATTTTTTTTCTCAACCTCCATTTTTTTTTCTTGCTTCATCTTTTCTCCCTCTTTTCTTTCACTTTCACCACTCTCTTTCCAAACTCTCTTGTAAGCTCAATTCAACCATTTCATCCCCATTAATCCTCTACTAATCGACAAAAGTGATTAGAATATAAAATATGGATAAAATGGCTAAATTTGTAGGTTGCCAAAGAAATAAGGATAATAAGCTCAAAGGGGCAAACTACGAAATGATTTCATTTGGTAGGATAAATTTGGCTAAGTGACTTGTCAAAACAAAGATGGCCTTAAATCATTTCCAACAATCTTCACACACGTGTAGTTTCAAGAAGACACAAAGGCAAGTTCTAGAATGCACACAAAAGAATGATGCACACACAAGAAAGGAAAAACCATTTGATTTCATGATTTTAAGGCTCAAAAGCTCACGGGTTTATAGTAGTGAAAGGAAACACAAAACAAGCATAAACCATAGCTCAACAAGTACACAAGTAAAAATCCATCTAGTCACAAGTTTCAATCAAAAATCATAATCTTAAAATTTCTCACAATTAAGCACAAGAGAGCCAAGAAAGATTTTCTCCTTATTGAAAACAAGATAAAGCGAGAAAAGCACGAAAAAAAAAATCAAAAATAACAAAAAAGGAGAAAATACGTGCCAAGGAAAAGAGTAAGGACTTAAACGTGCGCCGGTGCAATATGCTCAAGTAGGAGTTCATGGATACAATTTATAATTCAAACCGTAGAAAAGTCAAGTAACAAATGACATGCCCCCCAAACTTAAATTAGACAAAGTCGAATTTAAGTTGGGAAGATGTTCATTACCTCAATTTGCACCACTCATTTGCTCTTCAAGGCCAATACCATGGCTCCACGCTTTAGTCCCTACAAACACAACCATAAAATGAAAAACAAATCAAAGAAAAAAAATGTCTCTATCCTAACCACTCAACAAACCCAAAGTCATAAATACAACTAAATTCCCCGGCAACGGTGCCATTTGAATGGTCGTTATAGTCCGGGCAACCAAGCAACAAAATATCGAACCCAAGGGAATTTAGGATTCATGGCCTTTAGGTATAGTATCGTGATTAGTTAGGGACGATCGGAAATGAGGTTTAAAAATAAAAGAAAATAAAATGCATGGAAAAATAAATCTAATTACAATATTTTTGGATTTTCAATGCCATGGTAGTCTTCATGATACACTCATATAATCAATCATCCAACAACTTTAATTGTTTTCCATTTTTAAGCAAATCATGGTAAGGGCGATCACTATTTCTACCTATCCCCAATGGCCATGGTGAATAGGATGTAGATTGTCTTCACAACCCCTAAAAAGCTCCTAGGATCGATCCTACTTACAATTCCCTTCAAGGTACTATGCTCGTATGGATGGGGTTCCCTTCACTAGTTTAATCCTCGGGCACAAGTGATCTTACTAGTGTTCATTTATGTTATTCTAAACATAGGAAGGTTTTGGCCAAACTCCCCCCATATTAAACCCACATATAATAAATGGAAAAAACTTACATATGATAATCGTGCAAAACAACCAAGGGTAAAGCAATGACAAGACATGCCGATACACAATACACAACTTAATCACAATGCACTAATACCAAAGACATAAATCCCATATTATTACAAGACATGTGAATTTCATAAATAAAACCTAATCAAAGCCGGAAATTCAATCATGACATTTTCATAAATTAATCAATATTCATGCCTTCAATCAACCACCAAAACATAGAAAATAAATATAATAAATAGGATTAGATTACACCTTAATGAAATTTTTACATCCATGAAGATCATCTTCTCCTTGGTGTCTCCACCTTCTAGGAAAGCAAATAAAATCCTAATCTAGAAAAACATTTAAAACTAAAATGGATCCCTCCCCCAAAAGGGAAGGGATCTCAAATGGAGATCTTAAAAAAAAACTCTCTACACTATTTAATTGGGAATTTAATGGATGAGGATTCATTTTCAGTTTATGGATGTGAGGAGGTATTATAGTGGAGAGGTGAGTGGAGTTTTGGTGTTGATTTTCGATGTGGGACAAGAGTGAAATTTTTGAAATTTTTAGGTTCCAGGAAGAGGGTTTAAGTTTAAATCGGGCGAGAATTAGTCACATGTGGTGATTTGGCAAAGTGGTTGAAGGCGCCTTATACCTCCGAGAGGTCACGTGTTCGAATCCCAGCCTCCACAATTTTTTTTCAAAAGTGCATAAAAACACGGTCGTGTTTTTATGCATCTGCCCGTGTTTTCTTGTAATTTTTCAGCTCTCTGGACAATTTTTGCACTTCTGAATAGACAACACTTTTCTGAAAAGTGTTGTATTTTCTATGTTGTCTTTTCCAAATTTTCTCTTTTTTTTCGTCTTCGTCCCAATTTAATTCCCGTTTCTTCCATCACTCTTTCAAGCTCAAAACACCCCTTTTCTGCAAAAATACATAATAATACCTCTCTCAAACTAATTAAGCAATTAATAATATTTTCATTAAAATCATGCTTAATAATTGAATTAAATCCAAATAAATCCACATAAATTCATGCAATTTAGCCCATAATTCTAGGTGAATTTCACACCGATCAAATCCGTGTCCATTATAGGTTGATGATGACCCCTTGAGGAGCTCATAAGGATTATATGTAAACCCTCCAAGTGGATTTATTCCGGCATGATAATGAGTTTAAGTGGTACTACACTCGGATGAGATATTAATTAATAGAGTTATCAGTAACTTAATTAATTAGTGGGCATTATATATCTTAAACATGGGGAGACTGTCGGGCTCATAATAAGAAGGAGCTTATAACATAATTATGGGATTAGAACAGTAGTCCAATAATAATATTTTAGTGGAATATATTATTATTATTGGACTTAAGTATAAGCTTTGGGCTAAACTTGGATACTTAAGCCCAATGGAGGCCCAACTCTAATTTCTCCTCCTGGTCCTTGCTGTAGCCCATATATAAGACATCTCAGCTGTTCTAACCCTAAGAGAGACACACCTAACACGTGAAGAGGGTTGACAGAAAAGCAGATTGAGAAGATCTTGAGGATCATCGCCCACACGACGTCGAGATTGGACTTGGGAATACAGCAGAAGATCAAGAGGTCGTTTGCTGCTGCTGTCCGCCAACTTATATGATTTTTATAAACTCGTACAGACCTTGTAATTCAATGTGAGATATACTGATAGAAAGCCATAGAAGAGAGGATCGTTTTGGCATGTAGATTACTCAAAACAAATATCGGATGAGAGAGTTATGCCCAAAACGGTGAGGCTGCGCAGGCTGGTGCCGAGAATTTATCTTCTCCAACATACCCTAGTGAAAGATAATATGTTTCTTGTTTTCTTGCTTCCGCTAACTGTTAGAAATGTATTGAACCCTAGCAGTTCACGTTAACTAAACGATCGAATGCCAACATGGACAACTTGCGCATTTTGCTTGGCCTCCGTTCGACCTAATGATAGTGGTCGAACAGGTGCTGGAAGTCGAGTAACTTGCCTCGTCGTGCCCACTGTTCTTCTCTGTCTTGCTCGGCCATCGTTCGACTTGATACTCCCGATCGAGCAACCACTAATGGATCGAATAAACTCTCTGGAAGTTTTTCCCACTTTGTTCGACCGGTGCTCGACTCCAGCTTCATGGTCGAGCAGCAAGAGTTTAGTCGAACAACCTCTATGGAAGATTTTCATCATTTGCTCGATCATTGCTCGACCAAAAAGCCTTGTTGAACAGCTCCTGTTAGGGCGAACAACTCACGATCTTCCTCAATTTTGTACCCTTCTCGTATCTCCCTGCAACATTCAACTCTAGGACAACATCAAGTATCAAGATATCCAAAAATTAAGCTAGAGAAATCATATAACATCAAGTGTAACTCCACAATCACACCAAAAACAACAACTCTCCACTAAACACTAGGCAAATTGCAAAAAAATCAATGCATCAAAACCAGCTAAAGTTTTAATAAACCGCAAAAAATTAACTCTCCTGGCTAACGTTACAAAGAAAAGATCGTATTCTCTGTGCTATAATGAGGTAAGTACATCACACCCCCCAAACTTTGTAGAAATCATAGTCGAAACTAAGTTTGTAAAGAGATGTAATTTTCGAATGATAAGCACGACGAATATAAAAATTTCTTACTTACACTAATGAAATTAAAGCAATAAAATTGGAGGAAAAGCCCCCAACATGCGCTCATGTTTAACGTCGAAGATTCACGATGGTACCAATCTAGTGCAAGGTATCCTTAAAGACGACGCAAGCATCATCCGACAACTTGTAATGCTTCAAATGATGCCCAATCGCCGCGATAATGTCTCCATCTTTGTCCATAAGCTCAAAACTCCCCTCTCCGCAGGCTCTATGGATAATGAAAGCCCCATCCACTTCGATTTCAATTTCCCTGTGAAGAGCTTCAAGCGAGAATTAAAAGTAATACCTCATCACCTTGCTTGAACTCCTTGTATGAGATCTTTGAATCATGCCATTTCTTCATTCTCTCCTTGTATATCTCCGAGTTCTTATAAGCATGATTCTTAAACTCATCCAATTGATTAATATGAGTTATCCTCAACTCCCTTTGATCCTTTAAGGACAAGTTTAAACTTCTCAACGCCCAAAAAGCTTTATGCTGAATCTCTACGGGCAAGTGGCACGGCTTCCCATAGACTATTTGATACGGGGACATATCCAACATCGTCTTGTAAGCAGTCCGGAACCCCCGCAAAACATCATCGAGCTTAATAGCCCAATCCTTTCTATTGGTTCTGACTACCTTCTCCAAGATTTGCTTCACATGGCGGTTGGAGACTTCCGCTTGCCCATTCGCTTGAGGTTGATAGGGTGTAGTAACCTTATACTTGACTCCATATAAGCACCTTTTCAAGAAGCTTATTGACAAAGTGAGAACCTCCATCACTCACTAATGCTCTAGGAACTCTATAACGGGCAAAGATATGTTTCTTTAAGAAAGATAACATAGTCCGTGAATCATTCACGCGAGTGGGAATGGCTTTCACCCACTTAGAAACATAGTCCACAACTAAGCGAACGTTGAGAAATCCATTAGATGGGGAAAAAGGCCCCATGAAATCTATCCCCCATACATCGAAGATCTCGACAACAATGCTCGGCAGTAGTGGCATCTCATCTCTGCGACTTATGTTTTCCATCTTTTGACATCTATCACAAGAAGCTACATAGGTCTCACAATCTTTAAATAAGGTAGGCCAATAAAGGGCTGACTGAAGTACATTTACTGTCGTCTTTTGAGCCCCGAAGTGCCCCCCGTTAGGCTATGCATAGTAAAACTCAAGAACGCTTTCCATCTCCATCTCCGGCACACACTTACAGATTATGGAATCCGTACATATCTTGTAGACAAAAGGATCATACCATATGAAGGTCTCAACATCTCGCTTGAACTTTGCGAGTTGGTATCGGTTGAGATCTCTCGAGATTTCTCCTACAGCAATGTAATTTACATAATCTGCATATCATGGATCCATCCTTCAACAAGCACCGCCATGATCTTCTCATCAGGGAACATCTCTTCTATGTAATCAAACGAATCATCACAGTGTTCCCTTGTCTCCAACCTTGATAGTGTTAGATTGTATACTATAAGTCTTGCTTTTTGTATGAACAATGTTTAAATAATTTATTTGAAATGAGAATCATGTGATCAAACATTTTGCATAATTATTTATGAATTATTGCAAAAGTCCATTTACTTTATACTGTAGATAATGTGGTGTGCGGCGTCACACGGAATATCATATTATCGGCTCCTTATAAAGTTTAAATAGATCTTCACAATCAAGATAGATGGGGACTATCTATCGGTATAGTTGTAGTGTAATTTGGCATTAGTCTGTCTTGACTATAAAATTACACTAGTGCACTTTGAGTGTATTGAGCAGGACCGCAGTTGAGATCGTTCAGTTTATACTGACTATATAATAGAACTTGATCTCTGTTATTATAGAAGTTCCTACTCTTAATTCCTATACAATAATCTCGACACGTAAGCCAGTATTTATTTCTTTAATTCATCAATGAATGAGATTTAATAATTAAATCAATATGATCGGTGAATTGGGAGATAGTGATGTCTCTATGGTGTGCTGTTGATTATAGAAGGAATCTGTGTCCTAATGGAATTGGTTGATGATGTCCACTTGAGAAGCTCATAATGATTATCATGTAAAACCTGCAGGTGGATTTATTCCGACATGATAATAAGGTTGAGTAGTACTACTCTCGGTAAATATATTAATTAATTGAGCTATCAGTAACTTAATTCATTAATGGACATTGAATCTTAAACATGGAGAGATTAACGAGCTCATAATAAGAAGGAGCCTATAAATGTAATTTGGGATTAGGGTGGCAGTTCAATAATATTTCTTTAATGGAATGATTTATTATTATTGGTCTTAAGTATAAGTTTTGGGCTAAACTTGGATACTTAACCAATGGGGGGCCCAAACCCTAATTTATTCTCCTGGTCCCTGTTGTAGTCTATAAATAGCCATCCTTAGCAAGCTCCTTCACACACAACATACACAATTTACGTCTGAGAGTGGTAAGGGTGCGAAGGGCTGCAGATTGAGTTCTCCTTGGTGATCGTTGCCCACACAACGCCAAGAAGAGGCTTAGAAATACAACAGAAGATCGGAAGGTCGTTCACAGAGCATCCTCTACATCAAACCCGATGAAAGGTAATTCTGCTCTTGTTCTTCCGCTGCAGTAGAATTATATGAAGTCCTTATTGTTCACGTTAGCCAAAAGATCCGAAACGCCAACAATTGATATCAGAGCGTAGGTTCTAAGGCCAAACGTGACACGTTAGACATGTGTTTGAGTTTCATATGTGTTATTAGGATTTAGGGTTTTACGTTAGATCCTTGTTGCAATCCTAATTGTATTACACACACTCAACGACGGTGACATTTCACATGATGCTTGTTTGAACTTGATGAACACTCTAAACTGCACACGCCACACTTTGCACCAAGGGCATAATCAACGACGAGATTGAGCGGTGGTGTGAAAGGATGAAATGATGGATGGCTGTTGCTTCCCACGCGCTTGGACATTGATGAACGGTGATTGTTGGTTGAACCTATTCGTGGCTGGGCTTGATCAAGGCGACACAGCAACGAGATGGGCTGCCATCTCTCCCGACTTTTGAGTGGTGTGATTATCACGGGTTCACAACTGGAGACAATGAAGCATGGTTTCTTCACATTGCTAGAGTTTGCAAAAACTCAGATGGCGATGGGATGAAGATGGCCGGTTTTGGCTAGTTGATGGTGGCTGAACGTTAGGTGAAAGTATCATCATCGACTGCACGCTTGAGGTTTGCTGACATCGTCGTGAAAGGGACGTGATGGATTGGCAAAAGCCATGGCGGATGATCGGTGAATGGCATCGGATGGAGCACGTTGGCTTGACACTCCGCGGACTGCCATTGACATAAGGCTGACTACTCACCGACGACAAGAACGACGATTCTAGTAGCAGATGTGCTGGACAAGCGAACCCAGGTTGTCTTTCTGGCGGCTGTTCACGACTGCAGCGTGAACAGCGGCGGCGAGAACTGAGCAGTTCGCTGGAGGTTGTCGCTGAAGCGACGGAGGATTTCTTCCGGCGATGCTGGGGATCGGACTGAGCTCCAGTTCGACCAGCTGGTCCATAAATCAGGCCGTGACTATATTTGCAGGCGGATGAATCTGCAGCAACTCTGAAACTGCGACGAGATGACAGAACTTCGACGCTAAGCACACGTATTTTCGACGGTGTGGCATTGAACAGCGGCGACGGCAGATGATTATTTGGTGATGAAAGTCGACAGTAGGTTCGTCTTTGCATGCGATATTGCTGGAGTTTGTTGGTGATCATGGCAGGTACGTCAGGAAGCAGCTGTCAATGGTGGGCGATGGTCGACGGTTAGAAGCAAAGCTGCACAAAGGAGACCATAGTTTTTGGCGTATTATCCAGCAAGTCAAAGCGTCGGTTGAAAAGCATGGAGTGGCCGGTATAGCTGGTAGTCTCCGGCGGTAGTTGGCTTGGCGACGACCTTCCGACGGAGATGACCATCAGCTGCGAGCGTGTGACGTCTCCGGGGCTAGCAATCGAAAAATTGATGGAGTGCATAGTGAGTTGTTGCCTATTATTGTAGTGGAGGGATGAATGTTATTCCATCATGCACTTTTAATTATTAAGAGACAAAGCACAGTGGAGGAGAAAGTGGATATATGTACTAATGATTGAATTATTGTTTGTGCTTTCTTTCTCCATCACTCCCATTTTATCTCCATTATTTTCAAATAAGTGGTTGACAATAATAGTGGATGTTAATGGGTGACTATCGTGCAAGTGCTATTCCCACTTGATGTCCATTTTTTTATTGTTTGAGTGATGTTGAGGGTGATATTGGATGCATGTTATTCCCACTTGATCCCTGCGACCTCACCGGGGAGGTCGATCCCCGTCTGCGTTGCCCACATTCGTGCTTGGTGGCGAACAATCAAATTCGCTGTTATATATAACTATTTATAATCGATTTAATTATTTGATTATTATTATATATTTGGGATGCATGTGCTATTTGATTTACTGCCTTATTTGCCGTAATAATAACATGTTTATTTGCATAATTATATCTATTATATTGTATGCATGCACAAACCCTCTTGCTAAATAACTAAGTGGGAGAGGGATTGGTCATGATCTCGCGACCTCCATTATTAATTTATTAAGTGATGCAAGTAAGCTTATGAGTCGGCTATAGTGACTTCCTCCCCAACGGATGAGTTTTATTTACGGATCACTGTAATAAATTTTATTAAATAATTATTATTTATAATGTGATGCAAGTAAGCTTATGTGTCGGCTATAGTGTCTTCCTCCCCAACGGATGAGTTTTATTTGCGGATCACTAGTACAAATTAATAATTGATGGTTAAAGGAAATTATTTGAGGGCGTGTGGACTTCTCCAATTGTAAGGCACACAAACTTCGGTAATGTAATGGTATAAAATAATGGTATACACTTAGGTGCAATTAATATGTATTCTCCCCAATGGAGTCACTGCTATTAAAATTGCATGGCTAAAGGACAACCGACTATTAATCATTGAGTCATAAGGTCAATTATGACGTATGGAATTAATGGTTAAATCCTTCTCTTGCGAATGTTCGGGTTTGTAAACGTCCATACTAACGTGGCTTGCAAATTCACGGTGCTTGAGATGTCGGTGAATTTATTTTATATTGTTTATTGAGGGAATCAATATAAAATTTTAAATTCAAAGTGTTTGATCGTTTATATTCATACATTTGATTCTCAGGATTTTCAAATGGCTTTTAATCCACTTGTTGTGATACTTAAAGATAACAAACTTACTGGTCCTAACTATATTGATTTGAAAAGAAACCTTGATATTATTCTTACTGCTGAAGAATATAAGTTTGTGCTCAATGTTCCATGTCCTAAAGCCCCTACTGATGATTCGACTGAAGCAGAGGTTGCAGCTCATGCGAAGTGGGTCAAGGCTGATGAGATGGCGCGGTGCTACATTTTGGCTTCTATGTCAAATGTGCTGCAACATCAGCATCATGCCATGGCGACTGCTTCGGCCATAATGCTAAATCTCCGGGAACTCTTTGGTCATCAAAGTAGGGCTGCTAGGCAACAGGCCATGGTTATGTTGGCGAATGCCAAAATGGCTGAGGGTGCTTCTGTAAGGGATCATGTCCTCAAAATGATAGGCCAACTCAATGAGATGGAAGTCCTTGGAGCCGAAATCGATGGGGAAACCCAAGTTGATTTCATCCTCCAAAGCTTGCCTAGGAGTTTTGATCAATTTCGCTTGAACTACAACATGAATCGAAGGTTGTATTCGTTGGCGGAACTTCTGACAGAACTTGTGGCGGCAGAAGGAGTTATTCGTTAACGTCCTCAAGTGAATGTTTCTGAAAATGTTGCTAGTCCTAAGCCGAAAAGTGGTAGGAAGAAGAAGCAGCAAAGAAAGCTATCAGCTAACACAAGAGGAGGAGCACAAGGTGGTGTGGTCAAGAAGCCTATGTTGGCATTTGGATCTTATGGTTAGCGTGATTCGACAAGTAAAACAGATAAACAGATACAGCGGAAGCATAAAACGATTACCTGTCTTCTGGTTTGGTGTAGTGGATGATGATCTGAGAAGAACACCTCTGATCTTCTACAGTATTACCCAAAGTCAACTCTCTGGTGTTGTGTGGTCAACAATCCCCAGAGAGTTCTCAATCTGTTCCTGATCTCTTCTACGTAAGAGGCGCAGAGTTAGGTTATTAGGAACTGTGACAACTTATATATACTTGGGCTACTGCAGGGACCAGGAGGAGAAATTGGGCTGGGCCTCAATCAGATTTAATTAACCAAGCTTAGCCCAAAGCTTTTAATTAAATCCAATAATAATAATATAGTCCACTAAAATATTATTACTGCACTACCCATCCAATCCCAAATTATGTTCTGGGCTCCTTCTTATTATGAGCCCGATAGTCTCCCCATGTTTAAGATATACAATGTCCATTAATTAATTAAGTTACTGACAACTCAAATTAATTAATATCTCATCCGAGAGTAGTACCACTCAACATTATTATCATGCCGGAAATTAATCCACTTGCAAGATTTACATGATAAACCTTATGAGCTCCTCAAGGGGACATCATCAACCTATGACGGACATGGTTTCCTTCTACAATCAACAGCACACTATAGAGACAGCACTACTTCCCAACTCACCGAGTTTGTTGATTTAATACATTTAAATCTCACCCATTGATGAATCAAAGAAATACATACTGCCCTACGTGTCGAAGTTATTGTATAGGGATTAAGAGCATGGACATCCATAATAACAGAGATCAAGTTCTTCTATATAGACAGTACAAGTCGAACGATCTCAAGCGGTCCTACTCAATACACGCTAAGTGCACTAATGTGATTCTATAGTCAAGACAAACTAATTCCAAATCACACTACAACCATACCGATAGATAGTCCCCGTCTATCTCGGTTGTGAGCATCTGTGTATACTTTATAAGGAAACCGATAATATGATCTTCCGCGTGTTGTCGCACAACATATTATCTACAGTATAAAGTAAATGGACTTTTGCACAAACAATTTATAATATGCAAAAACGTTTGATCATATGATTCTCATTTCAAATAAAATTGTTACTACATTGTTCAATATAAAAGCGAGGCTTTTAGTATACAAATCTAACAATCTCCCACTTATACTAAAAGACTACGCTGCCATATCTGCTGACACGCATCTAATCCCCATTCCATCTACATGCCCATCGAACGCTTTCGCTGGAAGGCTCTTAGTAAAAGGATCAGCAAGGTTATCCTCAGATGCAATCTTAGCGACAACGACTTCCCCTCTTTAACGATGTCTCGTATCAGGTGGTACTTGCGCTCAATGTGTTTACTCGCCTTATGGGCTCGTGGTTCCTTCGAGTTTGCTACTGCACCACTATTATCACAATAAATTGTGATCGCTTTGGGCAAACCAGGAATCACATCCAAGTCCATTAAGAAGTTCCTGAGCCATACTGCTTCTTTAGCTGCCTCAGAGGCTGCTACATATTCAGCTTCCATGGTGGAGTCCGCAACGCATTTCTGCTTTACACTCCTCCATATTACGGCTCCTCCTCCAAGAGTATACACATAACCCGAGGTGGATTTACTAGCATCCCTATCTGACTGGAAATCCGAATCAGTATAACCCAAAGGCAGCAAAGTATCTGCCCGGTAAACCAGCACATAATTCTTAGTTCTTTTCAGGTACTTTAAGATGTGCTTTACCGCAGTCCAATGCCCTTGTCCTGGATTACTTTGATACCTACTGACCATGCCCACGGCATAACAGATATCCGGTCTCGTACATAGCATAGCATACATGAGGCTTCCCACTGCCGAAGCATAAGGGACCAGCTTCATTGCCTCTATTTCATGTTGTGTCTTAGGAGACATTTTCTTAGATAGAGGTATTCCATGTCTGAAAGGTAGAAAACCTTTCTTGGAATCTTGCATGCTAAAACGAGCCAGGATTGTATCAATGTATGAAGCTTGGGATAAGCACAACATTCTTTTCTTGCGATCCCTTATCAATTTGATCCCAAGAATGTGTCCGGCTTCTCCTAAGTCCTTCATTTCAAACTGCTTGGACAGCCATACCCTTACGTCCGATAATACCTTTACATTGTTTCCAATGAGCAGAATATCATCCACGTAGAGTACAAGAAATACCACTACGTTTCCGTCACACTTCTTGTACACACATGATTCATCCGGACATTGAATAAATCCATATGACTGGATTACTTCATCAAAACGGATGTTCCATGATCTAGAAGCTTGTTTCAATCCATAAATGGACTTTTTAAGCTTGCAGACAAGATAAATAGATACGTTTTGCACGTAGATCACTCCAATCGGAGATCCGATGAGGGAGTTATGGCCAAAACCGTGGCGCTGCGCAAGCTGCCAGCAAGAATCCTTCTCCTTCAACATACCCTGGTGAAAGGTAATGCATTTATTATTTTCTTGCTTCTGCTGTAGAAACGTATGGAACTCTAACAGTTCACATTAACCAAAAGATCCAAACGCCAACAATTAGTATCAGAGCGTAGGTTCTAAGACTAAACATGACATGTTAGGCTAGGGTTTGATTGCATAATGTGGTGCTAGAATTTAGGGTAAAGGGTTTGATGTGAATTATGTGTATTATTTTTAATAATGATTGCATGGTGTAAGAGTTTTTGGAATTCTTAGCATAATCTGGATAAACCCTAATTTTGTATCATGACCCTGGTACAACCCTAGCTGCACACATCACACACAAACACCGGCGGCTTCACACGGGCCTAAACGATGGCAGGATTGTGCGGTGGTGTTTGGGCTTGGATGATGGGATGACCTGAGCACAAGAGCAAAGCCTGCGACATCAGCCCGCTGATGGATTATTGATGGACGAAAGGCTGGCGGCCTGCCTCGCTATGGTGCATGCGGCTGCTGGTGTCTCGCATTCGGCATGATCTGCTGGCGGTGTGAGGGTGATGACTGATCGAGAGTTGGGCCACGGCATCATGGAACATGCACGTTGGACTTGCAACATCGTCAAACAGAGGGAGGCCAAAACTGATTCGAATCAAGTCTGGTGGGTTTTACGATTGGCTTGGAGTAATTTCGATTGGCTTTAAAGCGGAATCCGGGCACATCTGCAATTGTTCTTAGCGTGTTCTGAGCATTCAGATCGAGTCTCCAAGTAGTTCCGATCGAACCTGTACCTGTTCTGATCGAGTCTGCACAATTTCATTTGAGTTGGCCTACAATTCCGAGCGGCGGTTGATTCTAATCATGGCTACACCAGATCATGAGCAGCGCGAGTTTATGGCCATCGTCCAGGTTTCGTCAAGCATGGATGATAGGCAATGGCTAGTATTAGAAGCTGTAGTCATGCGGTTTTGGCGAAGGATTAATGACTGTCGGCGTGTGGCTTGCGGGTGAAGGCTGGTGCAGAAACTGCCGAGGGGTGATAGGGGATACGGCTAGGAAGCGGACAATCGGTGGATGTCAAGCATGTCGACGGTGCTACTGGGCAGCGGACTGTACGCAGTCTGACCAATTCTAGGCTCTTCCCGACAAGACTTGTGATCGGGAAGGTTACAACTTAGCGAACGCGGAATGACTGTTGCCGGTGGAATCTCTGTCATTCACAGGTGTCCTTGCCGACTGGAATTCTAGAGTGCATTAACATGTCAAGTAGGAAAGGCGTCGATAATCTGGAAAGTTTTCTGGACGACGATTGTCACATTTTTTGGTGGATTGAGGCTGGAATTCATCGGATGTGGTGGTTACTGCTGACCGGCGGCCTTTTATTGCTTTTCCAGCATTTTGTGGTTGTGGCGCCGATAAACATGCATTTTCCAGAGAATCCGTGTGTGAGGGTGATGACGAGGCAAGAAAGTTGGCGACGGTTATGAGCGTATTTTCTATTTCAACGAATCCTTGTGATGGGATGATGTGGCAGTGATGGATTGGTCTAATACACATGCAGTTTTAGTTTCTATTGAACTGGGAATTGAGATGTCTTGGAGCCCAAGATACACCTACTTATTATCCAACTTGCGAATTCTACTTGGAAGGAAAAATGACCAAAAGGCCTTTTAAGGAAAAGGAGTATAGAGCCAAGGATCTGTTGGAATTGGTTCATTATGATTTTTGTGGTCCTATGTCTGTCCAGGCAAGAGGTTGTTATGAATACTTCATCATTTTCATTGATGATTATTCTAGATACGGATACATTTATTTGATGCGCCGTAAGTTTGAGTTCTTTGATAAATTCAAAGTGTACAAGGCTGATGCGGAAAAGCAACTTGAAAAATATATCAAGACACTACGATCTGATCATGGTGGCGAATACCTCTTGGAAGAGTTTAATAATTATTTATCAGAGAAAGGGATTGAATCCCAATTGTCTGCACCGGGAACACCCCAGCAGAATGGTATAGCGAAAATAAGGAATATGACTCTTATGGAAATGGTAAGATCAATGATGAGTTAGTCGGAATTACCAAATTCGTTTAGGGAATATGCCTTAGATACAACGGCTTACATCCTGAATTTAGTACCTTCTAAATCAGTAGCTTCCGCACTCATCGAATTATGGACCAAGTGAAAGCCTAGTCTCAAACACTTTTGGATTTGGGGTGCTCCGGCACATGTGTTGAAGGCGAATGTTGATAAGTTAGAATCGCGTACGGATGTTTCTTTTTTTATAGGGTATCCTAAAGGAACGGGGGGTGATTTGTTTTATAGTCTCAAAGATCAAAAGGTGATCATTAGCACGAACGCTAGATTTTTGGAAGAGGATTATGTAATGAATCACAAACTTATGAGTAAAATTGTTCTAGAAGAAGTAAGAGGGGAAACATCAAACATAATACCAACTGTACAAGAGAATATACCACAGGACACTGCACCGTGTGTCATACCTGATATACAATTGCCTGTGGAGCCTCGTCGTAGTGGGATGATTATGAGACAACCCGATAGATTCATGGGATTGGGAGAGTAATTTGACTTGATCCCGGGTGAACATGAAATCGATCCATGAAATTATAACAAAACTCTACATGATAAAGATGCTCAATCATGGCAAAACATAATAAAATCTAAAATAGAATCTATGTATTCTAATCAAGTCTGGGAGCTTGTAGAACCACCCAATGATGTAAAAGCTATCGGATGCAAGTGGGTCTATAAAAGAAAAGGAAGATCTGACGGTAAGGTGGAAACCTTTAAAGCAAGGCTTTTCGCTAAAGGATATACTAAGAAAGAAGGAATCGATTATGAGAAAACCTTCTCGCATGTGGCCATGCTTAAGTTAATTCAGATTCTTTTATTTATTGCTGCTCATATGGATTATGAGGTATGGCAAATGGATGTCAAGACAACTTTCCTGAATGGAAGTCTTGAGGAAAACATCTATATGAAGCAACCAGAGAGATTCATTGCAAAGGGCGTAGAGCATCTTGTGTGTATGCTTAATATGTCCATTTATGGATTAAAACAAGCTTCAAGATCATGGAACATCCATTTTGATGAAGTAATTCAGTCATATGGATTTATTCAATGTCTAGATGAATCATGTGTGTACAAAAAGTGTGACAAAAATGTAGTGGTATTTCTTGTACTCTACGTGGATGATATTCTTCTCATTGGAATAAATGTAAAGGCATTGTCGGGCGTAAGGGTATGACTATCTAAGTAGTTTGGGATGAAGGACGTAGGAGAAGCCGAACACATTCTAGGGATCAAATTAATAAGGGATCACAAGAAAAGAATGGTGTGATCGTCCCAAGCTTTATACATTGATACAATCCTGGCTCGTTTTAGCATGCAAGATTCCAAGAAAAGATTTTCTACCTTTCAGACATGGCATACTTCTATCTAAGGAAATATGTCCAAAGACACAACAGGAAATAGAGGAGATGAAGCTGGTGTTGGATTGTATACTAAAAGTCTAGCTTTAGTATGAACAATGTCATAACAATATTTGAAATGAGAATCATTGATCAAATGATTGCATCTTATAATTTATTTTATATGCATGATGCAATAGTCCATTTACTTTATACTGTAGATAATATGTTGTGCGACAACACGCGGAAGATCATATTATCGGTTTCCTTATAAAGTATAAACAGATGCTCACAACTGAGATAGACGGGTACTCTCTATCGGTATGGTTGTAGTGTAGTTTGGTATTAGCTTGTCTTGGCTATAGAATCACATTAGTGCACTTGTGTGTATTGAGCAGGACCGCCTGAGATCGTTCTTCTTATACTGACTATATAGTAGAACTTAATCTCTGTTATTATAGAAGTTCGTGCTCTTAATCCCTATACAATAACCTCGACACGTAGGGCAGTATGTATTTCTTTGATTCATCAATGGGTGAGATTTATAAGTATTAAATCAACAAACTCGGTGAGTTGAGAAGTAGTGTTGTATCTATGGTGTGCTGTTGATTATAGAAGGAATCCATGTCCGTTATAGGTTGATGATGTCCCCTTGAGGAGCTCATAAGGTTTATCATGTAAATCTTGCAAGTGGATTAATTTCCGGCATGATAATAAGGTTGAGTGGTACTACTCTCGGATGAGATATTAATTAATTTGAGTTGTCAGTAACTTAATTAATTAATGGACATTGTATATCTTAAACATGTGGAGACTATCGGGCTTATAATAAGAAGGAGCCCAGAACATAATTTTGGGATTGGACGGGTAGTGCAGTAATAATATTTTAGTGGACTATATTATTATTATTGGATTTAATTAAAAGCTTTGGGCTAAGCTTGGTTAATTAAATTCAATTGAGGCCCAGCCCAATTTCTCCTCCTGGTCCCTGCTGTAGCCCAAGTATATAAGTCATCTCAGTTCCTGTTATACCTAAGTCAGTGCCTCATTTGACATACGGGAGAGAACAGAGAGCAGATTGAGAGAACTCTGGGGATTGTTGACCACCCAACACCAGAGTTGACTTTGGGACATACAGTAGAAGATCAGAGGTGTTCTTCACTGCTGTTCATCCTCTACATCGACCCAGAAGTACGGTAAACGGTTTAATTGCTTCCGCTGATTTTTTTTGTTTACCTGTTATCCTAACGATCACGTTGAACCACACGATCCAATTGCCAACAATTGGTATCAGAGCGTTGGTTTCGTGGTGAAACGTGAGACGTTATTTGGGATTTTTATGTGACTATATGATTTAGTGATATAATCTTGATATAGTTGCATATGTTTTAGGATTTTAATAATTTGATATTATTTGTCAAAATCCTATGTATACAATTATCGATTGTAAGCATGTCTAAGGGATTGCATATGTGTCTATTATCCTTTGTTTTATCGATGGAATTGGCGAGTGTACGTTGGTGTTTACCGCTGGACCACATACACACTGCTATCAAACGTGATCCTTTATCCTTCGCGCTGTATCACTCTCACACACGACTATCACTTCGAGCGATGGTGATAGAAAGAAATCAGAAGTACGAAACACACACGCTTCTGGACTTTGAACGGTGCTGATGATGGCGGCGCTGGAATGGGCTGAGACCACGGCGGAGACTGCACGGGCGGAGACTGGATTGCTGTCGTGCCATCGCGACTGCAATTCTGGTGTGGCCAGACTGGTTTGTGGACGCAGGCACGTTCACGCTGATTCCAGTCGAGTCTGAGCAGATCCAGCAGTGGGTGTTGACTGTGAAGCTAATGTGAAGACGGCGACGATCTCGATTGACATCGACTGACCGGTGCTGTTGGCAGCGACGCTTGATTGAGGGAGAAGTCCGGATGGGCGATTCGAGATCCGACGGCGCGTCAGCAGCGGGTTTCAGCGAGTCAAGAGGGATCCGATAGAGTCCCACCCGATCCCGGTCGGATCGGAGCAGATCGGCACGGATCTGGCGGATTGTGTGCTTGGTCAGGGGTGCCGGCGACGTTGCAGCAGTAACGGCGACGGAATCGAGATGACTGTTGGCGCTGAAGGATGCGAGTTCAAGACGAGACGTCAGCGGCTTCTAAGCGAATTGAAGGCGACGCTGATGGAGGGTCTCGGTTTGGAACCACGCACGACAGGTGGCTGGCATCACGATTCCGGTTGGGCTGAAGCAGCGACGCCGGTGGATGGCTACGCGTGACAGCTGCCGTGTGGTTTCGGTCGTGGCTGGATGCTGCTCGGCGGCGGGCTCACGGCGAGATTTCCATAGACTGGCGGCGGCGCCGGCGCCGGCGGCTGTGACACCTGGTTGCGCCGATTGCTTGCGGTGTGTGATGGATGCGACTGGACAGGGTAGCGGCGGCTGTGATTTAGGGCAGAAGTTGTGTTTGGGCTGCCCCTTTGGGCCTTGATTTTAATTGGTGTTGGGCTGCTGGGCCGTGCACATGGATCGTTGGGCTTGGTCAATGGGTTGTGGATTCATGGCTGTAATTTTTAATTTGTTTTGGGCTTGGTTTGCTGGGCCCAAATTTTAATTAAAATGGATGTGGTTGTTGGACCTTAAATCCCAATTCAGTTAGTAATAAATAAAAGGCTGCTCATTTTTTAATTTGGTTTTGGGCTGTTGGGCCCAAATTTTGTTAAAATGGAAATGGACTGCTGGCCTATTATTTTATTGCTGGTTTTAATTAATTGTGAGTAATGGGCCAAGCATAATAAATTAATTTTTTTTAATGAAGTAATTTGTGCTAGTGGGCTTGGTGGAATTAATTTAGTTTTGGGCTAAGATTATGGGCCATAGATAATGAGTATGATTAATTAATTAATCTGCTGCTCATTTTGTGCTTATTTGATGCTCTAAGGCCCATTTAATTGATCCACTAATTATGCAATTAATTAATGTTATATAACTGATTAATTGATTTAATTGTCAATTATTGTTGTATATGTGAAATGCATGTTCTATGTGATTTATTTATTTAAATTACTGTTAATAGAAGCATGTCTTAGTTGTATATTTTATTCTGGAATATTATATGCATGTTAAAAACCCTCGGTAATTAAATAACTAAGTGGGAGAGGGGATTGGTAATAAATTCCCACGGCCTCCATTATTGGTTTGTAAGTGATGTGAGTAAACTTGCGCGTTGGCAATAGAGCCTTCCTCCCTAACGGATGAGTTTATTCACGGATCACTGGTACAAACTTCTTTAAATAATTATTGTTTGTAATGTGTTGCATATGGGCTTGCGCGTTGGCTATAATGCCTTCCTCCCTAACGGATGAGCTTATATGCGGTTCACTAGTACAAACTTATATAATTGATGGTTGTAGAAAGTTATCTGAGCGCGTGTGTACTTCTCCAACTGTAAGGCACACAAGCTTGGGCAGCGGACTTGGGATCAAATAATGGTGTACACTTAGATGTGAATAATTAGTATCCTCTCCAACGGAGTCACTGCTATTATTTGCATGGCTAAAGAGGAACCGACTATTAATTATTTTGTCATAAAGTTAGGTTGACAAATGAAATTAATGGGTAAAACATTCTCTTGTAAATGTTCGAGTTTGTAAACGTCCACCCTAACGTGGCTTGCAGACTCACGGTGCTTGAGATGTCGATGAATTTTAATTTTATATTGTTTTGAGGGAATCAATATAAATGAATAAAATTCGAAGATTTGATCGAAAAATTTATTTGTGTTTCTCTGAATTTTGAATGGTTTTATTTCACTAATTGTTAACTAAAAGACATTATATTTACTTGTCCAAATTAGATGATTAGAAAAGAATCTTGGTTTTGAAATTACTGCTTAAGAAAATACATGTGTATTCTCACAAAGGACGTCTCATGATGCCTATTAAAGTCTCTAGTGAAGAGATGAGAGTTTCATAGAAATATGATGGTCTCATGTAACTCTTCGGATACTTGAGTAAATTAAAAGGCAGAAGATCATGGTTGAATTCATGAATGAATTGGAAAAGCATGGAATAGAAATTGAAAGGGAAACCTAAATCAATTTATTCTTCACAATTTGCCTGGATGTTTTGAGCAAGTTCTACCTGAAATACGAAAGGTTGTATATGGTGGGAAACTTCTAACAAAACATATGGCAAAAGAAAGCCAATTTTCATCATGATGTGAACAAATTTAATATCTTATTTACTAATGGTTTGAACATGATTAGTGATGGCATCTACTGATACGAAGTATGTAGATACTGGAATCACTAAATGTTTATCACTGAGTAAGGATAAGATTGTTAATAACATGGGTAAAACTACAAAGGTAGTGGCTATTGCAGTGGGAGTTGTTTATTTATCTCATGATAAGAATAAATGATTGATTATGAGAAATTATCTTTACGTACGTTTCATAGAAAGAATTTAATTTCGGTTTCTATGCATTAACGGATGGATACTTCATTTCATTTAAATGACATGGTCATAGTAATGAGTAATGAGGCTATAATCCGTTAAAATATGTTGGTGGATAAAAAGTATACTCTTGAATCATGTACATCCCACAGATGCAATAAATAGTAATTAAATAATGCATCTTCTAATATTAGTAAGAGAAAAGAACCTTCGAAGATGAACTAAACATACATTTGGCGTCTAAGGCTAATTCATTTTACTTGAGTAAGATTCAAAAGTTGATAGCCGATAGACCGTAAGGTTTATCTGAAGTGGAAACTATCGGACTTGCGAGTCTTGCTTGGAAGTAAAAATGATTAACTGCCTTTTCAAGGCTGTGGGGTGTAGAGCCAAAGATATATATGTTGGAATTAGTTCATTCTGATTCAAGCGAACATAATATTATCCAGGCGAGAGGTGGTTATGAATATTCGAAGATTATTCTGGAAACCAATATATTTATATGATGCACTGCATGTCTAAGTTCTTTGATTAATTCAAGAATTGTAAGGCTGGTACAGTGAAGCATCATGAAAAATATATTAAGTCATTACGATTTAATCATGATGGCGAATACCTCTTGGGATAGTTAGGAGCTATTGATCAGAAGTTGAGATTAAATGTCAAGTTGACTACACCGGGTATGCCCCAATCTGAATGGTGTGGTGGATAGAAGGAATAAGTCTCTTATGGTTTATGATTAGATAGATGATGAATTATTTGGAATAATTAAAATTTATTTTATGGATATGCCCTAGAAACAGTAATTCGTAAAACATTTGTCTGTTTGTGGGACATCCTGGAAAAATGAAGGTTGATTTATTTAGTCCAAAAGATTGAAGGGTGACTGTTAACACAAACACCAAATTTTTTTTGGAAAAGGACTATGTAATAAATCACAAGCCCATGTATAAGTTGCTCTAAAGGAAGTGAGAGGAAAACACTAAGTAAAAGTACCAAGTGTACAAGAGGATATACCACAAGGTAAACTGCAACACGTGTCACGTCTGATACACAATTACATGTAGTGCCTTGTCGTAGTGGGAGGGTTGTATGACAGCCCATAAATATATGTTTTGGGAGAGTCGTGAGACTTGATCCCTAGTAAACATGGTATTGTCCCACGGATACGACGTAACACTACAAGATGAAAATGCAGAATCTTAGTAAGTTGCAATGAATGTTGAAATAGAATCTATGATTCCATATTAAGTCTGGGAACTTGTATGACCACTAAATGGTGTAAAAGCCATTGCAAGTGGTCAAAGGAAATAAAAGAGGATCATATGGAAAGGTGAAAATCTTGGAAGCAAAGCTTGTTGCGAAAAGATGTACTCAGAAAGAAATGGTTCGATTATGAGGGAACATATTCGCTGGTAGCTATGCTTAAATTGATCTGGATTCTTTTATTTATTGCTGCTCATATTGAATTATGAGGAACAGCAAATAGATGTCAAGACAGCTTTCCTGATTGGAAGTCTTGAGGAAAACATCTATGTGAAGCAACCAGAGTGATTCATTGCAAAGTACTAATAGCATTTTGATAGTAAGCTTAAAAGTGTCTAGCGATGGACTAAAGCAAGCTTTGAGATCGTGAAGCATCTGTTTTGATTAGGTAATCCAGTGGCACGGATTTAAATCAATCAGCGGATGTATTTTGTGTATTGTAAAGAGTGACGAAAACGTGGTGGTGTTTTTTGTACTATACGTAGATAGTATCTTGCTCATTGGAGACAATGAAAGAGTATTATCGGGCGTATGGGTACGGTTAATAAAGCGGTAGAGATGAAGGACTTAAGAAAGGCAAAATATATCCTTTTGATCACGGTAATACGGATCACAAGAAAGGATATTATGCTTATCTCAAGTTTCATAAAATGATACAATCCACACTCGTTTAGCATGTGAATTTATCTAAGTGAATGTGTCTTTGAGACACAAGAAGAAGATAAAAAGGATGAAAGCAGTTCCTTATGCTTCGGCGAATAAGGAAGCTTAATCTAAGGAATGCTATGAACGATGTTGGATATCTGTTTTGCTGAATGCATGAACAGTGGGTATCAACGTAACCCGGAACAAGAATGATGAACTGTAGTAAGACATATATAAAGTGCCTGAGAAGGACTGGAAATTATATGTGGACTTACTGGACAGATTCTCTGCTTCTTGTGGATTACGTAGATTCAGATTTTTTAGTCAGATTGGACGGCAGTAAATTCACCTCAAAGGTTATGTGTTTAATTTTAGGAAGTAGAGTCATAATGTGGAGGAGTGTTATATAGAAATATATTTCAGACTTCGGTCTCCATCATGGAAAGATGATGAATTGGAGCCTATGAGGCAGCCAAAGTATCTATATGACTCTAGAGACTTCATGATGGACTTTGAAATGTTTCTAAGTTTGCCCAAAGTAATCACAATTTACATTGATGATATTGGTGTAGTTGCAAACTTGAAGAAATCACAAGTCCATAAGGCAATTAAACACATGGAGCGCGAGTACCACCTGTTGCGAGAAATCGTATGATGAGGGGTAGGTTGTTGTCGCCTAGATTGCATCGGATGATGACCTAGTAAACCATTTACAAGGACCTTAAGGCGAGAGCTTTTAATGGTCACGTAAGTGGGAGTAGGAATCAGATGTATGGCAGAAGACATGACAGCATAGTCTTTTAGTATAAGTGGGAGATTGTTGGATTGTATACTAAAAGTCTAGCTTTAGTATGAACAATGTCATAACAATATTTGAAATGAGAATCATTGATCAAATGATTGCATCTTATAATTTATTTTATATGCATGATGCAATAGTCCATTTACTTTATACTGTAGATAATATGTTGTGCGACAACACGCGGAAGATCATATTATCGGTTTCCTTATAAAGTATAAACAGATGCTCACAACTGAGATAGACGGGGACTCTCTATCGGTATGGTTGTAGTGTGGTTTGGTATTAGCTTGTCTTGGCTATAGAATCACATTAGTGCACTTGTGTGTATTGAGCAGGACCGCCTGAGATCGTTCTTCTTATACTGACTATATAGTAGAACTTGATCTCTGTTATTATAGAAGTTCGTGCTCTTAATCCCTATACAATAACCTCGACACGTAGGGCAGTATGTATTTCTTTGATTCATCAATGGGTGAGATTTATAAGTATTAAATCAACAAACTCGGTGAGTTGGGAAGTAGTGTTGTATCTATGGTGTGCTGTTGATTGTAGAAGGAATCCATGTCCGTTATAGGTTGATGATGTCCCCTTGAGGAGCTCATAAGGTTTATCATGTAAATCTTGCAAGTGGATTAATTTCCGGCATGATAATAAGGTTGAGTGGTACTACTCTTGGATGAGATATTAATTAATTTGAGTTGTCAGTAACTTAATTAATTAATGGACATTGTATATCTTAAACATGGGGAGACTATCGGGCTTATAATAAGGAGCCCAGAACATAATTTTGGGATTGGACGGGTAGTGCAGTAATAATATTTTAGTGGACTATATTATTATTATTGGATTTAATTAAAAGCTTTGGGCTAAGCTTGGTTAATTAAATTCAATTGAGGCCCAGCCCAATTTCTCCTCCTGGTCCCTGCTGTAGCCCAAGTATATAAGTCATCTCAGTTCCTGTTAAACCTAAGTCAGTGCCTCATTTGACATACGGGAGAGAACAGAGAGCAGATTGAGAGAACTCTGGGGATTGTTGACCACCCAACACCAGAGTTGACTTTGGGACATACAGTAGAAGATCAGAGGTGTTCTTCACTGCTGTTCATCCTCTACATCGACCCAGAAGTACGGTAAACGGTTTAATTGCTTCCGCTGATTTTTTTTTGTTTACCTGTTATCCTAACGATCACGTTGAACCGCACGATCCAATTGCCAACAGCTGGTTCATTATGCTTCGGCAGTAAGAAGTCTCATGTTGCTATTTACAAGACCGGATATCTGTTATGTTGTGGGCATGGTCAGTAGATATCAAAGTAATCCAGGATAAGGGCATTAGACTGCGGTAAAGCATATTTTGAAGTACCTGCGAAGGACTAGGGATTATGTGCTGGTTTACGTGGCAGATACTTTATTACCTTTGGATTAAACTGGTTTGAATTTTCAGTCAGATAGGTATGCTAGTAAATCCACCTCAGATTATGTGTTTACTCTTGGAGGATAATGCATTGCAGACTCTACCATGGAAGTTGAATATGTAGCAGCCTCTGAGGCAGCTAAAGAAGCAGTATGACTCAGGAGCTTCTTAATGGACTTGGATGTGATTCATAGTTTTCCCAAAATAATCACAATTTATTGTGATAATAGTGGTGCAGTAGCAAACTCGAAGGAACCACGAGCCCATAAGACGAGTAAACACATTAAGCGCAAGTACCACCCAATACGAGACATCGTTAGAAGAGGGGAGGTCGTTGTCACTAAGATTGCATCTGAGGATAACCTAGCCGGTCCTTTTACTAAGTGCCTTCCAGTGAAAGCGTTCGATGGGCATGTAGAAGGAATGGGGATTAGATGTGTGTCAGCAGATATGACAGCATAGTCTTTTAATATAAGTGGGAGATTGTTAGATTGTATACTAAAAGTCTAGCTTTTGTATGAAACAATGTTTTAACAATTTATTTGAAATGAGAATCATATGATCAAACATTTTGCATATTATAATTTATTTATATGTTTTTGCAAAAAGTCCTCTTACTTTATACTGTAGATAATATGTTGTGCGACAATACGCGGAAGATCATATTATCAGTTTCCTTATAAAGTATAAACAGATGCTCACAATCGAGATAAACAAGGACAATCTATCGGGATAGTTGTAGTGTAATTTGGTATTAATTTATCTTGACTATAAAATCACATTAGTATGCTTTGTGTATATTGAGTAGGACCGCTTGAGATCGTTCGACTTATACTGACTATATAGGAGAACATGATCTCAGTTATTATGGATGTTCATACTCTTAATTCCTATACAATAATCTTGACACATAAGCCAGTATTTATCTCTTTGATTCATCAATGGGTGAGATTTATATATTAAATCAATAAACTCAGTGAGTTGAAAAATAGTATTGTCTCTATGGTGTGCTGTTGATTGTAGAAGGAATCTGTGTCCTATTAAATAGGTTGATGATGTCCCCTCGAGGAGCTCAAAAGGATTATCATGTAAATATTATAAGTTAATTAATTCCGGCATGATATGAGGTTGAGTGGTACTACTCTCGGATGAGGTATTAATTAATGGAGTTGTTAGTAACTTAATTAATTAATGCGCATTGTATATCTTAAACATGGGGAGACTGTTGGGCTCATAATAAGAATATTCCCATAATGTAATTATGGGATTGGAGAGGCAGTGCAAAAATAATATTTTAGTGGACTATATTATTATTATTGGACTTAAGTATAAGTTTTGGGCTAAACTTTGATACTTAAGCCCAATGGAGGCCCGACTCTAATTTCTCCTCCTGGGCCTGTTGTAGCCCATATATAAGTCATCTCAACTTCTTGGAACCCTAACTTGATCGCCACTTTTGACGTGAAAGAGAGGAAGAAGGGATCTTGAAGATCGTCGCCCACACGACGTCAAGATTGGACTTGGGAATACAACAGAAGATCAAGAGGTTATTTTCTGCAGCTGTTCATCTTCTACATACCCTGGAGAAAGGTAATATATTTCTAATTTATTGCTTCCGCTGATTTAGAAATGCATGGAACCCTAACGGTTCACGTTAACCAAACGATCGAACGCTGACAAGTCTCACATAAGTCTTTACCAAAAAAATAAGAGGTGCGATGAGTGTTTTCTTTGAACGCAAAATTAATCCCCAAGTATTAAGTATATCAATTGAAGCTTAAGCAAGTGACCAAGTTAAATATTGAACCTAAAGGACGACGTATTATCAATTTATTTATTAACTAATTAATTAAGACAAGTTGGCAATAAGTTTGAGGTATTGAATTATTACACTACTAAGCAAATTAATTAAATAACAATTAAAATAAAATAAACACTAGAAGAATACAAATGTTAATCAAGTATGAGAATAGGTAGCTCTAGGATAATCCAGTTTCACTCATTAATATTCCTTTCGTGCATCAATGTCCAACTCTGTCTTGTGGAATATGGACGCATCACTAAGTCATGCAAATCTACTCTATAGACACAAGTAAATATGCGTGTAACACGTGTGAATAATCTTGGAGCAAGAGATATAATTTCACCCCCTTTCTAGGTACTATCAGTATCAATTATTTCCATGGTCAATTAGTACTCTAACCCGATATGATCTCCCTTTATAGTTACTATAAAATTACTCTCTTTATGCTACTTATTATTAACCCGAATTCAATTTAATTAACAAGTGTTCATATATGATAGATCTAATGAAACTTTGGAGTCCCCTCACTTAGAATCATAACATGGAATCCTGTTCACCAGTGAACGCGCTCAATCAACAATCAAGATATGTATTCAGACTCTACATAATAGTTGAAGATGCACAAAATGACTCTGAATATGGATTAAAAACGCATAGTCATATATAAACTAAACCACAAGTAGTGTTGTACAGAGTATACACATAAAAGTTCAATTAATTCATAAAACCTTCAAAACCCTAAATCTACCAAAACGGTTCTAGCCCATGATGTTGCGAAGAACAATCATGGGTATTTGATAGATCTTACCCATATGTATGGAAAATACAAGATAAATTAGAAAATGAATAAAACCTTAGATGCGGGAGTCGTCGCGTCCTTCTCTGTCTTGAATCCTCCCCTTGGTTCTCCTCTTGATTCAATAAACAAATCTTCAAAGTAATGGATGGATGGAGGAAAGGATGTGGATGATGGTTGGGGGTGATCCCTCTTGTGGGGTAGTGTAGGATGGATGTTGGACGTGCTTTTTTCAGAATATTTACACAAGTTACAACTTTTCTCCAACTTTGCACTTTTGATTCTTTTTCCACCTAAAACACAATAAAACACCTCAAACACATATTTTTCTCATATATATCGAATAATAAGACATTTGTGCTAATATATAACAATAATTCACATAAAAATGTGTTAAATTAGACACTAAAACACGCTTATTTTCACTCTCATCAAAGTGACAATCTTTTATAAAGAAAAGTGATCCCCAATGAAAAGTAATAACGGTGATGTGAACTACGCCCTCCGTCCCATAATACTTTTCACGTTTTTTGATCTACGTTTAAGAAAAGTTGCACTTTTTGACTAATTTTATTGATTTTGGAGGGATTTGTAGTACTTATAGGTAATAAAAAAGTAGTCCCTCCGTCCTGCGTTAAGGTTTACATTTTTCATTTTGGGTTGTCTCAACTTAAGGTTTACATTTATTTTTTTTTGTCAAATTGAGCCCACCTAAAATAATTAATTATTCTATGTAAAACCCACACACAACACTAATACAACTACCCACTTTACATTAAAATTATTTCTCTCGCCTCACTACACATCAAAATATTACTACCTTCGTCCCACAAAACCCTTCATACTCTCCTTATTTGTTTGTCCCACAAAACCCTTCATACCCCAAAAAAGAAAACATCACTTTATCCAACAAACTCAAAAGTTAATTTGATTTCAAATTTGCCACCCCTTTTTCACATACATACCATTACTTTATATTTTTTTATTATCTAAAAATAATACAATACTCTCTAAAGTCAACAACATTGGTAAGAAAGTACAATTTTTCTTAAACAACGTGGAACAGTAAACGTGAAATATTTTATGGGACGGAGGGAGTATATCTTTTATTCTCTGTGCAAAAAACAAACGTCAACGTTAATGTGGGACTGATGGAGTATAAAGTAATGACGTGTGTGAAAAGTGAGTGGTAAATTTAAATTAAAGTAACTTTTGATATTGTTAGATAAAGTGATGTTTTCTTTTTTGAGATTTGGAAGGTTTTGTGGGATAAACAAATGAGAAAAGTGTGAAAGGTTTTATGGGATGGATGGAGTATTTCGAGAACGGTTTATATTATAAATAAAATGTGATAACATCTTTAATAAAAAGTAATAATAATTATGAAAGTGAATTTCACAAATAAGGGAGGATTACTATTAGGTACACAAAAAAACCCTAAATTACTATGAGATACAAACATACAAAAGTATTACTACTAGGTACAAAAATATATAGTGATATTCCAATATTACCCCTATTAATGTGCTGCACATAAATATTGTGTGCAGCAAAAGTTCATGTGCAGCAAAGTGTGTGCAGCAAAAAAAGTGTGTGCAGGAAAAAAAAAGTGTGTGCAGCAAAAAAATGTGGTGGTCCGGCGGCGGCGGTCCGGCAGCTTTTCCGGCGGCGGCAGTTTTTCCGGCGACCAGTTTTTTTTTTTTCCTTTTTTTTTTTTTGGACGAACAGCTTTTCCGGCGACCGGCTGCCGGAGCTCCGGCGGCGGCGGCGCGGCAGCTTTCCGGCGACCAGATTTTTTTTTTTTGACGAACAGATTTTCCGGCGACTGGCCGGCGGCGGCGGTCCGGCAGCGGCAGCGGTGGTCCGGTGGTGGGTGGAGGTTGGGGTTAGTGTTTTAAAGGTATATGGGTTTAGGGGTATATTTGGTATTTTACTTTAATATTTTGTATTAAATAATAATTATTTTAAATCAATGTATCTAGTAGTAATTAGGGGTACAAAGTGTGTACCTATCAGTAATTATTTCCACAAATAATTTATAAAATTGATAAAATGTGATAATATTTTTAAAATAATTAGTAGGACGGATAAAAAGTGATAACATTTCTAATAGATAGTGATATTTGATCAATGAAAAATTATGATTTTCAAATTGCATTATTTTATAAGCTATTCGTGAGATAAATAAAAATTTATAATAATTATAATAAAAAATGATATTTGATTAATAAAAAGTAATAATTAAATAAACTATTTTATAATTAAATTTTAAATAAATAAAAAGTGATCATATTTATAATAGAAAGTGATGGTAGATTATGAATTTTTTAAAATAAATATAAAAAATAAAAATTTTAATAATTAATTAAATTATTTACAAAACAAATTAAGAAGAAAAAAATTGTAAAAAATTGTAAAAAATTGTTTACACTCTTGCAACAAAATGCGCGCCTTCTTAACAATCATAATTATATAAGATACGTTTTCTTAAGTAAATTTTTTTTACTAAATTTTCTTTTAATTGAATTTAAAAAAACATATTTTTTATTTATAAATAATTTGTCTCAAGGAGATTCATGAGACTATTTTACTTTAGGCAAAGACTTGCACAAAACTGCCTCATAAATCTCATTTCGTGAGACGGGTCAAATATCAACCAACAAAAAAAATTCACGGATCCACGGTCAATGGCTTACCTTAGTTATAAGTTAATGCACGTACGTAAGTCTCAACTGAATTAATTCTCTTTTCGTTTCCTGTTTTTTTTTTCTTTCCTTTATTTTTTTTTTTTAATTGGGTTACACTTATTTTTAATTTTAGTTTATAATATATTAGAACATATATTATTGTTTATTATATTTATTATTAGTAAATAAAATAAGAGAATATTTTCTTTAGAAATTTTATAATGGACCGTCAACATAAGATCATTTTATACTTTTTGAAATATGTATCACTTTCGCTATAAAAATTATCATTTTTGTTATAAAATATTATCACTTTTTATTTATACTATAAATTGTTCATGAAATAACATTATCACTTTTCATTAATTTAGTATCACTTTTCATTATAAAAGTTATCACTTTTTATCCATCTCACATAAGCATTTACGTGAGATTGTCTTATACAAGTCTTTACCTACAATTAATGTGAAGCGTGTCAAAAAAAATATGTAATTAACAAAAAAAAAAGTGAATGATAATTACATTTTATTTATTAGTTATCACTTTTTATTTATTATATTAATATTTAATTATATACATCAATTAAATAATTATCACTTTTCTTTTATTAGATATCACTTTTCACTACAAATATGATTCCTTTTCTTTAATCAAGTATAACTTTTTATTAAAATGTGATTACTTTTTATCGTCTTATAAAATTTTTATTAAATAATTTAATTGGATGTGTATTACTTTTTTCTTAATTAAATATCACTTTTAATTGAAAATGTTAACACTTTTTATTAAAAATTTTATTGCTTTTTTATCCTTCGTATAAATTTTTTGTTAAATAATATAATTGGATGTGCGTCATTTTTTTAATCAAATACTCATATCACTTTTGATTAAACAATTATCACTTTTTATTTTTCTTATAAGTTATTTTTAAAATAATTTTATTAGTTGAATATCACTTTTTTATTTAATTATTATTTTTTATTAAAAATATTATTACTTTCTAATTTATGAAATTTTCATGAAATAATTTAATAATAAAGGTATCACTTTTGAAATTTATACACTCACTTCCAATTTTTTAACGATCGAATTATATGTAAATATTATTTGTACATTAATAATCAATTATTAATTTTTAAATGCATAAGAAAATGAAAAAGGTATCAGCGTTTTAATTGAATAGGAGGCACTTTTTCGTGAAGTATGCACAGCTTACCGCCTATTGCCGCTTTTTTATTTTTTATATTAGGTTAATTAATTGATGGACAATTCGTCTCACAAAATGAAATCTATGAGACGATATCGTACAAGACCTATCTTTTACTTAAGACCTGCCCATCTAATTTTCTCCTTTTCTAATCAATTAACTCCGCATTTCTCTAATTAATAAATAAATTAAATTAAGTGGATAATCCCTCTAACTGAATAAAATCCATAAGACTCACCTATTTTTTTATTTCAATTATTTCCTAAGAAACAATAGTTAAATATTACAGTAAGTAGCATTCCCCTGTAGAGCTATTAAAATGGGTATGGCTCGCGAGTCGGCCTGTCCTCGCCTCTACAAAAGGTGGGTTGGGTCATTAAATTTGCAGTCCTTTTGGATGCGGGCCTAAATGGGTTGGCCCAATTGGGGGCGGGCCTAGACGGGCTCAACTCAAACGGGGTGGGTTGGCCTGTTTGGGCCCGCCATAATTTTTTTTTACGAATGATTAAGTGTTTAATATTCCAAATATTTGTTGTTCCTTTGTTAAAATTTTTTTAATAATGAATTAAAGCATAACTTGAATATTCTAAAATCTAAACATTTTGTACCATAAATTAGTATACAAAATATGTAAATAATTTAAAATCCTATTTTACTTGATTTTGAATTATTTTTAATTTTTGAAATTTTAATATATAAATGTTATATGACAAAGTCTCTTGTAAGACGCTACTTATGTGAGACCGTTTGTGAGATGTGTCAAAGTATGCCTATTATATAGATCAAGTATGTTTAATGGTTGTTAAAGTATGTTTTGTAAAGTATGATGGATCATGAATTAAAGTATGATTATAGGATGTTATAAGATGATTCATTATTGACATACTTTAACTAAAAAAAACATATTTTACCTATATGATAAGCATACTTTAATAATTGGTCAACCCGTCTCACAAAAAAATCGTCTCACAAGAGAGTCTCTCAATGTATATATATAGATTAGAAGTAAATGCAAATTATAAACCTTTAACATATTTAATCATTTGAAGATTGACAATGATATAATCATATAATTGATCAACGTGAAGATTGAGATATTTATATTATGATGTTATGATGGATGAGTTTTGAATAGACTTTATAATTATGTTTTGAGCTTTGTGATTGACTTTTAGAACTAGTAAATTTTTTGTGATTTAATTTGTGTTATTTGAGGATAATTAGACTTAAATTGATTTATTTGAGATTCTTAAGAAATATATAATTAGAAATTTTATGTTGTTTGATTAATGATCTTTGTTTTTATTTAATTGTTCATGGAGCTATTTTGTAAAATTTATATTTATATTTTAATTATCTAATTGATATTATAGATTTTGTAAGAGCATCCATCATTTAGATATTTTATTTTCAAATAAAAAGAATGATAATTATAATTTTGCAATCGTCCATCATTTTAATATTTTATTTTTAAATAATGATAATTATAATAACATTGTAAAAAAAAGAGGTGGGCTGGTCCGTCATAACCCGCCACCCGCCTTTAAATGGGTTGGGCATAGCAATTTTAGCCCGTACCTGCCTAGGCCCGCCCGCCTAAACCCGCCAAAAGACGAGTTGAGGTGGGTTTTGGCCCGCCCTACCGCCCGTTTCGACGGCTCTACCCCTGTTTGATTACATCCCAATTCACCCATATAAAATTCAGTAGAATTCAATTAAAAAATGGAGGGGAAAATGAATATCCGAATTATGAAGGACCTAATAATAAAAGAGACAAAGCAGACTAAAGTAGGGAAAGAAAACCTGGAAATCAGTTCGATAAGAAATATCCAGTACCCAGCGTAAACATCATACCTCTCAGCACACGGCTAAAATGGCATCCTTCGTACTCAAATTTTCCACATTCACTGCAATTTCTCTAAGTTCTCCAAACAATTCATGCAATATCCCTCAATCATTTATCAGTTTTCCCCAATTCAATAGAAAAACCTCAAGCTTTGGTAGTAGACATGGCTCACTGTTTTGCTATGCGGCGGCGAAGCAGCAGAAAGGCGGCGCAGCTCCGCCGACGAAGAAGAAAAAGAAAACGACTAGTAGGAGTAATACTAATAGGGGGTTTGAAGATGATTTTCAGATTGAAAAGAGTGCTGGTGGAGTGGAGGTGCTTGAATCGCCATCAGATTCTGACGAGTCACCGTACTCGGCGCTGCCTCTACCGAATCCACCGGCGGGTTTTGTGTTGGATGATCAAGGGAAAGTTCTTATGGCTTCTAACAAACGCATTGCTACTATTGTGAGTTCTATTTTTTTTTTCTCCTGTTGTTATTATTATTGTTAATCTTGTCTTTTTTGTTTTGATATCAATTGTGTACGACGTGCATGTATATGTTCGTATGTGATTATGATATCCAATGTTTGAGGATTATAATTATGGGCTAACTTTGCTGCCCGAGATTATGGGTGGGAGGCATGAATTTGCTGGAATCAAATCTGTTGTAGTGAAATTTGGGGTGTTTAAAATGGAAAAGGTTACCGGTACTAGTAGGTTTAACACCACTTTGAGTTGGAAAATCATCTTCTTTGTAAAATTAATTTGATCTTTCCTTTTAAATTCACTTGTATACTGTGTTATATAGAATTTTCAGTCTGAACCTTACAGAAAGTGATCCTATGATATTCTATTTTCGGCAGCTATAATGCATACATTTTCATATCTCTGTTTTCAGTTCTTGGACATATCATGTTTCAGTAGCCTACCATGCTTAGCCCAATGATTTGGAGAGCTTGCATGTTCTGTCATGTAATTAGCGAGGACTGAAATGACTTTTTGTTACCTTATTTTGGCAAGGATTATTGCTTTCTTTTGAAAGCTGAGGGCATTTTCTTGATTAAAGATGCTTGAAATATACATTAGTGCTTCCTATAATTTTATTTTGTAATGTTAATTGCGTTGTCATCAGTAATTTGACTAAGATTCTTCTAGTTAACAGTTACTATGGTTTTTGGTTTAAGGTTCTTTAGCATTCTTTTCAGAGTACAAATTGGATGCAGTTAGACTTTTATGTTGTTTGTTATATCAAAAGTTGAAGAACTTTTTGACTCGATATCTATAATTCGTGCTTATATTTTCAACAAGCTGTTGTCAGGTTAAGTCCATTCCAGAAAAATGATGAGACCGCCTTATCTACATAAGGATAGCAATTGGCAATGTGCGCTGAGGGTGTTGCCTTCTTACATTTTCCCAAGCCACTGAATAACAATGATAAGATATGGTTAACTAGTAGAAATGAGCATTTCCCATACGTTATTAGATATGTAACAAGAGTTAAATAGCAAACTTGTTGAATCTATTCAAGTAATGGTTGATTGTCATATTGCTGGTTGTTATGCTAGTCAAGGATGAACTGTTTCCTATTACAAATGGAAATGTAAAATATTCTAACATGCTTGAGGAATGGAATTCATGATGCAATCAACCATTCAATTTGAACATTTTTGTTTGAATAAGTGAACATTAATGATGCAGTGAACTAGGATTTGGGAATGTTAATATTTCAAAATTGACAAAAGGTGCTTGCCCTATTCTTGTCAAAATATTAACTGATTTTTATTGTATCAAGCAGACTGGATGTTGGGAGTTGGAAAACTGGCATGTAGTTTTTCAAGATAAAATAGCTTGAATATTTCCTTGTTGCTTACTTACCTTTTGCAGCTATGTTAATACTTTTGTCATCGTTTCGCAAACATTATATCTATTCTGTATTTTGAAATGTTTGTAAAATCTAAAATTTCTGACAGGTTGATTCTTCCAGTAACTTACCGCTGGAGTGTGTTATAAGAAGGATATTTAACAATTCTCGGGGAAATGAATGTATGCTACTCTGCCCAGTTGATACGTAAGTAATATTGCAGGACTGTTGTCTAATATATTTTTCTCTTATAAACTAAAAGTTATTATACTATACTCTTTGCAGACCTGTACAGATTTTGAAGAGTGTCAATGTTGAAGGGTGGTGTGCCGTAAGTCTTTGGTCATCTACCTGATTAAGATTCGTTCAGTTATGAAAAATCATTTTACTTTCTTGGGTGATCAGTGTGAATTTCATTTTTCTCCCATTGTTTTGTAATTGAGTGAACCTTTAGGAAAAAGTTATTGTAGAGCTTTTACGTGAATCTTTTCCGAATGTATGTCATATCAGAAACCATGATTGTTCACTGCTAGTTGGCCATTTGGAGAAGATCGCTTTTATTATAGAAACTCTGCTGCAATAGTGTCTCTGCAGACAATTAACCTGAGTGTTTTTTTTATGCTTGGCAAATGTGATTTAAATTGATGAGATAGTATGTGTTAATTAGGGGCATTCAACTCACTTATTATCTTAAGCAATATCATCTGCAACTGTTTCTTTCTTTTCTTATAATTTTGGTAGGGGACTAGGTTGGGAAATATTATTCACTTAAAAGCAAGAAAGTGGCACAGATTATTGGGTTGGGATATGGCACTACAGATAGGTTGCTAGAAGTAGTTTGTTGAAGATTAGAGAACTCTTCATTGTTTATTTTTATGAGCTTTTGGGAATCTTTAATTTGGATACTCTAGCAATGAGATACTTGCAAAGTGACCTTTTACTTCTTTCTGTATAATTATGTTTGGATGCACTCTCTCCTGATATTATATTGTTGGCTAATTTAAACTTATTATTCTGTGCAACTCCCACCTCCCTGCACTTCCGTATTGCCTACATTTTTTGGTGTATCATGAATAATATATTTCATGCGCAACTGCTTTTAGGTTAGTGATGCAGAAGTTGAGGCTATCCTCCCTACTGCAGCTTATGCCCTTGCCAAAATACACATGCATCTTGTGTACAGTGGGTATGACATGACAAAGTCATCTGCCACAGCATTACTTTTGTTAACCTTTAGGGCTTCTAAGTTTATAGACTCTTGATGCACTGTTTTTTGTGTTGTGTCCAATGATGCGGAACCTGTTCCCTGCTACCATCAGATTCTGTTATACAGCACGAGGTGGTTTTTGCTACACAGAAGAAGACATATTTGAGTTTCATATAGGTATATCTTTGTCTGAGAATTCTTCAAACTTGATCCTTCCCTAGCTGTACTGATTTGTCCATTCATTCTTACCACAAAAGTTGATTCTTCATTTATTGCACTTTAGAATACTATTCTGTTACTTGTGATTCCAGAACTTTCTTACAACTTTATTAACTAGCCCCTGAACAAATAATCACTATCAGAAGGTTTTATTGTGTGCTGGGAGATTCACGAACGACCAATCCCTATCATTTGTCATTAACTTATACTTTCAAACTTGATCCTTCCCTAGCTGTACTGATTTGTCCATTCATTCTTACCACAAAAGTTGATTCTTCATTTATTGCACTTTAGAATGCTATTCTGTTACTTGTGATTCCAGAACTTTCTTACAACTTTATTAACTAGCACCTGAACAAATAATCACTATCAGAAGGTTTTATTGTGTGCTGGGAGATTCACGAAAGGCCAATCCCTATCATTTGTCATTAATTTATGCTTTCCAAGCATGGTGTTGTTTAGAACTAGCTAAAAGCTTAGCATATTTTGTATGTTGTAAATTTCATTACATGGCTTCAAATCTGGGTTATGATTTATTTGTTTATGTAGTAATTAAAGTATCTATACTATAGTGATTTCTGTAAAGTTAGTTTGATGTGGTATTCGACCTGTCACAACAGATACAATGTGATTGTACTAGCAATAGCACTTGATTGTCATATTTATATTTCTTTTTTTTCTTTTGTTATGTGATACAATTTGGTCCAAGTGATCTAATGATCTCTAATATAATTAGATTGCTCATGTAGGGTATCACCATCTATCACACGTGTAAGATACTGATTAACACACATATTTGTGTAATTTTTAAAATTTAACCAATAATTTGAACTTGCCTTTGATATTCCTCCAGCGGACATTAAAGTTTTGGGCTCTGTTATCATATCATTGAACCATATAAAAGTTGGCCATGCATCAAACAGAGAAAATCTTTTGGTTAAACCTGCTATTAGTGATATTTAGATCATGAAATTTTCTGTTTTATGCAGATAACGGTGAAAATGTAGATGGTTTGCCAACTGAAGGCGTTGAAATCACATGCTTCCACCTGGTATGTCATCAGTGTTGCTATATTAACCAGATTAACATAACCTTGTCCGAAATAAGAATTAAAGACCTTGTGGATTAGATAATGTGTTGGCTTACAGCATCTGGACCCGACAAAATGCCTGATGTGTAAATCTTAACAATTTTGCTCTCTCCTTCAACTAATCATTTTAAGATCTTCCTCCTTAAACAAAACCAAAACAAAGCAAAAAATTTATCCTGTTTCCAATCATTTTCACACTAATACATCAGTGTTTCTTGACATCTTCTCAAACTTCTTTATGCTAAAACACTTTCCATATTGTTCCCAGAGGCCAGAAAAAAATCAGATGGTTTTTTACAGATGAAAGTTATTACTCTTCTTAACATTTAAGATTAAGAAAAGGTTAAAATGTTGAACAAGCTAATCACAGTTTCAACGGGTGTTCAAATAAAGAGAATCTCAGTTGCATAACTTGCATTGCTATTCTGAGATTTTCTTCTGAACTTGCATATATTCTTCAAGCAGGATGGTTCACATTATATGATTTACACTCCTTCTGATCCTCTTCTGTTTGTTGCGATGAAGGTAACGATTTTAGTCGTTGCAAAAATTTGATCCAAAGCATGATTTTTTTCTTATTATATAACTGTGTTTCTCTTGTTGCAGGATAAAAATGGTGTATTACAAATTGCCGATGACGTAAGATTTTTTAATTTGATATTTACATCTTTCATCTGCTGTTCATCTTTTCTTTCTCTAATTTATTGCACTATGAGTCTTACTAGGGTGCACCTGGTGCACCTGTAAGATCTAAACCAATAAATTTTATAAGAATTAATCACCACCCTTAGATTTTAATTCATAACTAACTTTTTTAAATTATGTAACTATTATTATACCCTAAATTTAACCATTAAACCCTAGGGTTCACCCTAGAATTACCCTGAATTTATATCATACATGTACCCGACTTCATTCACAAGCATTGCACATGTTGCTGTATAAATTGTACTTGAATCACAGTTATTTACACCCTTTTGTTGTCAGACATTTCCAGTATGAAATTCTAGAATTCCATAAATATTAAAGATATGCATGTCCCTGTGGTTCTCTGTTCTAAATCTTGTCTTCTTGACTTGTTTGGATTTTCCATGATGATTATCTTACTTTGCTTATATAGGAAATCCTGGACGATCCTGCCATAATCAGTGCCATAGACGAAGAAACCGAATTCAATGCATTAGTGGTATGTAAGGCACTTTCATTCAGTGACTAAACCAAGCTTAAGAGGTTTTCTTATTCTTTTTTCATATTTGCAGGAAGAAGAGGCTGCTCTTCTTGATTCATTGCTTGGAAAAAGGTGATTAAGGCATCAAGTGTGACCCAGGAAACAGGTTCAGAATGTTTTGTCCATTGAAATCTTCATAGTTAACTAGCTTATTAAACTTAGTGTTGTATATAATCTACATTTTGTTAGTTAATTTTCTGTGAACAAAAGGTGCCAGCTTTTAAAAAAAAATTGATAACTCGTCATGTAAATATATCGTAGAACAAGCAAGGGAAAATTAGATGGAGCTTAGCACCATAGCATGATTTATTTAATGATATTTATGATATATTAGTCGTGGAAGCATTGGAAAATTATTAGCTTCAAGAAACCTTTGTATGTTTACCTTTGCATGGATAAACACAATAGCATCAAACCCACGTAATTAATAGTTAAATTATTAATATATACTATATAAGT
Organism: Pogostemon cablin; assembly: GCA_023678885.1. Taxonomy (NCBI): domain Eukaryota; kingdom Viridiplantae; phylum Streptophyta; class Magnoliopsida; order Lamiales; family Lamiaceae; genus Pogostemon; species Pogostemon cablin. The sequence goes on from CM042991.1 coordinate 19,908,747, forward strand.
ATTTTAGTATTTTTAAATGATTGCACTTTTTTGAATAGTTTAGAATTTTTTTTCATAAAAATATTAAGTGTAAAATAACTTACAGTACATGTTTGGTGATAATATCATTTTCTAAATTGAGTTTGCTTACGTTGTACTTGATCTCTATTTATCTAAAAGTGTAAACGGGTAGGGTATGGTACGGGTACGCTCAATCCACATACCACCCAATATTCTATTTTTATTATCCTTGTTCTACTCTATTACCCTCAAATGTATCATCGAGTAGGGTACGGATAATATCTATCGGGTAATGGATAATCCGCAGATAAATGATTATCTGAAATTTTCAATTGGCTACTTTTGTCAACCAAATAATACACTACTCTAAAATACACAATGACGTAAGAAAATCAAAGTAAATGCAAAAGATAAGAAAAGAGAAGATTGAGATGTAAGTAGTTGCCTCAATCCCCCCAATAATTAAAATAAAAATTGATATAAAATATCAGAGGGTATCATTTTATTAGTAATACCCTTGAAGCCTTTTGCTTTTTTAAATCAGATAAGCAATGTAATGTACACAAGTATATGCGTTACAAAGTGAAATAATTTTTCAGATTATAAAAAACATATTGTATATCTCTATGTATACTTATAAATACTCCTTCCGGCCACTTAAAAGGTAATCGTTTGCTGTTTGCACGTGGATAATTCTAAGGTCTTTATTTGCTTTTTGCAAGAAATCGGGACTAATCATTTCCTCGGTGAGTCATATTGTGTATTTTCTTTACTAAATAGAGGAAATTAATACATTTGAAGCGGACGTCAGGTGTTAAACGACCACCTCATCTAAAAGTTAAGCTGATAGGAAGTTGAATCATTTAATACTTAATCAGGTTACACTCTAATACGCCCCCTCACATGCAGGCGGGGTATTTTTGCCTCAAGCCTAGCATGTGGAATTTTCTCATAAATGGGTGGCGGTGAGGTTTGAACCCTGGACCATTGTTAACCATAGGCTCTGATACCATGTTAAAAAACCACCTCATCTAAAAGCTTAAGCTGATAGGGAGTTGAATCGTTTAATAATTAATCAGGTTACACTCTAATACCAGGAATAGTGAAACGAGTACCTTGTAAGTGGCTGGAGGGAGTATAAAATTACCAGGAATAGTGAAACGAGTACCTTGTAAGTGGCCGGAGGGAGTATAAAATATAAATAAATTAAACGGGTAGTTGGGTAGGGTAATAAGATATTTTATAAATACCATTCCCTACCCCTACCCTCAATATTTTCAAATGGGTACGGGTACTACCCTACCCTTACCCAATAGGGTATTATCCACCGGGTATCCTAATCCGCGGATAAAAATATATACATTGGTGTTGTAGGTAGATTTTTAAATGTTGTTATAATAGTGTTAAAAGTCAGTATCAATTGATAAATATTTAATGTTTTTAAAAAATTTTGAGGTATCCCAATATAATTACATAATAATTAAATAAAATTTTATAAAAACAAAGTTAATTATATAAAAAATATTAAAATTAGATTGATGGGCAAAATAAATTTTAACATTATTTTAATATAAAATATTAACCAATTATAATACCTCAAAATATAAAATACATGCATGGTTATTAAAACAATTGTTATAAAAAGATAAATGTGAAAGTATAATAGTTATAGTAATTTGATATTTTTTTCACGTAATTAAGAAAATTTGTAAAAATTACTAGTATATCTCATGCGCAATTTCAAATTGTGTGATTATGATTTATGAGGATTTAGAGTTCACCCAATGGTGTGAATTGTGATTATGAGGATTTAGAGTTCACCCAGATATCCTGAAGAGAGTTTTTGGGGGAAATTCTCTAACACCACCGTCACATTTTATTAGAACTATTACAAAAGAAATTTATGAAGAGTTGGTTTCTTGTGTCTTCAGGTACAACATCTTGTTGTAAAGGGTATACATTTTAATTAATAAGGGTACAATATTTTGTTAGGGTATAAACTTTTCATTAATATATTTTTATTTTTTTAGAAAATAAAGGATATATGTATTTATACTAAAAAATATACAATTTAATATTAAAGGGTACGGGCACGCTGTTTAAAGGTACAATATTTTGTTCTAAAGGGTATATATTTTAATTAATAAAGGTACAATATTTTGTTAGAGTATAAACTTTTCATTAATATATTTTTATTTTTTAAAAAAAATAAAGAATATACATATTTATACTAAAAAATATATAATTTAATATTAAAGGGTACGGACGCGCGGTATGTTTCGGAGGCATACAAATTTTTGCCATTCACGAAATATTCTTCAAAAAATTAGTATAAATAATTAGGAGAAACTTGATACAGATAATTAAGAAAAAATAAAGAGTTGTAAATGCTTTCACTTGTGGAAATGTAAATGTGACAAATGGGATTACAGTAGCCAATTACATCAATTCAGAAATAAAGAGAGAATTTTGAGAAATTGATTGAGTTAGAGGGGGAAAATCAATTTAAGTAAAATAAATCCCGATTTCAGAAGAATTATATATTACTGATATAAATGAGTGATATCGTATCACGCAAGTCTTTGCGTGAGACAGAAGTAGTGATAATATTATTATCATTTTCGCTATATAATATTATCACTTTCGCTATATAATACTTCCTCCGTCTCAAGCTAAGAGGGTTATTTTTCCATTTTGATCGTCCCACCCAAAGAGTCCCATTTTCTTTTTTACACACATGAGACCCACACACACTATCTAATACAATTAAAATATGGACCCACACCCCTACTAATACAACTACTCAGTACACATTAAATAATAATACTACTTAATCTACCTGTAAAAAAGCAAATGACCCTATTATGTGGGACGGAGGGAGTATTATCACCTTTTATTTATACTATAAATTATTAGAAATAGTTTACTATATCATTATCACTTTTATCAACTTCCTTCCATTCTTCCACTTCCAATCAGGAAAGTACTATTGTAATAGATAGAAAGTAGAGAAACCGCAGCGTGACTTTTAGTTCAACAGATTCATGAATTTACGAGGTTTGCAAGTTTTTTTTTTATTGTAATAATAATTAGTGAAAATATTTGTGTGGGGAATTTCAAGTATTTTTTTAATTGTAATAATAATTAGTAAAAATATTTTTTGGGGAATTTCAAAAGATTCTTGAATTTTAAGATGTAACACTAAATTGACAATTAATAAGATGAGGGGGACTAGGGTTAGAAGAATGTACCAATTGAATTATACACTTTGGTTCCACTTTTCTTAATTAATTCATGCTCCTTAATTAATGTTGTTTTTTATTTTATTTTTAAATTTATTTTATTTAAATGACTATTATACCTTAAATCCTAAATTCTAGGGATAAATTATATCCTAAACCACAAGGGTAAAATTACAATTATACTCTATACCCTAAACCCTATGATAAATTATACCCTGAACTATAAGGGTAAAATTGCAATTATACCCTAATCCCTAGAGATAAATTATACTCTAAACCACAAGGGTAAAATTGCAAATAAAACAAAAAGGATAAATTATACCCTAAAACACAAGGGTAAAATTGCAATTATACTCTTAAAATTAAATTTAAAAAAAAAATAAAATGAAAAAAAAAGACAGCAATTGGTGAGAAAGCCACACGCGGTTGTACCGATTTTGAAAAAATGAGGTTGTACAGCAGTCACTGTCTAATACTCCCTCTGTCCCGGTCAAACAGCTACGTTTGACTGCATAAAACTATCACAAAAGCTACAGTAAATGCATCTCTTTGCCCGGGACGAAGGGAGTAAGATATATACTCCAATCAATTGATTTAAGGGTTATTTTGGGTGCACCCTATATTAATACTCCCTCCATCCGTTGGAAATGTTAAATTTTGCTATTTTGAACGTCCTAACATTTTCCTTTTTAAATACATGAGACCCACACAATACTTATACATTTAATATACTATATGGGTTCATACACCTCACTAATATAATTAATTATTACATATTAAATAATAATACTCCTTAATTCACGTGTAAAAAACAAATGTACAATTAGGGGTGGAGAGCAAGGACAAGTATGTGTGGAGAAGTTCAACAGTTTCATGAATTTTAAGAAGTTCCAAGTAATTTATTTATTTTTATACTAAATTGATAATTAATAAGATATATATTAATTGATTTAATTATAAAGTAATAAGGATACACACGTAGTTAATCCATTTATAATCAAAATTGATAAGTACAAAGTTGGATTTTTTTTTTTTACAAACTCATTAGAAAAATAAATTTTATTGCAAATGAAAAAAAAAAAATTGGATCAATGAAACACGTTAACGAAATATATAATATCGCGTAAATCTTTCTTTGAGCGTCGTTTCAGTTTGTAAGAATAGGCTTGACTTTTCAATTTGGGGGTATGAATTTCACATTCAAGTTACGACAAAATTGGAAAATATTTTTTACAAACTAAGGCCACTCCAAATATATAATATAAACGAGTATAGTACCCGCGTGTTATTACAAAATTTTTATTTTAAATTTAAAATATATTATTTAATAAATACGAATGTATTAGTATACTAATAAATACACTCGCATATTATATTTTTAAACTTTATAATTAATATTTTATGTTTTTTATATAGAAAATATTATTATGTGATATTTTTTTAATCTTCTAATGTAAATAAATTGATATTCTATGTATTCATGGATATTTTTAAATAAAATATAAATCAATTAAATTAAATATTAATTTATGCACTTTATCTTTTAAATGTATAGATTATTTCCATTTATTTTGGATTTGACAAAACTAATAAGAATCAATTTTACTATTATATGTTTTAAATGTCTTAATTAATTTAATATTTAATTTTATTATATAATTAATGTAAAATAAAGAAATTACTAAAATATATTTAATCATTAATGCTTAATCTATGAAAAGAACAACACATAAATTTTTTTTCATAATTAAATGCAATATAATATTGATAAGTAAATCATTAAATTACACAAAGTAAAAATAAAAAGAATAAAATAAATACTAACCAATAAAAAAGTAACACATATGAAAAAAAATTCAAAGAATGCACCAAATATTCACAGTTAACGACTATTTATACATATTTTTAATTAAGATTTTAAAGCATTTAATTACAATAAATAGAAATCAACCAATAATTGAACATGTATTTTGAAAAATGCAAATCATTCTGATTATGACACATATGTTTTTACAAAAACTTATTTCAGAAAACTACTTCCTAATTATATATATTAAGATTAGAACATGATTGGGATATAAGAGGAAGATTCTCTCATACTTTTTTTTAAAGAATATGTAAATTTGAAATCCAACTATTGTGCACATTGTGCATCGGCACATTTGGAATCATTAGAATATATTTTAATTAAATATTCATCATTAGATAAAATAAAATAATTAAATATTTTAATAAATAACTATTCACTATCCTTATTAGGATGCATCCAAAGTCACCCATAAATTTGACTGCTAAAATAATTATAAAAAAATTACTACACAAATTAATAATAATAATAATAATAAAATATACATATAATATATATATATAATATAATAAATTGAAATTAAATTTTTTAAAAGAAATATAAATAAAAAAATTAAAGATATAAAAATTCTCAATTAGTATATACACAAAGTAATAATAATTATTATTATTTTATCAAATGAGTTTGAGTTTTTAAAATACTACAATTCACATTTTATATATTTTTCGTCTTCAATACGAGTTAAGCAAAACCACGTGTGGCAATAGTGTCGTCCAATATACTAATTGCGAATACATTGCTATAAATAACTTTTTAAAAGTATGAGGTGTCGCGACGTGGTTAATTGTCGAATTTTTATTTTAATTATATATATATATAATCTTTCTATTTTTATTTATATATTTATTTATTATTATTATTATATTATTCATGTATATTTATAAATTAAACACCACCTTTAATTATATATATTTTTTATTGATTAGGAATAGATAATTAAACTATAATCAATAAAAATAGGAAGGATTACTACTAGTTACACTAAAAAATCCTTAATTACTATGAGATACAAACATACAAAAATATTACTACTAACTACATAAATATATAGTGATATTCCAATATTACCCTTACAATATGCTGCACATAAATGTTTGAGTGCAGCAAAAGTGTGTGCAGTAGAAAAAGTGTGTACAACAAAAAAGTGTGGTGGTCCGGCGGAGCTCTGGCGGTGGCGGCGGTCCAGCGATTTTTCCGGCGGCCAGCCGGCGATCAGGAGGCGGGGGTCCGGCGGTGGGTGAGGGTTTAGGGTTTGTGGTTTAAAAGTGTATGTGTTTAGGGTTACATTTGTTATTTTACTTTAATTAATATTTTGTATGTGAGAGTAATTCTTTAAATCAATGTATCTAATAGTAATTAGGGGTACAAAGTATGTACCTATAAGTAATTTTTCCATAAAAGTATATGCTGCTGCTTCTTCTTCTTATTATTATTATTATTATTATTATTATTATTATTATTATTATTATTATTATTATTATTATTATTATTATTATTATTATTATTATTATTATTATTATTATTATTCACTAGTAACTGAACTCGTGCGTTGCTCGGGGTGTGATATTTTTAGGGCAACAATTTCACTTAATTTTATGATTTTTGATCGAATATTATTTATTTGAATTATATATAACCTAATGTTTAAATATTAAAGTCTAATGTAATTATGGGCAAAGAACTTCTAAAACTTTGCGAGACTGTTAAGTTGATTAATTCGTATAAGTTTACTAATATCTTTTGCAATGAGGTTAAAATGTATCTTTTTTCAAAATTATAAGATCAAATTCTATATTACTAATTTATAAACATCAATTAATTAATAAAATATTTTACTATTAATTAACTCAACCAAACTTCCATTGCAAATAATTTAAAAGACTCATTTAAAGTTTTGTGTATACAGTTATTTAATTATTTTAATGGGTGACTGATATCTGTTTGAAATTTTTGAATATGTTCAAAGATATTATTTAATTTTTAGTAAATAATATCTTATTTCTGATTTGAAAAAGACATAACTATAATTATTTAATTATTTTAATGGGTGACTAAGATTTGACCCTAAACCCTAAACTCTCTGGAAACATTATGCCACAAACCCTAAAACCTAAACCCTTATAATTATTTAATTATTTTAATTGGTGGCGGATGTTAGTTTGAAAAATAGATGGTCAAGATTTGGATTAAATTATTTCTTGATTTGAAAAAATCATAATTATAATTATTTAATTATTTTAATTTAATGGGTGGCTGACTGAAAACATATATTATGTCATAAATTTAAAACCTAAACACTAAACCTTTAACCCTAAACCCTCTGTAGACCCTAAACCCTAAACTCTCTGGAAACATTATGTCATAAACCCTAAACCCTTATAATTATTTAATTGTTTTAGTAGGTGACTGAAATTTGTTTGAAAAATAGATGGTTAGGATTTGTATTAAATTATTTTCTTATTTGAAAAAGTTATAATTATAATTATTTAATTATTTTAATGGGTTGCTGAAATTTGTTTGAAAATTTTTATTATATTAAAATAATATACTATTTAATATTTTCAATTTTTAATAAGTAATATATTTAATATTATTTAATTTTTAATAAATAATATCTTATTTTCTAATTCAAAAAAGTCATAATTATAAATATTTAATTATTTTAATAGGTGGTAGAGATTTGTTTGAGAAATAGATGGTCAGGATTTGGACTAAATTATTTCTTGATTTGAAAAAGTCAAAACCCTAAACCCTAAAATCCTAAACCCTTTGAAAATATTAAATTATTTTCTAATTTGAAAAAGTTATAATTACAATTATTTAACTATTTTAATGGGTGGTTGAGATTTGTTTAAAAAATAGATGGTTAGGATTGGATTTATATTTAATATTATTAATTTTTTAATAAATAATATCTTATTTCCTAAATTGAAAATTTCATAATTATAATTATTTAATTATTTTAATGGGTGACTGAAATTTGTTTAAGATAAATCCTAAAATCCTAAACCCTAAAACCCTAAATCCTTTGAAAAGATTAAATTATTTCCTAATTTGAAAAAGTTAGGGAGGATTACTACTAGGTAAAAAAAATTCTTAATTACTATGAGATACAAACATACAAAAATATTACTACTAACTACAAAAATATATAGTGATATTACAATATTACCCCTATAATGTGCTGCACATAAATGTTGTGTGCAGCAAATGTTCGTGTGCAACAAAAGTGTGTGCTGTAAAAAAAAGTATGTGCAACAAAAAAGTGGAGTGGACCTGCGGCGGTACGACAGAATTCCGGTGGCCGGCTGGCGGTCTGTTCGGCGACCGGCCGGCGATGATCCTACCGTGATCCGGTGGTGGTCCCGCGGTGGGTGAGAATTTAGGATTTATGGTTTAAAAGTGTATGTGTTTAGGGTTATATTTGATATTTTACTTTAATATTTTGTATGTGAGAGTAATTATTTTAAATCAATGTATCTAATAGTAATTATGGGTACAAAGTGTGTACCTATTAGTAATTATTCTAAAAAGTTATAATTACAATTATTTGATTATATTAATTGGTGACTGAGATTTGTTTGAGAAATAGATAATCAGGATTGGGACTAAATTATTTTCTGATTTGAAAAAGTCAAAACCCTAAAACCCTAACCCCTAAAACCTAAACACTAAACCCTTTGGAAACATTAAACTGAGATTTGCTTGAGAAATAGATGGCCAGAATTAGATTTATTATAATTATTTAATTATTTTAATGGTTGACTGAGATTTATTTAACAAATAGATGGACAAGACTGGATTTATTCTATATTGGACTAAATTATTTCCTAACTTGAAAAAGTTATAATTACAATTATTTAATTTAAATTTTTTAATGGGTGATTGAGATTTATTTGAGATATAGAAGGCTAGGATTGGATTTATCTAGATGTCAAGATTTGGACTAAATTATTTCCTGATTTGAAAAAAACATAATTACAATATATAATTATTTTAACGGATGACTGACTGAAAACATTATGCCATGCACCATAAAACCCTAAACCCTTAATCCTAGAACCCTAAAACCCTAAACCTAAACCATTTGGAAACATTAAATTATTTCATAATTTGAAAAAGTTCTAATTACAATTATTTAATTATTTTAATGAGTGGTTGAGATTTGTTTGAAAAATAGATGGATATGATTGGATTTATATTTAATATTATTAATTTTTTTATAAATAATACTCCCTCCGTCCACTGTCAATCTATTCATTTTACCATTTTGGGTTGTCCATCTTTAATCTATCAATTTCTCCTTTTGGATTATGGGACCCACACCCTCCATTAATACAAATAAAATATGGGACTCACACCCTCCACTAATACAACTATCTACTACACATAAAATAATAATACTCTTTAATTCACGTGCAAAAAACAAATGGATACATTGAGAATGGACGGATGGAGTATCTTATTTCCTAATTTGAAAAAGTCATAATCATAATTATTTAATTATTTTAATGGCTGGATGAGATTTGTTTGAGAAATAGATGGCAATGATTGAATTTATTATAATTATTTAATTATTTTTTAATTTGAAAAAATTATAATTACAATTATTTAATTTAATTATTTTAATGTGTGGCTGAGATTTGTTCGAGAAATAGATGATCAGGGCCAGGATTGGATTAATTATAATTATTTAATTATTTCCTAATTTGAAAAAGTCATAATTACAATTATTTTATTTAACTATTTCAATGGGTGACTGAGATTTGTTTGAGAAATAGATGGTCAGGATTGTATTTATTCTTGGTTGAGATTTTTTTGAAAAAGTCTAAATTATAATTATTTAATTATTTTAATGGGTGCTCGACTTAAAAATGCTTAAATGCGGGCGGTTTAGCATCTGAATCCCAAATTATAGGCCATTCTTGGAAGAACTTTGACTTAAGCAAGGCTTAAATCCGAGCAGTTTAGCATCTGAATCCCAGATTATAGGCCATTCACTGAAAAACTTGACTGTAGAACGCTTAATCCGGGCAGTTTAGAACCTGAATCGTAAATGTATTCCGTTCTTGAGTTGATTCTCGTTGAAGAATTCAAAGAACTATTCAGAGAACTCTGAAGTCTTTGATCTTCGTAGAGAATCGCTTTCGGTGTATTTAGAATGAATGGAGGAGAGCTCCTTATATAGGTGCAGGGTGAGGAAGCCCCATATATAACTCGCAATTTGATTGATCAATTGATGGTTTGACCTAATTTTGCGGGCTTGGGCCTTTCCATCCCTGCAATTTGATTGATCAATATTTGATTTGACATCTATTCTGTATGCTTTGACCTTTCCAGGCTTTATTTGACTTAGGCTTGTTTGACTTGGGTCAGACTACATTTGAATTTAGCTTATTTTACTTGGGTCAGACCCCATTTAATCTAAGCCTTATTTAATTGTTGGGCTTAAATTAATTATCAATTATTTTTCAATTTATTTTAGGAATTAATTTATTAAATCCCCAAAAAAATATAATAAATTAAAATTTATATTTTAATCATGAAAATCCATATGTTGTCATTTAATTGGACTGTTAATTTTATTTTCTTACAAAATGATAGTATATTTAATTTAATATTATTAAAATTTTAATAAATAAAATCTCATTTCACAATTAGAAATGGTCATAATTATAATTATTTAATTATTTTAATGGGTGGCTGAAATTTGTTCATAATTATAATGGGTGACTGAGATTTGTTTGAAAAATAGATAGTCAGAATTTTACTAAATTATTTCCTAATTTGAAAATATCATAATTATAATTATATAATTATTTTAATCAGTGGTTGAGATTTATTTTAGAAATAGATGGCGATGATTGGATTTATTCTGCTTTTTTATATATTAAGATTAACATGTATATCTTCAAATTAAACACCAGCTTTAATCATATTTTTAAATAGATATTGTTATTTTTTATTTTATTATACTCCACATATAATTTTCCTATTTTTATTGTTATTATTATGCGAATATGCTGCTATAAATAACTTTTTAAAAGTATGAGATGTTGCGACGTGGTTAATTGTCGTATTTTTATTTTTATTTCATATATATAATCTTTCTTTCTTTTTTGTTTATTTATTTATTACTCTATTTTTATTTATTTATTTATTTATTATTATATTATTCATGCATATCTATAAATTAAACACCACCTTTAATTATATATTTTTTTTAATGATTAGGAATACATAATTAAAATAATCAATAAAAATAGGAAATGTTACTTATAGGTACACACTTTGTACCTATAATTACTATTAGATACATTGATTTAAAAAAATTACTCTCACATACAAAATATTAAAGTAAAATATCAAATATAACCCTAAACCCATACACTTTTAAACAACAAACCCTCACTCATCGTTGGACCACCGCCGGTCAGTCACCGAAAAATGGTAGGACCACCGACCGGTCGCCGGACCTCCGCCGAACCACCACACTTTTTTGTTGCACGCATTTTTTTTACTACACACACTCTAGCTATACATGAACTTTTGCTGCAAACAAACATTTATGTGCAGCACATTGTAAGGTAGTATTGGAATATTACTATATATTTATGTAATTATTAGTAATATTTTTGTATGTTTTTATCTCATGGTAATTAAGGATTTTTTAGTGTATCTAGTAGTAATCCTCCCAAAAAAATACATGCAACTTATTATCATTATTATGGGTATTATATCCCCCATGCTTGTTAGGCCAAAAAAGCCCAATAACCTCTATTCTACTTGAAGAAGGAGGCCCAATCCCTCGACGGTCCAAATGGTAGACAAAAATGAGAGGGGAATCAAGGCAGCCCAAAGAGGATCATGACAGCCCGAAGACCCAGCCCAAGAAAGAATAAAGGCTCGCCTAAAAAGGCCAAAGCCAAGAAACGCCCTCAGTAGGAAACCTCGGCGTTCATCCTTCCCCTAGTCGAGAGCTCGAATGAATACTCCAGCGCCGAAAGCCAACCTATACGAAGACCATGGAAGGCAGAGAAGATGGGACAGTAAGGAATGAACACCATAAGGAAAGAGAACAAGTACTGTAGGCTAGAAGACAACACTAACGGGGAGAAAAGGTATCTTGAGCAGCAATTCTAACTAGGAGACAATGATTGACTGGCACACCCAACCCCAACAACCAATGGGAGGCCAGCAAAGGACGGGGACATCCTGCGAATCCCGACAGTGCAACAAACTGCGCCTAGAGTCCCCCTGCAGATGGTCGACGTACCAGACGGCCTCATTAAAGGCGAATTATCTTCTTTCAGATGGCGCAAGGCGATTGGCTAGATTTTAGGATTTTGGGACAGTATAAAATAGTCTCTCTCACATGAGAGAGGCAGGTCACTGATACTCACCTTAGACATTACACTTGTAAGAAACGGAGAGGGACGAGTGTTGTTCTAAGAGGAGGACAGTAATAAAATCGATTGGATTCTTTGGTGGAATAGAGTTTCTATTGGTGGTGATCCTTTTGTTTATAGTTTATTGTGTTTGACCGTGTTCGTTCTTGGTTTCGTTATTAAATATCTTAATCCTTCATACACGAAATTAACGAGCCAAGAACAGCCGTCAACATCTGGCGCCATCTGTCGGAATGCTACGATTACCCATCCCTGTTCTTTATTTATGTGAATTTTAGGTTTGTTTCGTGAGGGAAACCTTCGGGTTTTGTCCTGCGCCTGAAAGTCAAAATGGGAGTTGAAGGATTTGCAACCCATGGACATGGAGAGAGAGGGGAATGTTCCAGAGCCCAGCATAACATCACAAGGAGTGAAAATAACATCCAAATTAGCGCACCAGTCATGGAGATATCCACTCCGACGAGGTCCATTCCTATCCCTAATTTGAGCGATCCCCTGAAGATAAAAGAAATGAACGAGAAAATTCAGAAGGTAATCAATGAGTACGCCGCAAAAGCTCCCCCAATTCAACCGGCGAGGTTGAGCTTCAGTGGCCCTCATGGGGCAAGCCACGGCGATCTATGGGAGGACCTTGAAAGAAGGAAGGATGCCAGAAAGGAGCATAACAGAGGGGATGCCAGAGAGACTATTAACTTCATACGGAGGAGGAACGTGGAAGAAAGAGAGTGTAAATGAAACTCCACTAGGAGGTGGGCGCAACGGATATATTCATCGCCCAGAAACGGGAACTCAAAGGCAGCCTCACCATGGAGGAAATCCAAAGAGAAGGAACCCCCTGCCACCGGAGGTGCCAACGGGGGATGGATCTCGAGCACAACCACGACCCGAAAGGAATCAGAAGGCCGAATACCATCCGAAGAGGGATAGGCCAAGAAAGGGCCGACCTACGACTCGGGAAATACTGAAGGAGAACGAAGTTCCACGAAGGACCCCATCCGTCTCCCAAAGGAGACATAACAAATGTAGAAGCCCGATGAACTAGAGATCTTGCTCATCCTCGGTACCCTGCTCATGCGAGAGTCAAGATTTTCATGGGAAGACCTACCTACTACCAAGTTATCTCTACCTTGGACCAGAAGGAACGGGAAGCCCACTTTGCAAAAAGGGATGAGACGAAGGAAAGCCCAAACGGAAGCATGGACAGAGAATGGAGAGGTGTTTCCGAATGCCCAAACAGGAGATCTACTAGCCCTGATAAACAAAGAGGTGAACAAGCACTTCGCGGATCTAGAAAAGAAGATGTCGGGAATTAGAGGAATCCTTCAGACCTCGGTAGCACCTTCACCTTTCACGGAGGAGTTCAGCAACGCTCCTAGGCAATAGGGAATCAAGTTTCCCTCTAGCTTGATCATTGATTGTGATTGCGACCCATATTCACATATTGAAAAATATCTGATGTGGATGAGAGTGCAAGGTGCGAATGAGATCACATTATGCCGAATGTTTCCGCTGACCTTGGGAAACAAGGCTCACGCCTGGTTTAAGGCGGTCCCGGCAGCTTCCATCAAAAGTTGGGGAGAGATGATGGAGGTATTCCTAATGCAATACTCATATGTAGGGGCACAGAAGGAGCTAAAGCACAAATTGGCTAACATTCGTCAGGGCTCGACAGAAAGCTTGCGGGAGTTTCTGAAAAGGTTCAATGAGCAGAGGTCAATAGGGAAAGTCATGGGAGACGAAGCCTGCCTCATCACGGTGATGGGAGTACTGCACCCGGAGACTAGTTTGTGGAAGGCAGCACAACTCAAACCACCCATATCATACGGGGCTTTCATGGTCATGGCGAGCGAGTACATCCAAGCGGAAGATATCTCCAAAATGGCAAAGAAGGCAAGCAATCAGAGCACTTCAGCGGAACCAAGCAAGAAGAGGGTGAATGTAGGGGGAACGAAGGAATACAAAGCACCAACCAACTTCAAACCATTCACGGAGGATACCGAGGTACAAAAAATGTACGAAGAGCTAAAATCCAGAACCAACTTGAATATTACCGAAGTCTTTTACTATGTTAAAGATCAACAAGTCCTTCGAACACCGAGGCCGGTCCTTCGAACCTTGGAGCTCACCTATCCTCGGAAGTATTGCATGTACCACCTGACACATAGGCACAATACAGACCAGTGCCGAGATCTTATCACGGAGCTGTGGAAGTTGTTTAAGAAAGGAAAGTTAAGAGGAATGCTGCAGGCCTCGAGGTCGACAGGAGAGACACTAATCTTTTCCCTCCCCCAGGTCGACCGAGGTTCCAGGCAGAGGGCGAAATGATGGAGAGATGGCCCTACCTCCTCTGCCTCCAGGACGGCCACCAGTGTTCGACAGAATCGGAGGGCCAACCCCTAGAGGAGATAGACCGGGAGAAATACACATGATGGAGCCGGTAGAAGAAATCCCCTATATCGAAACTTCCCAACCATTCACCATGGCATCCAAGAGGAAGAGGAAGGCTGAGCTGAGAGACTTGGGTCAACAAATCTGTCAAGTGTGGTCGCTGATCTCGGCGTCGAAGGGGATAATGGAAGCGGACTTCATCTTCACCGAAGCCAACTTCTATGGGGTAAGTACCCCTCACTCCGACCCCTTAGTCATTTCGCCAATACTTTCGGGGGTCAAAGTCCATAGATGTTTGGTAGACACCGGAGCATATGCCAACATAATTTTTAAAGAAGTATTCAAAAATCTGGGAGAAGAACGTCATCACAAGGTGAGGCCTTGCGGTGATAAGATCAAGGGATTAGGCAATGCACTGACCAGACCGACCATGGAGGTTGATTTATCAGTTCAGATAGAAGGTCTGGATGGGAAAACTCGGATACAGATATAGTTGACATTCAAGGTTGTGGACCAAGTCTCCACATACAACTGCATACTAGGATGCCCGTTGATCCATGCCTTTGGGGCTATTCCATCCACCCTCCATCAATGTCTCAAATTTGTCACGGCGGACGACAGAGTGGCGACAGTAATAGGAAATCAGAGGAGAGCGAGGGAATGCTCGTTCATAGAAAAGGCGGAAGGCCTAAGTTATCATGACATGGACTATGAAATGCTGAGTTTCGAAGACATCATGAAAGAGGGAGAGAATCTAGAAGTGTTGACGGAAACTGAAAGAACTCTGGAGAAGGAGCCCGAGAATAAGGAGCCGAAAGAGATCCTGGTAATAGCAGAGGAAAAAGGAACAGAAGAGCGAGGAAATGAGATACCAGTAGCGGCAAGGGGAATACATCCGGATCTGAGTATCCAGATTCAAAAAAAGAAAGAAGTAGCGGCAAAGGTTCCAACGCAAAAGCAGGTAACACTGGATGAAGATCCAAGAATGAAGTCGAAAGAAGGGGCCCTGGCAGCAGACAATACAAAAGTGGTACAGCTAGACCCAAAAAATGTCGACATCAAGGTCAAGATCGGAACAGAATGGGAAAGCGAATTCAAAGAAAAGCTAACCCAGTTACTGAAAGAAAACCTGGATGTGTTTGCTTGGAACCCAAACGAAACACCAGGGGTACATTTGAAGTATGCTTGCCACAGGCTGAATATTGACCCCAACATCCCACCATTCCACTAGAAAAAGAGAAAGTTCAGCCCAGAGAAAAATACGGCTATGGAACTGAAAGTGCACAAACTGCTGGCGAGCGGAAGAATTAGCGAATGCAAGTACCCATAAGAGTGCAAAATTGGGTTATGGTGAAGAAGAATGAGGGATCATGGAGGCTATGCATCGATTTCACTGATCTAAACAAGGCGTGCCCGAAGGATAGCTATCCACTCTCGTCAATTGATCAGATGGTCGACGCTACGGCGGAACACGAGATAATGAGTTTCTTAGATACATTTTTGGGGTACCATCAGATTCTTATGCACTCGGATGATAAGGCAATTACCGCCTTCTTCTGTGGAAATAGAGTCTATGAGTGGGACAACATGCCGTTTGGTCTGAGAATATTTAAGGAGGATATTGGAAAAATAGTCGAGTTCTACGTCGATGAAAAGATGGTAAAGAGCTTGAAAAGGATGGACCACTTCGACCATTTAAGAAAGGTGTTCGGAATCTTCCGACACTAAGGCATGAAACTAAACCCGAAGAAATGCACGTTTGGAGTGAGCAAGGGAAGTTTCCTCGGATATTTGGTCAGCTCGAGAGGGATCGAGATGAACCTGAAGAAGGTGGAAGCAATCTTAAGGATGGATTTGCCGAGGCACATGAAAGAGGTTCAGAATCTGACGGGTAGGTTGGCCGCCCTGAATAGATTCATGTCAAAAGCATCGGACAAATGTAAGCCATTTTTCGACGTCATTAAAAAAGCAAAGTTTGAATGGACAGAAGAATGCGAGAAGGCATTTGATGAGATAAAAAGAGAGCTATAGGATCCCAAGATCCTCTCCAAGCCTTCGCCAGGTGAAACATTGCAGCTGTACCAGCAGTGTCGGGAAACACGATCAGTTCTGCGTTGGTCAAGACAAAAGAAAAGAATAAGAAACCAGTATACTTCGTAAGCCAATCCTTGAGAGACACGGAGCTCAGATACCCGGTCATGGAGAAGATAGCATATGCTTTCGTCATGAGTTCAAGAAAGCTCAGGCCATACTTCATGGAACATACCATTGAAGTACTGACAACATTCCCTTTGAGGCAGGTACTCCAAAGACCAGACGCTGTAGGGAGGCTGCTGAAATGGTCAGTTGAATTAGGATAGTTCGACATAACATATCTACCGAGGAATGCAGTCAAAGGGAAAGTCATGGCAGACTTCATAGTGGAGCTAACTTTCCCAGTCCCAACCGAAGAGAAAAAAAGGAAACCTTGGGTCATGCACGTGGATGGCTCAGCAACAGCAACGGTATCGGGTGCCGGAATCATCATTTGAAATCCATCCGGGGAAACCTTCTCGACCTCGATTCGGTTTGGTTTATTGGCTATTAACAATGAGGCATAATACGAGGCCGTGTTGAATGGTTTAAGGATAGCATTGGCCATGGGAGCAGATGAGCTGATGATATACAGCGATTCACAATTGGTAGTGAACCAAATGAAAAGAGAGTACGAGGCTAAGGACGAGCACATGAGCCACTATAGAGGGCTAGCTGCCAGCATGTTGCAGAAGTTTAAACAGGTATTCTTGGAATACATTGACAGGAAAGACAACATGGGGCAGACGCATTGGCCAAGCTCGCCACAACATCAAACTCCGAGGATCTGAATGACATCAATATAGTAAGGCAGGAAAACCCTTCGGACGCCACCGTGTGGGTTCTGGACGACCAGCCAACGGAGAGTCATGGATAACTCCAATCAGGGCATATCTGGAAGAAGGGAAGATGCCCGCGGACAAGGACAAAGCTCGACAAATTAGGCTTCGGTCAGCAAGGTATGTCTTGATGGAAGGAAAGTTGTACAAGAGAGGGTATTCAGCACCACTCTTGAAATGCCTAGCCCCCGAAGAAGAAAGCTATGTACTAGCGGAGATCCATGAAGGTGTATGCGGAAATCATACGGGAGGAATTACCTTAGCCCACAAGGTGATCAGGCAAGGTTATTTTTGGCCAACACTAAAAAAGAATGCCACTCAATATGCGAGGGCATGCGCGACGTGTCAAAGACTGGCTCTGATAGTAAGGGCACCTTCGGAACAACTGACCTCGGTGTTCAGCCCATTGCCCTTCGCGAAGTGGAGAATTGATTTAATCGGACCGCTTTCGACCGGAAAAGGAGGAAACAAATTCGCTATCGTGACAGTAGATTATTTCACAAAGTGGGTGGAGACAGAGCCCCTCTTGACGATCACTGAGGCTAGGGTCGAGAGGTTCATATGGGAGAATATCATATGCCGATTCGGGATACCATTTGCCATAGTGACGGACAACGGCAAGCAGTTTGACAACGACAAGCTAAGAAAGTTTTGTAAAGACTACGGCATTAAGAAATGGTCCTCGACACCATACTACCCGCAATCCAATGGGCAAGTCGAGGCAGTGAACAAGATCATCAAACACACACTAAAAGCCAGGTTGGAGAAGCTAGACGGGAAATGGCCAGAGAAACTATCGGGAGTGCTGTGGTCCTACAGGACGACATGAGAACATCCACCAATGAGATCCCTTTCTCAATGGCCTTCGGTGCTGAGGCAGTAATACCAGTGGAAATAGGAGAACTCAGCCCTAGGGTTACCTTTCACCAAGAAGGGGCAAACGATGAATTGATCTGAGAGAATTTAGACCTATTGGAAGAAAAGAGATTGAATGCGGAGTTACATAATGCAATCTACAAGAAGAGAGCAGAAAAATTTTATAACTCCAAGATAAAACTGAGAAGGTTCAAAGATAGAGAACTGGTGCTATGGAAAATAGTGGGCCCAACGGCACAGTGTAGCGGCCAAAACTGGGAAGGCCCCTACGTAATCAAGAGGGTTCTGGAAGGAGGAGCATATGAGTTGGAAGAAGTGGATGGCAAAAAGATACCGTACCCGTGGAATGCGCAACATTTGAAGAAATATTATCAGTAAAATAGAAAGAAGGTGAGGTGAATGAGGTTGGTGACACGACTTTTTACAGTTTTTAATCAAGGCATTAGGCCATACTATATGGAAGTGCAAATTGTACGGAAATCTTTTTAATGATATATGGTTAAGGATGTCAAAAGTGTTTATCACAAATGGTAAAAAGTATTCATGCGTCGGGATACCATGACTTCGGGAAATACTAAGATATAAACATCACGTTGTAAACTGATAAAGAATACTGGAAACATAAATAAAGAGATATAGAAGGGGGAACGGAAAGGCAAGGCAGATTAAAATGGCAGAATCGAACAGGGAATAAAAGGCAAAAATATCAGATTCGAGAAAATGGAACAAAGATGCCGAGGCATCGGGCTAGAAAGTCAAAACCAGGGTATCAGATATCAAAACTAAAGCTAGTCGGAGGAGCCCTGGTGTAGGGGATCGACCTCGGAACGGCATCAAAGGAGGACGCAGTTGGGTATATAAAATGGATATGTACAAGGATCAGAATTTTAGGTTCAAAGTAAAGGAAAATCTCTTCGGTACATCACAAGTTATACCTAACGGATATGTACAAGAAATACGGAATTGGGATATCAGGATCAGAATAGGGGAAAGAACTTCGGGACAGAGTATAAAACGGAATGGATGTACTCGGAGGCTCAGGAATCAACACAAAGTAAAGAGCAGAGTGTGGAGATAGGGTTACAACCTCGGAATTGCAGACAGTCATGCGAGAACAAGGATTCACCAAACAATGGAATAAACATCTACACAGAGGAGGAATAAACAAGCAAAGAAGCACAACAAAGACGAGCATATACCAGGACTCAACAAGAACATACATCAATAGTAAATAATCAGCATTCTTCAAAAGTTAACACCAAAAAACCAACACGAAACACAACCCCCCAACGAGGGCAAAACATAAACGGAAGCAGTCAGTATTCAAAATCCACGAGCCATCACAAGAAAAAAATCCTAAACAACATCAGAAGGGGGGCAGAACAGGAATCAACCAGCAAACAGGGGACACGGAGAACATCAATCTTTCTTTCAGCCACTGAAGGAATGGAAAATGCTTGCCATTCTGTCCTCCATCTTTTTCAACTGAGCTTCTGCGCCAGTGGCCCTCTCTTCTGTTGAGCCAGGATGAGAAATACATTGCTCCAAGGCTCGGATGTGAGCCTCGGCTTCAACCAATCTAGCACGTGCATCAGTCGACCCGTGCAACATCCCTAGCGATTTCAGTCTCAGTTAAATTTACCTCCAGGGACCCTAGAGTGGCCCGCCCCATATCGACCTCAAAATCCGAAACTGCTAATCCCTTTGGTGTGTCATGAGAGAGTTCAGCTCAGCATTCTCGACCTCCAAATCATGTATTCTCTCCTCAAAGCTGGCAGAAGATCCCTTGAAATGATCAATAAGTCGGCCGGCGAATAAACGATACTGGTCCATAAAATGCAGAGAAGAGGCAAGGGAAGCAACGACAACTCCAGCCATCACAGCTAAACCAGAGGAGTCTTGGGAAAGAGATCTGGGGATGAAGGTTGGAAAAGCTTGATGTTGGACCCGAGAAGCGACACCCGCAACGAAACCCTAGAGTCCTAGCTCTCGCAGCTCGGCCAGGTCAAACTTATTACCTTCCTCAGCTCTACCTTTCCCTTGTTCATGGGCTCTTTCGGCGGCCAACCTGGCGGCTTCAGCATCAAAATCGGTGGGATCGGTCATTGCAGCGGGTCCATCAAGATTCGGACTGGAAAGAGGGACTGTCGAAACGGTTCGAGAGGTTGAAGGGACAGAACTAACATTGGCTTCGAGGACAGACCTCCTCCTCGGACCAACCATCATGTCGTAGTCCTCGATCTCGGAGTCACTACCCTTCCCCATCTCGGGAATCTCCACCGATTCAGGATCCTCCTCTGACCCTTCATCGAATCTTCTTTAGGATCCTCCTCGGGGTCCTCTTCCAGATCTTCCTCTGGATTCTCTTCAGGCTGCATCTCAACCTCGGGCACGAGGGAAGGAGGATCTGCAAAAGGGTACCATGAGTGAGAATGCAATAAACACGAAAAGAATGAGGAAGCTCGAATGGAGGTGATTATCCCCCTTAAATTTTTAGCGAGGAGATCGAACTCACCAACAAAAGGGAATGAGCGAGGCACGAAGCTGATCCCGGTTGACTGAAAAGGCCCACCATATTCATAAACACCTCTTCCTCACTTTCCGAGCAAGGAAACAGAGAAAGATCCATAACCAGGGATATGAGAAAAGCCAGACGGAACAACGAGAGAACGACGTAAATGCTGATGGGGAGACGACAAAGGGGGCAGAACCCTATGCTCGGTAAACTGTGTAACCAACAAGTCTTCACCAAGTTTCATGTCCTCGGACCCAACAGACAGGTCATCTATTTCTTTATCTTCGTCGAGAGATGGAGAATGTACAGGATAATCGGGATCAGCTTCATCATCTGAAAACTGATAAACATACTTGTACAAGGTTAATGATAAACCAGCCACGGAACCAATCGATCCCACGGGGGAAAGAGCATTCTGGAGCTCACATATGGAACAAAAAAGAAAGGTTAGTCATGGAATAAGGAGGGCAGAACAGACCAAGAAAAGAGAAGCACCAGTGGTTGTGCCTGGCTAGAAATGGACAACCTAGCCGAATCTAAGATAGGCTCGAAAAGCAGTGGAGAGACATGATAGGTATTCACCCCATGGGATAAGATCTCATAAACACGACGAAAGCTATCGTTCAGCCGTTCGAGGGGACGACAGGGAGGACCTGCGCAAAAGTGACATCAGAGACTACAAAAAACATATAAATTAGAACTCAGGAGACAAGAAAGGATCATACACTTATCCAACAGTAGGAATCGAATAGGAAAAGTCACAGAGACACCATTGACACGAGTACGGTAATCGCCACCTAACTAAAACCAAGCTTGCTCCCACCTCCGACCAATGACATCAGAAGCCCCCACAAAATGATGGTTGTGGTAGGTCAGCAGGTGGTAAAAACTGCTAGAATGGCCGGACGCAGCGTAAAAAAAGAGAAACTCTAACTCAAACGGATCTCAGATAGTATGACCCAGCACGTGGAATAGCGACAGAGTAGAGATTAGACGCAACCAAGAGGAGGGCAACAGCTGGCCTATAGCCATATCCTACCTCTGCAATAGTAGGCCAATAACAGAGGGAAGGGAAAGACACAAACTGGCGAGAAAGAGAGAGTAATATAACGCAGTATGGCATGGAGGAGGCTCGAAAAGGGAACTCCATCCAAGGGGAGTTCAAAGATGATATTGGAGTTACCATATTGTCAGTGGAGCTCCTCTAATCGTTCCAAAGATAACCTAGAAGCTGGCACCCAGTTAAGACGCTGGGCCATTCCTCGAAAGACAACCCCCAAGTCACCGATATCTTGACGACCAGGAAAATAGTCCCTCATGTTAAGAGGAAATTGTTGGATTGTATACTAAAAGTCTAGCTTTTTGTATGAACAATATTATAACAATTAATTTGAAATGAGAATCATATGATCAAATGATTGCATCTTATAATTTATTTATATGTTCGATGCAATAGTCCACTTACATTATACTGTAGATAATATGTTGTGCGACAACACGCGGAAGATCATATTATCGGTTTCCTTATAAAGTATAAACAGATGCTCACAACCGAGATAGACGGGGACTCTCTATCGGGATGGTTGTAGTGTGTTTTGGTATTAGCTTGTCTTGGCTATAGAATCACACTAGTGCACTTGTGTGTATTGAGTAGGACCGCTTGAGATCGTTTGACTTATACTGACTTATAGGAGAACTTGATCTCAGTTATTACGGAAGTTCGTGCTCTTAATCCCTATACAATAACCTCGACACGTATGGCAGTATGTATTTCTTTGATTCATCAATGGGTGAGATTTACATGTAATTAAATCAACAAACTCGATGAGTTGGGAAATAGTGCTGTCTCTATGGTGTGCTGTTGATTGTAGAAGGAATCCGTGTCCGTCATATGTTGATGATGTCCCCTTGAGGAGCTCATAAGGATTATCATGTAAACCCTGCAGGTGGAATTTATTCCGACATGATAATGAGGTTGAGTGGTACTACTCTTGGATGAGATATTAATTAATTGAGTTGTCAGTAACTTAAATTAATTAATGTACATTGTATATCTTAAACATGGGGAAACTAACGGGCTCATAATAAGAAGGAACCCAAAACGTAATTTTGGGATTGGTACGGTAGTGCAATAATAATATTTTAGTGAAATATATTATTATTATTGGACTTAAGTATAAGCTTTGGGGTAAGCTTGGATACTTAAGCCCAATGGAGGCCCAACCCAATTTCTCCTCCTAGTCCCTGCTGTAGCCCATGTATATAAGTCACCTCAGCTCATCTGGAACCCTAATCTAATCTAATCTAATCTAATCTAATTGATTATTCACGTGTGATGAGGGTTGAGAGCAGATTGAGGAGGTCTCGTTGATCGTCGCCCACACGACGTCGAGATCGGACTTGGGACATACAGCAGAAGATCAGAAGGTAGTTTGCTGCTGTTCGCGACCTTGCAAAATTTGTATAAATTCGTACAATACTCAGAATTTAATGATCAATATACTGACGGAAAGCCGTCGAAGAGAAGATTGTCTGAATGTAAAGATCACTCAATTCCAATATCAGACGAGCAAGTTATGGCCATTCTCGTGGGACTGCGCAGGCTGCCTGCGAGAATTAATCTTCATCAACATACCCTAGTGAACGGTAATCGTTTCTATGATTTATTGCTTCCGCTGTGTTAGAAACACATGGTATTCTAACGGGTCACGTTAACCAAACGATCGAGCACCAACAATTGGTATCAGAGCTTCAGTTTCGTGGTGAAGCGTGACACGTTAGGCTAGGGTTTATGTGATTAATTTTTCGAAATTAGGATCGCATGTTTAGGGTTTTGGTTTTACTGCGCAAACCATGAATATCCCTATGTGAAATATACCCTATATCATATCTATTCGTTGATGGTTGTGTGTGAGAGGATTCGACGAAAACTGTTCGTCAATTTCACATGGAAGGAAGAAATTGAGAGAAAATCCAGCGCAGTGATATTGCAGAGGCAATAACCAGAGTTTCAACCGTCGGATCAGGGTGAATTTTGGTCAGCACGTTCAAATTTTGTGGATGTACATTCTGAACGGTGAAGATTGTATTTGGAGCTTTGCGTTGTCGGGAATACGCCGAAAACAGAAGCAGTTTTTTGGGCGATTCTGTTCTGCGCAGTCGAGGGAAAAGAGCTGTTTCTCACAATCTAACCGTTGGATCGACCTGTAATTTGGACAGCATGTTCAAAACTCACAGGCGTAGAATCTGGACGGTGAAGATTGGATTCCCAGGTCCCTAAAGTTGCGAACCCTGAACGACAGTTGGTGTAGTTTGATGTTGCGCATTGGGCTGAACTTGGTTCCGTGCAAGTAGGCCCTTGGACGAGCGGATCTGCATCAGGTTCGATCGATGCTGCACCAGGTTCGAGCAGATTTGCATCAGGTTCGATTGGTCTGCATCAGGTTCGATCGATGCTGCACTAGGTTCGAACGGATTTGCATCAGGTTCGATTGGTCTGTATCAGGTTCGATCGATGCTACACCAGGTTCGAGCGGATTTGCATCAGGTTCGATCGATGCTGTACCAGGTTCGAACGGATTTGCATCAGGTTCGATTGGTCTGCATCAAGTTCGATCGATGCTGCACCAGATTCAAACGGATTTGCATCAGGTTCGATTGGTCTGCATCAGGTTCGATCGATGCTGCACCAGGTTCGAGTGGATTTGCATCAGGTTCGATTGGTCTGCATCAGGTTCGATCAATGCTGCACCAGGTTCGAGCGGATTCACATCAGGTTCGATTGGTCTGCATCAGGTTTGATCGACTCTGCACCAGGTTCGAGCGGGTTTGCATCAAGTTCGACTGGTCTGCATCAGGTTCCGCGTGAGTCTTCACAATATGATCGGGCAGGATGCCAGAGTGGTGGAGCAAGCTGCGGGGAGGTCGATCCCCATCGCAGTTGTCCGCATTCGTGATTGGTGGCGAACAATCGAATTCGCTGTTATATAACTGCTATAATTGATTTATTAATTGATTATTGTTATATATGTATGCATGATTCTCTATGATTTATTGCCTTAAATAGAAGCATGCTAGATTGCGTATTATATTTGGTATATTATATGCATGTATGTTGGAGTGTTGATCAAGTCAACTTATTTTTGGCAATTTATTTCCTTATATATAACTGCTATAGTTGTTTTATTGGTCAATTATTGTTATATATTTGGAAGTATGAGCATGCTAGGTTGCGTATTTTATTTTTAAATATTATATGCATGTAAAAACCCTCGGTGTTGAATAACTAAGTGGGAGAGGGGATTAGTAAAAATTCCCGCGGCCTCCATTATTGGTTTGTTAGCAATGTGAATAAACTTGCGCGTCGGCATTAGAACCTTCCTCCCCATCGGATGAGTTTATTCATGGATTGCTGGGACAGACTTCTTTAAATAATTATGTTTGTAATGTGATGCATATGAACTTGCGCGTTGGCATAGACCTTCCTCCCTATCGGATGAGTTCATGTGCGGATCACTGTACAGACTTATAATTGATGACTGTAGGAAGTTATTCGAGCGCGTGTGTACTTCTCCATCTGTAAGGCACATAAGCTTGGGCCGCGGACTTGGAGTCAAATAATGGTGTACACTTAGGTGTAAATAATAAGTATCCTCCCCATCGGAGTCACTGCTTTTATTTGCATGGCTAAAGAGGAACCGACTATTAATTATTTTGTCATAAAGTTAGGTTGACAAATGAAATTAATGGGTAAAACCTTCTCTTGTAAATGTTCGGGTTTGTAAACGTCCACACTATCGTGGCTTGCAGACTCACGGTGCTTGAGATGTCGGTGAATTTTATTTTTATATTGTTTTGAGGGAATCAATATAAAAGGATAAAATTCGAAGTTTTGATCGGTATATTTATTTGTGATTCTCTGATTTTCAAATGGTTTTATCTCACTTATTATTAACTAAAAGAAATTATATTTACTTGTCCAAATTAGATGATTAGAAAAGAATCTTGGTTTTGAATTTTACTGCTTAAGAAAATACATGTGTGTTCTCACAAAGGACGTCTCATGATGCCTATTAAAGTCTCTAGTGAAGAGATGAGAGGTTCATAGAAATATGATGGTCTCATGTAACTCTTCGGATACTTGAGTAATTTAAAAGGCGGTAGGTCATGATTGAATTTGATGAATGAATTGGAAATACATGGAATAGAAGTTGAAGGGGAAACCTAAGTCAATTTTATTCTTCATAATTGCCTAGATGTTTTGAGTAAGTTTCTCATGAATTACAAGAGGTTGTATATGGTGGGAAACTTCTGACAAAACATGTGTTAAAGGAAATTCAATTTCATAAAAGGAGTGAACAAGGATAGAATCTTACTTACTAGTTGTTTAAACATGATTAGTGATGGCATCTACTGCCACGAAGTATGTAGATACTGGAATCACTGAATGTTCATTACTAAGTGAGGATAAGATTGTTATGATATGGGTAAAACTACAAGACTAGTGGCTATTGCAGTGGGAGTTGTTTATTTATCTTACGATATGAATAAACGTTTGATTTTGTAAAATTGTCTTTACTTACGTTTTCATAGAAAGAATTTGATTTCGGTTTCTATGCATTAATAGATGGATACTCCATTTCATTTAAATGACATGGTCATTATAATGAAGGATAGAGTTGTAATCTGTTATGGTGCGTTGATGGACAATTTGTATACTCTTAAATCATGTATATTCCACAGATGCAATAAATAGTAATTAATTATGCATCTTCTGATCTTAGTAAGAGAAAGTAACCTTCGGAGATGAACTAAACATGCATTTGGCGTCTAAGACTAGATCATTTTACTTGAGTAGGACTCAAAAGTTGATAGCAGATGGACCGTAAGGTTTATCTGAAGTGGAAACTATCGGACTTGCGAGTCTTACTTGAAAGTAAAAATGATTAATTACCTTTTCAAGGTAAAGGGGTGTAGAGCCAAAGATATATATGTTGGAATTGGTTCATTCTGATTCAAGCGGGCCTAATATTATCTAGGCGAGAGGTGGTTATGAATAATCGAAGATTATTCTAGATACCGATATATTTATTTGATGCACTGCATGTCTAAATTCTTTGATTTATTCAAGAATTACAAGGTTGGTACAGTAAAGCATCATGGAAAATATATCAAATAATGACGATTTAATCGTCATTACGAGTACCTCTTAGGATAATTAGGAACTATTAATCAGAGGTTGAGATTAAATCTCAAGTGGTCTACACCGGGCATGCCCCAGCTGAATGGTGTGGTGGATAGAAGGAATAAGACTCTTATGGTAATGATTAGATAGATGATGAATTATTTGGAATTACTTAATTCATTTTATGGATAAGCCCTAGAAACAGTAATTCATTTGAATGTTTATCTGTTTGTGGGATATGCTATAAAAATGAAGGTGATTTATTTAGTCTAAAAGATCGAAGGGTGATTGTTAACACAAACACTATATTTTTGGAAAGGGACTATGTAATAAATCACAAACCCATGTATGAGTTGTTCTAAAGGTAGTGAGAAGAAAACACAAAGTATAAGTACCAAGTGTACAAGAGGATATACCACAAGGTAAACTGTAATGCGTGTCACGTCTGATACACAATTACATGTAGTGCCTTGCCGCAGTGGGAGGATTCTTCGACTACCTGTAAGATACATATTTTGGGAAAGTCGTCAGACTTGGTCCCTCGCAAACATGAAATGGACCCACGGATACGACGAAGCACTACAAGTTAGAAATGCCAAATCCTAGCAAAGTGCAATGAATATTAAAATAGAATCGATGGATTTTAAATTAGGTCTGGATGCTTGTTGAACCGCTAAATGGCGTAAAAGCCATTGGAAACGGGCATGCAAGAATAAAAGAGGATCATAGAATAAGGTGAAAACCTTGGAAGCAAGCTTGTTGCGAAAAGGTATACTCAGAAAGAAAGGGTTCGATTATGAGAAAACCTGTTCGCCGGTAGCTATGCCTAAGTTGATCCGGACTCTTTTACAAAGAGCTAAGAGCATTGTGATAGTGAGCTTAAAAGTGTCCATTAATGGACTAAAACAAGCTTCAAGATCATGAAACATCCATTTTGATGAGGTAATCCAGTGACATGGATCTAATCAATGATCGGATGGGTCTTGTGTATTGAAAAGAGT
The DNA here is from genome assembly GCA_023678885.1 of Pogostemon cablin. Lineage (NCBI taxonomy): Eukaryota > Viridiplantae > Streptophyta > Magnoliopsida > Lamiales > Lamiaceae > Pogostemon > Pogostemon cablin. The sequence continues at coordinate 19,937,141 of CM042991.1, forward strand.
GATGGAAACGTGGTGGTATTTCTTGTACTATACGTAAATAGTATCTTGCTCATTGGAGACAATGAAAGAGTATTGTCGGGCGTATGGGTATGGTTGATAAAGCGGTATGAGATGAAGGACTTAAGAAGAGCAAAAATATCCTTTTGATCACGGTAATACGGATCACAAGAAAGGATGTTATGCTTATCTCAAGTTTCATATAATGATACGATCCTTACTCGTTTAACATGTGAATTTATCTAAGTGAATGTGTCTTGTGACACAAAAGTAGATAAAGAAGATGAAAGCGGTTCCTTATGCTTCGGCAAATGAGGAAGCTTAATCTAAGGAATGCTATGCACGAGATTGGATATCTATTTTGCCGATGGCATGAACAGTGGGTATCAACGTAACCCAGAACAAGAATGATGAACTGTGGTAAGACATATACTTATGTACCTGAAAAGGACTAGAAACTATATGTGGGCTTACCGAACAGATTCACTGATTCTTATGGGTTACATAGATTCAGATTTTTCAAATCAGATAGGGACGACAGTAAATCTACCTCAAAGGTTATGCGTTTAATTTTAGAAAGTTGAGTCATAATGTGGAGGAGTGTTATATAGAAATATATTTCAGACTCCGGACTCCATCATGGAAAGATGATAAATTGGAGCCTATGAGGCAGCCAAAGTATTTGTATGACTCTAGAAACTTCAAGATGGACTTCGAAGTGTTTCTAAGTTTGCCCAAGGATATCACAATTTATATTGATGATATTGGTGCAGTTGCAAACTTGAAGGAATCACAAGCCCATAAGGCAATTAAACACATGGAGTGTAAGTACCACCTATTACGAGAAATCGTATGATGAGGGGAAGGTTGTTGTCACCTAGATTGCATCAGATGATAACCTAGTAAATCCATTTACAAGGACCTTAAGGCGAGAGCTTTTGATGGTCGTGTAGTGGGAGTGGAAATCAGATGTATGGCAGGAGACATGACAACATAGTCTTTTAGTAGAAGTGGGAGATTGTTGGATTGTATACTAAAAGTCTAGCTTTTTGTATGAACAATGTTATAACAATTAATTTGAAATGAGAATCATATGATCAAATGATTGCATCTTATAATTTATTTATATGTTCGATGCAATAGTCCACTTACTTTATACTGTAGATAATATGTTGTGCGACAACACGCGGAAGATCATATTATCGGTTTTCTTATAAAGTATAAACAGATGCTCACAACCGAGATAGATGGGGACTCTCTATCGGGATGGTTGTAGTGTGTTTTGGTATTAGCTTGTCTTGGCTATAGAATCACACTAGTGCACTTGTGTGTATTGAGTAGGACCGCTTGAGATCGTTTGACTTATACTGACTTATAGGAGAACTTGATCTCAGTTATTATGGAAGTTCGTGGTCTTAATCCCTATACAGTAACCTCGACACGTAGGGCAGTATGTATTTCTTTGATTCATCAATGGGTGAGATTTACATGTAATTAAATCAACAAACTCGATGAGTTGGGAAATAGTGCTGTCCCTATGGTGTGCTGTTGATTGTAGAAGGAATCCGTGTCCGTCATAGGTTGATGAGTCCCCTTGAGGAGCTCATAAGGATTATCATGTAAACCCTGCAGGTGAAATTTATTCCGACATGATAATGAGGTTGAGTGGTACTACTCTTGGATGAGATATTAATTAATTGAGTTGTCAGTAACTTAAATTAATTAATGGACATTGTATATCTTAAACATGGGGAGACTAACGGGCTCATAATAAGAAGGAGCCCAAAACGTAATTTTGGGATTGGTACGGTAGTGCAATAATAATATTTTAGTGGAATATATTATTATTATTGGACTTAAGTATAAGCTTTGGGCTAAGCTTGGATACTTAAGCCCAATGGAGGCCCAACCCAATTTCTCCTCCTGGTCCCTGCTGTAGCCCATGTATATAAGTCACCTCAACTCATCTGGAACCCTAATCTAATCTAATCTAATCTAATTGATTATTCACGTGTGATGAGGGTTGAGAGCAGATTGAGGAGGTCTCGTAGATCGTCGCCCACACGACGTCGAGATCGGACTTGGGACATACAGCAGAAGATCAGAAGGTAGTTTGCTGCTGTCTGCGACCTTAAAAATTTGTATAAATTCGTACAGTACTCAGAATTTAATAATCAATATACTGACGTAAAGCCGTCGAAGAGAGGATTGTCTGAACGCAAAGATCACTCAATTCCAATATCAGACGAGGAAGTTATGACCATTCTCGTGGGACTGCGCAGGCTGCCTGCGAGAATTAATCTTTATCAACATACCCTGGTGAACGGTAATCGTTTCTATGATTTATTGCTTCCACTGTGTTAGAAACACATGGTATTCTAACGGGTCACGTTAACCAAACGATCAAGCGCCAACAAAATATGGCGCACAAATTAGCATCGAAGAATATCGCGGCACCACCAACACCCGCGGCCGGCACAATAGGGATCGACCGTCTGCCAGGAGAAGGGACAGAAGTCTGGTTCCCGCCAGAGGAGGAAGACGTAGACAAATCCCTCAAATTAGGGTGAGGCACCCTGCAGAGGCGATTAGAGCTACGAATGCCAAGGCGCTCGCGCTGCACCGGCGAGTCATCGGAGGTATTTACTTCTTGAATATCATGCGGAGGGGGAGTACTTTGAGCAGACATTGTTCACTCGAATAAAGGATTTGAGAGTTAGGGTTTGGCGAAAAGACAGACGGAAGAAAGTGGGATTCTTAGAATGCACAAAGATAGCAAAATCTCGAGAAGTCACAAAGATATCAAGGAAATTGGGTTAGAGAAAATACGAGAATATAGGGAGAGAATGCGGAAGATTTGAATTTCAAAAATCAAAATAGAAACCGCCTGACAAGGTGAGGTGCAACAGGTATCATCATTGGAAATTATGGAACAAAAACACCTAAGATCCAATGGCGTAGATGAAGAGACCTTACAACTCCCAAGAAAAATGGAGGGCCCAGATTAATCCACGCGACACCTGACCAAAGACGTGACAACCCACGACAGAAAAATAGATGTTATGTTTAAAATTAGAGGCAAGTTACCAAAATACCCTTGCAAGATCCATTGACAGGAAAGAGAAGGCACTTCATTTATGAATGAATTACAACGAAAGTGGAAATAATACAAGGCCCTATCAATCGATAAATAAAGGGAAGGCAAGAAAGATATAGAATAAACCCTCAACAAGGAAAATACACCCTATTCGACACTAGGGGCTCGGTGATGCTTCATTGATCAGCTAGGAAGGTTTCAGAACCGACCACCGCTGTAGACTGTAAATCCCTGCTTATCAGCGCCGTATCTTTGGAAGCACCCAAGGGAGCCTTGGAGGTCTTCGGCCTCGATGAAATATCGACGTCCGCGGTATGATCCGAGGCAAGAGCAATCTCAGGGGCCGGGGGAATTGAAAGAGTCATAGCAGCCTCAGTAGGCAGAGTTGCAGAGGCCTCGACAGAAGTGACCTGACCGGGATCATGTGCATCACCGAGGATGGGAAGCTCAGTCTCAGTAGAAATCTCTTGAGTAGATCCCCCTACATATTCAACGGGAACTGCAGCGGATGGACCCTTAACCCCAGAATCAATCATGGCGAGAGCTAAGACATCATCGGCAAACTCTTCATCGGATCTACCCTCCTCGGACCCGTCAGTGGACTCCTTAGGAACATCAGTAATAAAGTCAGAATACTCACCGAGCACCCCAAAATCAATGTCGTCCCTCAGAGTCTCCCCAGGAGGCATCTTCTCCTTGCTAAGGGCTCGATGGAGAATATCACGCATATCATCAAGGCAATCAGGATAAGGCTTCCGAGCAAAGGCTTGGGCAAAATGGAGGCGCAAGGGCAGAAACAATGAATCTTGGTCTTCGGAAGAATAACTTCCCTATAGTATTGATTGTCCACCTCTGATAGAAGGAAAGCATCCTTCTCTTGCTCCACTTCAGCCAAGGCCGCATCACGCTCCCTCAAGACCTCAGCAATAATATCCTTGGACGCCTTAATCTTCTGAGTGTAAGAAACCTTTGACGCTTTCCTCTCTTGTCGCACCGTTTCGAGTTCCTATTCAGAAGATATCCGGAAGGCATGAAAGTTACTCTGAACTCGGGATAGTTCGGCTTGGAGTTGGTCCTCCTTCGCCTTGATCTCTTCCTGGTGTTTAACTTCCAAAGCTGCAATCTTATCCGAAAGCACCTTGCTCTGGAGCTCCAAAGCGCTCCTCTCGTCCTCAGATTTGGCTAACAGACTATCATACCGAGCTCGGAGGATATCAAAGGTTCCCTTGAGCTCGGCTCTCTTGTCTTGCTCAACCCTCAGCTGACCCCTGATTAGAGCCTCAGCCGCGCCTGCCTTGGATGCTTTTCTCTCATAATCCCTCACCTTTTAAGTCAATGAAGTAACTTCATCTTGCAAATGGGAGTCACTTCTTTCCAGCTCGGAAATACGGTGTAAGGCATTAGCAGCATGGAGTGCCAGTCGACCCGCATAGCCAGAAATGCTGTGAAGAGAATCTTTGGCGGACATACTCTCCATGTGTCTGAGGAGTTCAAGGGTACACCCCTTAAAGGGGAAGGTGTCAGCAAGAGACAAACACGCTGGAGCATCAAAATCGAATAGGAGCTCCTGATTTCGAACGAAGATTTTCCCGACCTCGTCCAAGTGGCCATACTTCTGCGATAGTTTCTGATCCACCACAGGGTCTACGGAGAGGAACAAAGTAGCATCATCCGACACAGGTAGAGCAGAAGGGGCACCCTCGGAGGAAGGGCCGCCAGGTGACTAAAACCGCAGAGGAGTCTTCCCTCGGTAATACCGCCACATCTTAGAAGGGGAACAGTTAGATATCAGATCATAAGAAGTACCACCGAAGGTCTTCTGAGCCTCGGACGAAAGAGCACCACGCGAGGGGCCAAAAGTAACAAAAGGAGATCGGGCAAAGGTATTTGGAGATGGGGAAGAGCTGATATCGCAAACTTCAATGGTCTCCTGAGGAGCTGCAGAGGAACCGACAACAATAGCAACTGCATCATCATCCCTAGTTCTATTCGAAGAGCGCGTGATAAGAGTAGCGCTGTTGTAAGTATCCTCTTTGGAAGTCTCATCCACCAACATGTACTTCCGCTTCGGAGCAACAAGCTTAGGGGCTGCAGTCTCAGACTCCCCTTTCTTGGACTTTGGGGCTCGGGGGGCTTTCTTAAAAAACTTTTCCCGAGGACCCGCAGCAGACGCCCGGACGAGATCGACCTCCAACCTCCTGGAGATGAGATCCGAAGCTTCTCCAATCCTAACAGATGTAAGGGGCTGCACATCAAGAGGGATTCCAGGGGCTTTTGGAGAAGAAGTCTGGGAAGCTTTCTTTTTCCCCTTACAGAGCGCAACCTGTTTGCGAGCGGATGGGAAAATACCCATGCGAGCAGTGTGGCATAAGATGCTTCCCTTTTCCTGAACGTAGCAAAAAAAGAGGAAGGAAGATTAATAGAAGAGGAAGAACTATACAACAAGCCCTCCAGCCGAGGAAGTAATCACAGATAGACTACCTGGCATGGCTACAGATGTGGTAGTAAAGCCAGTTTTAAAAAGGTTTTTTCCTCGGAGAACACGCTGGTAACTGCGTCTCACATCCGAGAGTTGACGAACACGATGAAAAGCTTTATGAAATCCAACTGACAGTGTCTCGAGGGCACACGTATTCCCTACTGCACAGAGTAAAAGAGGAAAATGTTAGAGGGTCCCATATAACATAAAAGAAAGCCGACAAAAACATACACGCACTGAGGATAGGCTTGAAGAAAGAACTTCTGGGGAACACGGTGGGATTTCGAGGGTCCCCGAGATCATATACAGAGTCCCTTCTCCAAGACCCACGAACCCAGAACCAGGAATTCTTCCACCCTTTAAAGGAACTGGGCAGGAAAGCAATGAGATTGGTATGGCGAGGTACCAAAAATAATATTCCTTCATTCTGTTATTCGAGGTGAGCCGATACAAGAAGTTGATCTCAGCAGTAGTTAAGAAGGAGTATTTTCTTTTCCAGAAAAGGATCAAAATCCCCATCAAGACAGCCCAGCCATTAGAAGCCAGTTGAGCAAGGGCTATACCCTAAAATTCGAAGATATCCCGAATGCAGGGGTGGAGAGAAAATCTAAGATCGAGCTCAAGTTGCAATTCATAAGCTGCCACAACATTCGGTAAAGCGTAGCACATACACGCATTGGGAGAAGAAAGATAAAAATCGATACCCTCCCTATACTGGAACTTGCCAAGAGCAATAATAGGGCTCTTCCATAACCAAGAGTTGTCAAGGGTCGAAGGAACCTCAACAGCAGAAAAGGGGATATCCTTATCCCACAACGGAAGTTTTCCAAGATGGCCCAGCAATCTAGGACCAGCGTCGGCAATCTTAGAATTGGGTTGCAGTGTAAAAGCAGAAAAGAAATCGATAACCCGTTGGTTAAAGGCAATCCAAGATGGAGACAGAGGGTCCGAATGCTCCTCCGAAGACAATGAGGACGACGATGGGGATTACCTAAAACCACCGAGCGAAGAATCGGTAGAACAGGAAGGAGATCTAGGGGATCTAAAAAGAGAAGAGGACCCCTCACAAGTCATATCGCGATATACGTAAAGGGAAGTAAAACACAGAAACAGGGGAAGGAGTAAACCTTAAGCTACAATGACGATAGGTTTTGAGATACGAAAGAAAGAGAGCCAGAGAGAAAAGAAGAAAAAGGAGAGGAGAGTAATACCTGGAAGAGGAAAATGAACTTACTGAGTAAAAGGAAAACCAACAACCTGCAGAATCAAAGAGAGAAAAAAGAGGAAGCAAGTGAAGGAGAAACTGGCAAAAAAGATTCAAAATTCAAATTTCAAATCGACAGTTATACCCCAAATACCAGATATACCCCCACCAGAATAAAAATATCTTAAAAATGGCGCAGAAAACCCGATAAGGCAGGAACTTATCAAAACGAGGGCAGCGATCGAGAACTACGAGAAGCCTAGATGGAAGGAACCCTAATATCACAGGCGTCGAAGCATGAGTGATATAACCCGTGAAGTACAGTTCGACCCTGAACAATCTCAAGTCATGAAATTATTCAGGCTCGAGGGGCTAATGTTATAGGTATTATATCCCCCATGCTTGTTAGGCTCAAAAAGTCCAATAACCTCTATTCTACTTGAAGAGGGAGGCCCAATCCCTCGATGGCCCAAACGGTAGACAGAAATGAGAGGGGAATCAAGGTAGCCCAAAGGGGATCACGACGGCCCGAAGACCCAGCCCAAGAAAGAATAAAGGAGAGCCCGCCTAACAAGGCCGAAGCCAAGAAATGCCCTCGGCAGGAAACCTCGGCGTTCATCCTTCTCCTAGCCGAGAGCTCGGATGAACACCCCAACACCAAAAGTTAACCTATCCGAAGACCATGGAAGGCAACAAAGATGGGACAGTAAGGAACAGACACCATAATGAAAGAGAACAAGTACTGCAGGCTAGAAGACAACACTAACGGGGAGAAAAGGTATCTTGAGCAGCAATTCTAACTAGGAGACAACGATTGACTGGCACATCCAACCCTAACAACCAATGGGAGGCCAGCAAAGGACGGGGACATCCTGCGAATCCCGGCAGTGCAACAAACGGTGCCTAGACTCTCCCTGCAGATGGTCGACGTACCAGACGGCCTCATTAAAGGAGAATTGTCTTCTTCCAGTTGGCTCAAGGCGATTGACTAGATTTTAGGGTTTTGGGACAATATAAAATAGCCTCTCTCACAGGAGAGAGGCAGGTCACTGATACTCACTTTAGACATTACACTTGTAAGAAACGGAGAGGGACGAGTGTTGTTCTAAGAGGAGGGGAGTAATAAAATCGGTTGGATTCTTTGGTGGAATAGAGTTTTTATTGGTGGTGATCCTTTTGTTTATACTTTATTGTGTTTGATCTTTTTCGTTCTTGGTTTCATTATTAAATATCTTAATCCTTCATACACGAAATTAATAAACCAAGAACAGCCGTCAACAATCATTATTATTATTATTATTATTATTATTATTATTCATGTATATCTTCAAATTAAACACCAGCTTTAATCATATTTTTTAATTGGTCAGGAATAGATATTGTTATTTTTTATTTTAATATTACATATAATCTTTCTATTATTATTTATTATTATTATTATTATTATTATTATTATTATTATTATTATTATTATTATTATTATAGGAATATATCTTCATATTTAGAATTAAAAAGTAAACCTTAAAATAATAAATAAATCAATTAATAAAAATATATCTTCAAAATTTTTTAGTATATCCTCATTATTAAATTACACTATGCATTTAATATTAGATTATCTAATTAATTTTTTTTATAAAATATAATGCATTCGCATATTATGCAAGAATATATAACATGAATAATAATAATAATAATAATAATAATAAATAAAAGTAGAAAGATTATACATGTTATATTAAAACAAAAAAAATAAAATATACGACAATTAACCACAATGCGACACCTCATACTTTTAAAATGTTATTTATAACAGCGTATTCGTAATTAGTACATTATATATATATATATATATGTATATATATATATATATATTATATGTAAATTAAATTAAATTAAATTAAATATTGATATATTTCAGTCAATATATTTATTGATAATTAGTCAAATATGCCAAAAATATGTTCAATATTTACCAAACTTATATTATTAATTAAAAAATGAGTGAGGCTTGCGTGTGACCGGATGCACACCCTGCGCCTTTACAATTTAGTATTATGTGTAAGGGTACATTATGTTGTTCTAAAGTGTATATCCTTTAATTAATAAAGGTACATCATTTTATTTTAAAGGGTATACACTTTTCATTAATATTTTTTATTTTTCTTTAAAAAATAAAGCGTACACATCTTTATTCTAAAGGCGCACAGAATGTGGTTCGTGAGCCCGGGTGCACACAAGTTTTTGCCAAAATTAAAAAATCTGTTATTATTGACATAAATAGAGTTATTGGTTGAGATCAAAAGTATTAAATAGATGGTCAAGATTGAAATTGAATAATTTCTAAATATAATAAAATTATATATATATATCACTAATATATTTAATATATGATCCCACACACCTTACTAATACAACTATCTACTACACATTAAATAATAATACTCTTTAATTCACGTGCAAAAAGTAAATGTATACCTTCGGGCGGACGTTGGGAGTAGAAGATAAATGTATAAACTTAGAGAGATTATATTAGTAATTTATATTTGATGATATAATGACATTTATAATAATTTATATACTCTCTCGTCGCACTCAAAGGTCTTTTTTTCCATTTTGGGCGTCCCACCCAAAAAGTCATCTTTTATTTTTTATCACACCCACTAATATTAATACTCACTGCATATTAAATAATAATACTTCTTAATCTACATGCAAAAAGTAAAACAACCATTTGAGCGGGATGGAAGGTATATATATGTATATAATGGATATCTTAGAACCAGACGAAGGGATTATATAATTTTATTGTATTTAGAAATTATTCAATTTCAATTATATAAATTTAGTGTATTTAGAAATTATTCAATTTCAATCTTGATCGTCTATTTAATACTTTTAATCTCAACAATTAACTCTATTTATGTCAATAATAGATTTTTTTAATTTTTTAATTAATAATATAAGTTTGGTAAATATTGAAGATATTTTTTACATATTTGTCTAATTATCAATAAATAAATATATTAATTTTCAATCAATATATAAATAAATATTTAATTAAGTTAATTTAATTTAATTTACACAATATTTATATTTTGGTAATTTATTTTTAAAAAAGACTTATGGTCAGAAAGTGATAATTTTTATATTGAAAAGTGATACTAAATTAATGAAAAGTGATAATGTTATTTTATTGTTTAGAATTATCCTTGTTTAGCCTATTGGGCCGTCTTTGGCTGACGGGAGTCATCCTGGGGGAATCGTATTCTTACGTTGCTTAATTGTTCTTATATCCTTTCTCATTTAATCTATCAGCATCTTTACTCTATCAATGATCCTCATGAAATTGATTATTTCTCATGACATTTTGCAGGTCGCTTCCCTCAAAGTTCTTAATTATTGTAACTCTCGTTGAGAAATCTGTGGAGGTTCGTCATTCCTCAAATTAGCCCGTGAAAGTTCTTCATTGCTTAGTTTATTGAGCTGAGATGAAAATTTGATTGAGTGACCTATTTTTTTATAGTTCAATTGGTATGTCTTATATTAAATTGTTTCATCCAATTTTATTCTTGTTACCATAAGGATTATTAGTTCCTCGAATCCAGTTATTCATTCTTTTGTGATATCTGTTAAATTTATTGCGTTTTGAAAAACTCAGTTTATATCGGTAAAGCTAGTTTATCTAATAAAGTTTGTGTTATGAATGTATATTTTTGGAAAACTGTTGTTCAAGGCACTTTACCATTAACTATTGGCGTCAATAGATAATCAGCTGATTTTTTTTAATTTATTTATTTTTGTTTTCGTTTGAATAAGATTGAAGCTCATTGAATTTTTTTTTATTTTGATAGGACTAGTTAATTTAAATGGCAAAAAACTCTCCACCACGAGCTGTCCTTCCACTACCACCCGGTCGCCATGGCAGTGACTGCGGGCTGAAGGCCGACACAACTACTCCAATGACAGATAAAGAAGAAGAAAACCAAAACAGGGAGGCAAGCTTGTTCCATGCATCTTCTGTCTGAAGCCGAACTCATAAATTTGGCTTACCTTTAGGAGCTCTTCCAGAGTTTCCAGAATTTTTTTATAGCCATTATACTAATTCCACTCTATTCTCAACTATTGAGTGTGTTTATATGAGCTAGTTAAACATAAATGCTTTTGCAAGATATAAGTTATTATTTTATTATTATGTTCAAAATAAAGGATAGAAGTTTATTATGGATGAAATAAAGAATTGAAAGGCTTATAAATTTATGAGGTGAAAATTAAATTTTCCAATGGCTTCACTAAAAATAAAATAGTGAAAAGAATGTTTATGGATGATGAAGAATCGAATCATGTTAAAGTTGCAATAATGAATTAGCCAATTAGGATAAAATTTTAGATAATAAAATAAAGTACTAAAAAAATCTCTTGGTCTCTTGTATAAGATATCTGTCTAAAGATAAGATGTATCTTAAGGTAAAGCTAGGACCTTAGTGTTCCCATGGATGAACATATTCATGTAATTTTCCCTTTAAGATGGATATTTCTCTGGTTATAAAGTTAATTTAGGTGCTACCTCAATTTTATTATGTGTAATTTTTTAAGTTTGTAGGTCCCCTTTTATTTGACAACTACCTCTCCTAGTTTGGTTTAAAGCGAATATTAAAACAATTGAGTGAACACATTTCAGATTGTATTTTAATCTAGTTCATTATTGAAATGCAGATGCTGTCTGTGCATCGCAGAAGTCAGCCATTCAAGAAATGCAAAAGGGTTGCAACAATCCTAGAGTCTTTGTCGGACGATATGATGTTCACAGCACTCACATCTCCCAGCTCAATATATTTTTGAGCAGGCAAGAGTTGTATGTAGGAAGTGGTACTATATGATGCAGACCCAAGCTTTCGTAAATGAACATCTTCAGCATAGTAGATATAGCATTTTGTTCCTATGCAAACATCCAATCTTTACTGTTAAACCTTCAGCAATGGGGAAGGTTGAGACATATAAGTGCCGCTTCGAAGTCAAACTCAACTTCAGTGTGAGTTGTAATGGTTTGATACTGGAGTACCATCGGAGACACTCTTTTTATATTTTAAATCCTGCAACGAGGCAACGCTCTATCATCCCGGCATTTTACAAAGATGGGCGGGTTTGTTGTTCCGGCTTAGGTTACGCTGCAGCTTCCATGGAGTTTAAAGTGGTCCTTGTATATGCGTGTGAAAAGTTGAAGTTATTGTAGTGTTACATATTAACAGTTGGAGTTGACAAGTCCTGGAGGAAAGTTCAAATCAATCAGTTACCTGTCCCATTTTATTCAAATGATCTCCGTAAAAAATCGTTAATGACTGAAGTTTTTATGCATTGGGCTGGTCGCACTCATGTTTTTACTTTGAATGTTGAGACTGAAGTTTTCACAATGATTCCTATTCCAAAGATCAGTGGAATAGAAATGATAAAAAAGTATTTTATAAGCACAGGGAGGTGTCTATGCATGTTCTTGACGGCCCTTGAAGAATTATTGTGGGAAGTTTGGGAGATGAAAGCAAAAACTGGAGAATAGAGAAAGATGCCTGGGATCGACTTGAGAGGTCAAAGCATCAGACTTAAATGTATCCTTGGCCTGGATCATTGTTCTCTCGATCCAGTTGGTTGGTTAGAGTACCCAGGGTTGATTGTCTTTATTGTTTCCAGGTTACTGACAACCTGGATTTCTTACAATCTTCATTCACATGAAATTGAATCAATTCATAAATTACCCCACTATTCCATTCCCAAAGTCCATAAGAGCAGTCTGTAAGTTTAGGAGAATCATGAGTTTGGGCTATTTATTGTCTCAACTAATATCCAAGTTGTGCTACGTTGTAATTGTTGAGTTTATCAAATATAAAATAAAGGTATTCTAGTTGTCGCACATTGGATGAGAGATCAGAAAAGAGGAATTTTAATTGCTATATAAGGAGGTATTTATTCCGATGTTAGACACACAAAAAAAAGACACTATAATCTTTATACGTGATTCTTTTATTATTCCTTTCTTATATTCTCTATTTGAGAATTGGGAGAAAAGTTGGCAATTAGTTAAAGATTTGTAATAATGTGGTAGTTTTGAGGTCGGGAGAGAGAAGTTTCTGTGTGATTGTAATATTTTTCATATAGTAAGTATTTTCTCGGGTCCATGGTCTTTCTCCGATTTGGAGTTTCTACGTAAATTCCTTGTGTTGTTCTGATTCTTTTCTTTTCTCATTAATATTTTGTCCTTTTCCCTTTAAGGAAAACAAAGTGGTATCAGAGCCCGGTTCGGACACTTTTAAAAATTCTTAGTATGCTCTGTGGTTGCAGCATAGTCTGATCTTCCACATCATAAAAGATTTTTTACGAGACGGTTATTCATTAGGTTATAGGGTAGGGCAAAATATGTCTTCAATTAAGTTTAATGTCGAGAAATTTGATGTTAGAATTAATTTAGGGTTGTGTCAAGTACAAGTGAAAGATGTACTGATACAATCTGGGTTACACAAGGCTCTGAAAGGAATGCCAAGTTCAACTGATGGCACAGGAAGTTCTGACAAAGACTCTGGAAAAAGTGATGAAAAGAGTGATGAAGATAGGGAGGATTTAGATTTGCGGGCTGCAAGCACAATACACTTATCTTTGGCTAAAAACGTCTTTGCTAATGTGCATGCAATTTCAAACTCCAAGGAGCTATGGAAAAAGCTTGAGGAACTATACTAGGCAAAGGGTATCTCAAATCGGTTGTACCTGAAAGAGAAATTTCACACGCTTCGAATGAGAGAAGGTACACAAATCCTAGATCATCTAAGTACTCTTAATGGCATCATCTCTGAACTAGAGGCAATTGGAGTGAAGATTGAAGATGAGGATAAGGCATTGAAGCTTATCTTGTCTTTGACATGTTTCTATGAGAACATGAAACCAATTCTGATGTATGGTAAGGAAACTTTAAATTTTGCCGAAGTCACAGGTAAACTTCTTTCTGAGAAAAGGAGGCTGATGAGTGAAGGGCGTACTACTGAAAATTCAATAATGTTGGCGAGTGGCAATGGAGGAAGGAAGAAGGACTCCAAGAATGTGGTTTGTTGGAAGTGAGGAGAACCTGGGCATACAAAGCGATTTTGTCCACGTGGAGGTGGAGTTGGTTCGGCAGATAACTCCGAGTCTAAAGCTAATGTTGTGGAGAATTTTCTCTAAGGAGAAAATGAACACCCTTATGACATGCCCAATTATCACGAAAAAGGGGTGTAGTATTATTAGCTGGGCCACAAGTTTGCACACATTGACTTGACATGAATGTGTGTGGTGGAAAAGTATATCGATGGCTGATGGACTTCCAAGGAGTCCAAGAGCTGAAAGTTACACCATAAAATTTCAGCAGGTTTATTTTGATATGTTGCCGCAAGGAAATTCTTAAAATGGATTATTCTAAGTGGGTCTACTCAAATGGTGGAGTAAGATGATTTTCAGGAGATTGAGAATTGATTGTCGGTAAAGACAATGAGTTTTATTTTATTTTTGACAAGGTGGAGTTTGTTGAGTTTGTCAAATATAAAATAAAGGTATTCTACTTGTCCCACATCGGATGAGAGATCAGAAAAGAGGATTCTTAATTGCTATATAAGGAGGCCTTTATTCTGATGTTAGACGCACAAAAAAAAGACACTATAATATTTATACGTGATTCTTTTATTCCTTTCTTGTATTCTCTATTTGAGAATTAGGAGAAAAGTTGGGAATTAGTTAAAAATTTGTAATAGTGTGGTAGTTTTGGGGTCAGGAGAGAGAGGCTTTTGTGTGATTGTATATTTTTCATATAGTAAGTATTTTCTCGGGTCCGTGGTTTTTTCTCCGGTTTGGAGTTTCCACGTAAATTCCTTGTGTTGTTCTGATTCTTTTCCTTTCTCATTAATATTTTGTCATTTTTCCTTTAAGGATGAATGCATTTTCCTTTCTCATTAATATTTTGGGTGTCAACCAAAGTCTCACATCGGTTAGAAGTGGGGATGGCGATGGGTTTATAAATGGCATGAGGCATTTTGGGCGTGATGCCCGAAGTGTTAAAACCGTGCGGGCCAGTGAGTGGCCCAAAGCGTACATTATCATGCTAGTGGATTGAGCGGGCCCGGCTCCCTGGGCGGATAAACCTAACAAGTGGTATCAGAGCCAAGCCCCAGACTTAATCGGCCCAGCTCGGGGTTTGTGGGATGTTCGGACCTCAAACTGGATGGTCTATCTGCGGGACTTTGTTTGAGAGAAAAATATTGGTTGGGTGTCAACCGAAGTTCCACATCGGTTAGACATGGGGAAGGCTGTGGGTTTATAAATGAGGGATGAACTCTCCCTAGCATGAGGCCTTTTGGAAGTGATGCCCAAAATGGTAAAATCGTGCGGGCCTGTGGACGGCCCAAAATGGACAATATCATGGATTGAGTGAGCCTGGCTCCCTGAGCGGATAAACCCGACAGTAATGTCTTAAAAAAATTAGTGGTATTGGAGGGAGTTTAGCTCTTAATGTAGTCATAATACCGTTAAAGTGTATTTGGTTGAACTAATAATTTATTTGGGATTTTGAATCTATGTTGCTTTGCCTTGTGATCTTTAGTTCTTTCTATTTCTTCATGCACAATTACTCATTATTAATGAACGCCACATCTATTTTATTATTCCTAAAGCATTTCAAATCAATACAAAATTATAAGATTTGCAAATTATTCAAAGAGGACTTTTTGATAGAAAAACCGACAAAGTTGTTTCTCTTGGTGGCATTTAATGCGTGGCATGCAGATGAAACTGCCTTGTGCTTGATGGAAATTCAAGCTTGAAGCTGAGTTTAGAGGTAGAATATCAGAAATGATCCAGCTAAAAGTAAAAAAGCACGAATAAAAAAAATAATAATAACATTTTTATTAAAAAATGATACTATGTGATTAAGGAAAAGTAATAATTATTCAATTAAACTTCTTAAACATTTCATATGATTAATAAAAAGTGATAATATTTCTAATAAAAAATGATACCCTTTCGTTTGAATTAATTTAAATTTTTTAAGAAGAATTAAAAGTGATAACATTTATTATAAAAAATGATATCTGTTTATGAAAAAGTGATAAACATCCCATTAAAATATTACTCTATTTTATAAATAATTCATAGAAATTATAAATGTGATAATATTTTTAAGAGTGGGTCTCTTGTGTCACCAGGTGCACAAAACGTATAAGGGTACATCATTTTGTTATAAAGAGTATACATTTTAACTAATAAATGTACAACATTTTGTTCTAAAGGGTTCACACTTTTCATTAATATTTTTATTTTTTTCAAAAAATAAAAAGTACATGTCTTTATATTAAAGGGTACACAATTTAATATGTATGAGCGCACATATGCCCCAGAAACATTAGAAAAGGACATAGTATAAGTGATACTTGTTGAATTAAATTATTTTAAAATTTATAAGACGAATATTTATTTTATTGAATATTCATTTATGGGTAGATTTTGGGTGAGACCGTCTCACGGATCCCTTTATATGAGATGGATCCTATCCTATCCATTAAACTAAAATAAAAATAAAATAAAAGAAAAAATTAAATAAAAACACGGGCTCTGTTTGTGTAGTTAATTAAGATTATTGAATTTTAGTGAAATTGGCGGCGGCAATTGCTTCGGCAAAATACTACTCCAGGTAATTCAAATAAAGTAGTTTTCAATTTTGATAAATATTATTATATTTTATTATTATTATTATTAATTATTGAATTGTAATAATATTAATAGTTATCAATTATTAAATAATTGAAGTATTATGGTATCACTTTATCTTGATCGGATATCACTTTATATTAAAAATATTACTATCACTTTTTATTTATTTTATAAATTGTTCATAAAATTATGTAATTAAATTGTTATTACTTTTTCATTTTATCATGTATAACGTTTTATTAAAAATGTTATCACTTTTATTGTTATGACGATTTGGTCGTAAAATAATAATAATTCAATTAGACGGATATCACTTTTCTTTGATTAAGAATATTTTTTTATTAAAAATATTATCACATTTTATTCATTCTATAAATTGTTCGTGAAATGTAATTTTGTAATTAGTCATCATTTTTATTTAAAAATATTATCACTTTTCTTTTAAAATGTTATCACTTTTTTATACTATAAATTTTTATGAAATAGTTCACAATAACATTATCACTTTTATTAATTGAATATCACTTTTAATTTTAAAGGCTATCACATATTATCACATTTAATAAATTTATAATATTTGAATCAAATGAATAATAAATTTTGAATTATTACATTTTTATATAATAAAAAAATAAATTAAACGAAAGTAAAAGGAAACAGAGAGGAGTGAGACTCTTGTGTCCCAGGGCACGCCTTTAGAATTTAGTATTATAGATAAGTGTATATTATTTTGTTCTAAAAGATATATACTTTAATTAATAAGGGTAAAAAAAACTTAAACGAAAGGAAATAGAGATTAGATGAGAATTGAGATAAAAAAAAACTTAAACGAAAGTAAAAGGAAACTGAGAGGAATGTGACTCTTGTGTCCCGGGCACAACGTGCGCCTTTAAAATTTAGTATTATGAATGAGTGTAAATTATTTTGTTCTAAAGGGTATACACTTTAATTAATAAGGACACAATAAATTTAATACAAAATTTTAAAAATGCAGAGTATGGTCCAAGGCAAGGTGGAGACAAGTTTTTGCCAACTGAGATTAGATGAGAATTGAGATAATCAAGTGTGGATGCAGGGCATTACCATTAGCGTGCTATTTTCTTATTATAAACTATATTATGGGTGGGAATGATCTGTCTCACGGAATGAGATTCGCGAGACGATCTCACACAAGTATATATATAGACAAATTTTCTTGTGAGACGCTATTTATGTGAAAGGGTTTATGAGACGTGTTAAAGTATGTCTAATTTTTAGATAAAGTATTTTTAGTGGTTGTTAGAGTATGTTTTCTAAAGTACGATGAATTATGCATTAAAGTATGATTTCAGCGTGTTATAATATATTTTATTATTGACATACTTTAACTACAAATAAGTATACTTTATCTCTATAATAAACATACTTTAATAATGGGTTAACCCGTCTCACACCCGTCTCACAAATAACCCGTCTCACAAGAGAGTTTCTCATTTATATACTCCCTCCGTCCCACTACAAGAGAGTGGCGAAATTTTTTTGCACGTAGATTAAGGGATATAATATTTAATGGGTAGTTGAGGTGAGAGAAATAATATTTTAATGTATAGTGGGTAGGTGTATTAGTATGGTGTGGGTCCATGAAGATATATTAATGGTTTTGTGTGGGTCATATTTACTAAAAAAGAAATGCACCTCTTGTGTTGGGACGGACGAAAATGGTAAAATGCACATCTTGTTGTGGGACGGGAGTATAAAAGACACAAATTTAAAAATCTATAGTATCATTTTTTTATATCAACATAATAAAAAGTAAAATTAAAAAAAAAACTCAAATTAAAAAATCTATAATATCCTAAAGACACAAATTTAAGAATCTATAGTATCATTTTTTTATCAACATAATAAAAAGTAAAATTAATAAAAAACTCAAATTAAAAAATCTATAATATTCTTTTCTTTATCGACATAATAAAATTTTTTTACATATAAATATATTTATTATATATCATGATAACTTATAAAAACAAATTTTCTTTTCTATCTATCCTATCCTAGATTAATAAAAAATAAAATTAATAAAAAAATCAAATTTTAAAATTTATAATATTTAATTTATCAAAATAATAAAAATCATAATAACTTAAAAAAACAAATTTTATTTTCTATCTATCCTGTCCTTTGTTTACTATGGAAGATGACTGTTATTTGATTTTGGGATTTTTTTGTTTTATTTAGTGGTGGTGCTGTTAGACTGTGTTGTGGTGGAGGTGCTGTGGTAGAGGTGAAAGGTAAGTGGCTCCTATCCCAGGTATTGGAATCTTGAAACAACAGGGGTAAGAAAACAATCTGTTTAAACATTTGTTGTTTATTTTAACTTTTTATTATCAGTGAACAAAATTGAATGCATGTAGTGGGTCTAGGGAAACAGTTTTGAAGGCCAATTTTCAAATTGGATGATTCTTGGACAGGGTTGAAATTTTCTTTTGACAAGCTTTCTCAAATCAATTCGATGCGCAATGTTGCATATTGTAATAACAGTAGTTTTTAAATATAAATAAATATATACATATTGTTTTCATTATTTATAAAATATATGCTGATATTTTATAATAATATTATTCTCATTATTAAAAATAAATAAATGTGTGTATAATTATATATAACTATATTTGCAATTTGTGTCATTTAATTTATTTGTAGTGAAAATCTAATATATTTTAGAAAATATATAGTCTCAGATATGGTGTATATTTGCATTTTATTAGAATTATATTTATATTTATATAACAGACATATCTTTTAATGATATTTTTTAGATATTGTTATATTATTATTATTCGTTGCGCAATCTTGCATATTATACTTTTTAATTATTTATAAAATATGTTGATATTTAATAATAATACTCTCATCATTAAAAAAAGGTATATACTTATGAAAAAGACTTGGGTGAGACCGTCTCACGGATCCTAGTTCGTAAAACGAATCATCCACTAACCCAATTAAGTTTTTTTGTAAGGGCTCTGTTTGGTGCTACTAATTTAGAAAATTAAATAATTAGTTATGAAAAGAAATTAATTATGCCTCATATAATATATATATATATATAATTTTAATTTAATCTATATAATTTTATTATCTTAAAATGTAATAATTAAAAAAAAATTAATTTAAATATTAAATAAATAAAATGTAATGACGAAAAGTGATAACATCTTTAATGAAAAGTGATAATGTTATTGTGAACTATTTCATAAATAAATAAAAAAGTGATAATATTTTAAAAGAAAAGTGATAACATTTTTAATAAAAAATGATAATTAATTACGAAAATGTATTTCACGAATAATATATTAAATGAATAAAATGTGATGATTTGTTTAATAAAAAATTATTATAATCAAAGTAAAGTGATATTCGTCTAATTTGATTATTTCACTAATAATTCACTAAAATAATAAAAAATAATAATATTATTAATAAAAAGTGATACACGATAAATAAAAAGTGACAAGCATTTATTTTAAAATTGTATGAATAATTCATAAAATAAATAAAAAATGATAACATATTTAATATAAAGTGATATTCAATTAAGATAAAGTGATAATAAAATAGTTGAATTATTCAATGAACTATTGTTAATAATAATAATAACAATAATAATAATTGTAGATAATATTTTTAAAATTAAAAGTGAACAACAATAAAAGTTATAATACAATTAAAAAAAATGATTTGAATTAACTATTGGCAGCTTCGCGGAATTAACAAATGCATGCATGGGCGTGTTTATTTAAATTGAGAACAAACAGAGCCCTTACTTAATTTTCAATTAATAAGGCTCCCGATTTTTTCAATTAATTAGGCCGCTTTTTTTCTTTCAATGGGTTATGGCAGAATCCGTATCACGCAATGTGATCCGTGAGACGGTCTTATTCATGACTCATCCTATATTTATATATAGCTATATTTGCAATTTGTCTCATTTAATTTATTTGTAAAGAAAATTTGATATATTTTAAAGGGTAGGTCTTGGATGAGGTCGTTTCACGAATTTTATATTGCGAGACGAATCTCAATTTACCCATTTAAAACATTAGCGAAAGGGTAGTTAGCCAAAATTGATTTTAGAGTAAATTATCAAAACCCTCATCGAGGTTTGTTCAAACTACCAAATAAATCTGGTGGTTTGAAAAATTATCAATTACCCTCTTTAACTTATTTTTTATTTGAATATTAATAAAAATACACTTGTTCTTAAAATAAAGAAGGACAAAAATGACATCAAGACTCATATATTTAATATTGCATTTTTAAATTTCACTATTTTTTAAAAAAAAAAAATTAAGGGGACAAATGGTAATTTTTCAAACGGGTTTATTTGGTAATTTGGTTAAACCTCGGGTTTTGATAATTTACCCTTGATTTAAATTTTAATTACATAACTTCCATTATCCTCCGCCAACATTTAAATCGCTAAAATCCATTTTAAATGAAATATTTGGTTGTCATTAATTTCTGTACAAAATTATATTTTAATTTGGGGAGGGATTTGGGTACAATTGGGTGTACCAATTGAATTGGTACACTCTTGGTCCCATTCTTCTTAATTAATTCATATTCATTTATTAACGTTGTTTTTTATTTTATTTTTAAATTTATTTTATTTATATGACTATTATACCCTAAATCCTAAACCCTAGGGATAAATTATACCCTAAACTACAAGGGTAAAATTATAATTATATCCTAAACCTAGGAATAGATTACACCCTAAACCCTAGGGATAAATTATATCTTAAACCACAAGGGTAAAATTATAATTATATCCTAAACCCTAAACCCTAAGAGTAAATTATACTCTAAACCACAAGAGTAAAATTACAATTATACCCTAAACCCTAGGAATAAATTACACCCTAAACCATAAGGGTAAAATTACAATTATACCTTAAACCATAAGGATAAATTATACCCTAAACCACAATGGTAAAATTACAATTATATCCTAAAACCCTAGGGATAAATTATACCTAAACCCCAAGGGTAAAATTACAATTATATCCCTAAAATTAAATTTAAAAAAACAGTAACAACAATAGTTAAAAAAAAAGATGAAAACACACACTGAAGATGAAGGAAAGATGTTGTACGTACCAATTGGAGGTTGTACATAAGTCTTTGTCTTTAATTTGATACCTTTGAATATATATATATATATATATATATATATATATATATATATATATATATATATATATATATATATATATATATATATATATATATATATATATATAAATATTTAGAGATTGATAAAATTATTAATAAAAAATTATAATTATAAAAGAAAAAGACAAAGACTTGTTTGAGACCGTCTTACGCAAGGGCTTACGTGACGTACAGAAAGTGATAACTTTATTGAAGGAAAGTAATAATAAATTAATAAAAAGTGATAATGCTCTTTCATGAATAATTTATAGTATAAATAAAAAGTGATAACATTTATATAGCAAAAGTGATAACCATTTATAGCGATGTGATAACTATTTTAAATAGTTAAAAATAGTCTCATGTGAGATGGTCTCACACAAGACCTACCCAAAGAAAAAATGATATTCATTTAATTAAATATTTTATAAACTATAATGAAAGAAAACGTGATAATATTTTAGCAAAAGTGATACTACGCTATTAAGAAAAAGTGATAATTATATTATTAAATTACTTATAAATAATTTATAGAATTGATAAAAAGTGATAAATGATCAAATAAAAAGTGATACACATCCAATTAAATTATTTTAAGATTAACAGGACAAATAAATAGTGATATTTATTTTAATAAAAAATAATATATTTGATTATAGAAAAATGATAAACATCCAATTAAAATAATACTCTAATTTATAAGGACTTATAATAAAAGTGAAAATAACTCTAATAAAAAGTTATATGTGATAAGAAAAGTAATACTTGTTGAATTGAATTGTTTTAGAAAGTGATAATATTTTTAATAAAAGTTTATTTGATCAAGGAGAAGTTATATCCTTTTAATTGAATTATTAAAAAAATATAGAATAAATAAAAAGTAATAACATTTTTAAAATGGTTATATCAAACAAAGGGAAAGTGATTACTATTCACTAAACTATTTCATGAGTGAATGAATTATTTATAAAAACATAAAATAAATAAAAAGTGATAATATTTAAAAAAAAAAGTTATATCAAACAAAGGGAAAGTGATTACCATTCACTAAACTATTTCATGTGTGAATGATAATTAATAGTAAGAATAAAAAGTAATATAATATTTTTATTTAATAAAAAGTGATATTTTATTAAGGAAAAATAACAAATTGAATTGTTACATGACAAAGACTTGTGTGATACTATCTCACATAAGTCTTTATGAGACGAATAAAAAGTGATAATATTATTATTACTTTTGCTATAAAATGTTATTACTTCTGTTATAAAATGTTATTATTTTTTATTTATACTATAAATTACTCATGAAATAATTCACTGCATTATTATCATTTTTCATCGATTGAGTATCACTTTTCGATAAAGATATTATCACTTTTTATCCGTCTCATGTAAGCCTTTACGTGAGACGTCACACAAAAGACCTACCCTTATTACCTGAAGAGAAATATATTAAATTAAATTTGATTAATTTTTTTAAATTTTAATGAGTATTTATTTTATATTTTAACAAAAAAATTAATAAAATGTTAATCACTATCAGTGAATAAAAAAAAAGAAAAAAAAAAAAGAAACAGGTTACCTGTTACAGGTATAGGGGGGGAATTGATTCAAAAGCCATAAACAAAAATTGAATTACGATGAAGTACATTGAAGTAATTACCATTGGAACATTACCGATTTTTTATTTTAGATTATATTATGAGTAGAGTATTATCTGTCTCACGAATGAAATCTGTGAGACGGTCTCGTGCAAGTCTTTTCCTTTTAGAAGACATATATTCTCACAATTAAGTGTATTTTTTTTTTTTTGCTTTTTATTAGAATTATATTTATATTTTTGTGGTAGACATATCATTTCCCGTGATATATTTTTGTAGATATTACTATTAGGATGAGTTTTTAGGAAGACCATCTAACTCAAGTAACTGAAAATAACGTTGCTTAAGAATAGAAGACGCTACCCAAAAATTCGATAGCTATATATTATCAATACCAAAAAACTTTTCTTTTCTCCCTTTCTTTTTAGAATTAAATTTAAATAGATTATTTTATTACTTTTTATAAAAAATATTAATTTATTATTATTAATTGTATTATATATTTTATTTTTATTTTTATTGAATAAATATTTTTATTTTTCTATGATCATATATTAAAAGGAAAAGACTTGTGTGAGACCGTCTCACATGTAAGGATTTATGTGAGACAGACAGAAAGTGATAACTTTTATGAAGGAAAGTGATAATAAATTTATAAAAAGTAATAATGCTCTTTTATGAACAAATTATAGTATGAATAAAAAGTGATATATTTTATAGTGAAAGTGATAACAATTTATAGCGAAAGTGATAATTATTTTAATAAGTGAAAAATGGTCTCACGTGAGACGGTCTCACACAAAACCTACTCATATTAAAAATATTATCACTTTTAATTATTTGTCTTATGCATTTATATAATAAATATAACTACCCAGACATTTATTATTTTTAATGATTAGATATTACTTTATATTAATAGTGTTATAATTTTTTATTTGTCATGAAATAGTTTAAATGAATAGTTATCACTTTTTCATCATTATGTGTCATTTTTATTAAAAATGTTATCACTTATTATAATTATTTGTTAAATATTATTTTTTTTATATATAATGTATCACTTTTTATTAAAAAATTAAAAAAGTTTTATTCGTAATCAATAATAACAAATTATACAACCTAATTATTAATGGGTAGGTCTTGCATGAGACCGTCTCACTGAGACTATTTTTCACATTTTAAAATAGTTATCACTTTTGCTATAAATCGTTATCACTTTCATTATAAAATGTTATCACTTTTTATATACACTATAAATTGTTCATGAAAGAGTATTATCACTTTTCATTAATTTATTATCACTTTTCTTCATAAAAGTTATTACTTTATGACCGTCTCACGTAAACCTTTATATGAAACGTTCTCACACAAGTCTTTGCCATTATTAAAATTATCTAAATTTAATTATAAAAAATATTAATTAAAAAAATAAGATAATTTGGGAAATACAGACTATAGGAGCAGCAAGCACATGTAAATAGGGAGTCCAATTCCTCTATTTCACTTGGTGTTCCATATGGTGTTTCACACACACCATATGGATGACACCTTAACATTTTTAATGGATGACACCTCAACATTTTTGAATGTGTGTGTGAAGCACCAGATAGAACACCTAATGAAATAGGTGATCCCCAACCGATAAATAGGTATCCAACAAGTCGAATGCGGTAAATTACCAACCACGTCTATTTTAATATTTGAATTAGTTAATGGAGAATCCATTTCAGATAATGAGATTCATCGCACAAGTATTTATTTATTTATCTATTATTATTATTATTATTATTATTATTATTATTATTATTATTATTATTATTATTGAAAAAGACTTGTACGAGATTATATTACGGATCCTATTCTTTGGGACGGACTCCCATTTTCAAAAAGGATCCGCGCCTTTCAATTCTTAAAAAGGATCCGCGCGCAATTATATTAGAAGCGGCTTATTACCGATTTCATAGTTAATTTAGTTGGGAATTTGAATGATTTCGTTGGTCAAATGACCCAACATTACCACAATTTTATTTTTCTTTTTAAATTATGTTCTAAGGTATAATTTTTTTTAATTCAAATTCAGTTATTAATTTAATTATATTTAATAACTATAAATTTAAATTTTGTATATAAAATTTTCATTCAAATTTAATTATTAATATATTTGTATTAATATAGTAATTACTCTTATTGAAAATGACAACTATTTATGTGAGACCGTCTCACTTAAGAGCTTACGTAAGACGGACAGAAAGTAATAATTTTTATAATAAAAAGTGATTATAAATAAATGAAAAATTGATAATGTTATTTTATGAACAATTTATAATATAAAGAAAAAGTGATAACATTTTATAACGAAAGTAATAACGTTTTATAACGAAAGCGATAATTATTTTAAAAACTGTAAGACGGTCTCACGTGAAAAGGTGTCACGCAAGACCTACCCATTAAAAATATATTTAATTAAACTAATTTTATTAAATTTATTAGTAATAATTTTTAAGATTTTAATGTAAAATAAGATATCGTTTTATTAAAAAAATGATATTTATCTAATTAAACGATTATAAGAACAATTCATATGATAGAGAGTGAGTGATGATTTCTTTTAATAAAAAGTAATATCTAATCAAGGAAATGTGGTATTTGTTTAATTGAACAATTTCAAAAAGAATTAATACAATATATAAAAAGTGGCATTATGTTTTATAAAAAAGTGATACATGATAAAAATAAAGTGATGTTTTCTAATTAAACTATTTCATGAACACTTTAGTATGAATAAAAAGTGATAATATTTTTAATAAAAAGTGATACTAAATTAAGGAAAAATGATAATAGTTCAATTGAAATAATTTATGAATAGTTCGTAATACAAATAAACGGTGTTAGTATTTTTAATAAAAGTGATAATATATTTATAATAAAAAGTTAATAACTAATTTAAGAAATTAAAGTGATCATCCAACTGTTGAACTATTTCATGATAATAAATATTGAAGAAAATTTGGTAATATTTCTAATAAAAAGTGATGAGCTAGTCTCTTGTGAGACGGATCATTAGAAAGATGGGTCAATTCAACATATTATCTATAATTAATATACTATAATATAATTATGATTACTCAACCCCTTATCTTTAGTAGTTCTTAAAAAGGATGAATAATGACTTATTAATGTATATTTATTTTTAATATTTCCTAAATTTATGGGATAAATTCAAATTATTAAATTTTTTTGCGTTGCCATTTTTCCACTCCAATGAACCGTCGTTGCAAATCACAAACCATTCTCATAAATATTAGTGTACATTACATGTGTTATAGTAGATCGTGGATACATTATAGTATTTTATTTTTGTGTTATTTTGTGTTAACTGGAAGAATATTTCGGTGGTGTTATATTCTATCGTTTCCATATTGTTGTGTGCAATGTAAGTACTATAGTATGTCGCTAAAAATATATTATGTTTTTTTATAGCATGTCAAATATGCATTAGAGTATGTAATTATTGTGTTATTGTATTTTAAATGAAATAATATTTTATGTTTGTGTTGTAATATCTTATCTAAATAAAAGTGTATTTCATATGTTTCATAGTACGTCGTTTTCGTGTTATAGTATATTCTAATCTTAAAGTGTATTACATATGTCTCATAGTATGCCGTTTTCATGTGAAATGACATACTATAACATAAAAATAACATACTATAGCATTCATATGGTAAAATCACATTTATTTCTGTCTAATAAACTCTAACATACTACAGCGGATAAACAACATACTTAAACACAAAAATAACATACTATATCATTCACATTGCAAAATCACACTTATATCTCTCTAACAAACTATGACATACTACAGCGATCAAATGACATACTCCCTCCATCCCACGTATTTTTACCCACTCTTCATTTTAGGATGTCCCACGCATTTTTACCCTTTCCATTAATTGTAAAAATACATAATATTTTATTACCTACTTTTTATAATCCCAACAACTTTAATTATTTTTTTACACTTTATTCATCGTTCTCAAATATATATTTATTTTTCTTATTAAATTACTAATTTTTATCCCTACTTTTTCTTACAGTAGTATATTAAAAAAAACACATCTTAATCTTCGTGCCCGTACAAATGGGTAAAAATACTCGGGACGAAAGGAGTATTATAATATAAAACTAACATACTATTGAATTTAACTCATATAATGACATTTCACATACAATAACAAGCAAATAACAACCTTACACTAATTCGCAATATATAATAAGAATGAAAGCATTAACTCATTGTGGTGAAGCTTCCAATCGGTGGTAGGCGGCAGCTTGTGCACGACCGGACTTCAGATCTGCTGTGTTGAACTATGGCAAGGGACGAATCGGCACAGGGCATGGGCGACCAGTCGAACTTCGGTGGGCTCGCGACTCAGCGGCGGGGTGCGATAGATCTGGATGTGTGGGGTATTTCCTTCGACAGATCCGCACATCTTCTTTCATTTTTCAAAATTACCTTATATAATATTTCTCTACTTTATTCATTCTTCAATGGGATGTTAGAAATTTCTCTTCTTCAAAGTGGATTTCTACGTTTCTTCGTTCATTTATCAATTGGATGTTAGGAATTTGGGAAGAATACCTTGTACAATCTTTCTCTTCTTTAGATGGATTGGGGGATGTCATGAATTTGTGACTCTTTTCTCTCTCCTCGATTGATGCAGGGATATGTTGAATTTGGGAAGACTCTTCTCTCTCCTAAATCTAAACTAATCAAGCAAATTTTAAGGGATTATACATTTTAAGGGATTATATTAATTAATTTATTAATTAATTAAAATTAATTAAAATGGGTCAAATTACACTTGGATACCATCTTAGACCCGTCTCACCTAAATGAATGACTCACAGGAGAATTTGTTAAAAGTGATAACTAATCAATGAAAAGCGTAAATCATCAATTAATTTATTTAATGTATTCATTATTTATATGAAAGAAGAAAAGTGATAACATTTATAATGTTAAGTGACTCTTGATCATGAAAGAGTGATAATCGACCAATTAAATTAATTCATAACAATAATAGTAGAAGGATTAAAAGTAATTGAAATTAAAAAAAAAACTAATACATAATAAAAAATATAGCCATTCATTAAACTATTTTATAGGTGAACAATTTATAAGATGAACAAAAAGTGATAAAAATTTTAATAAATGATGGTATTCAATCAATAAAAAATAATATTTGTTTAATTAAATGATTTAATTTAAAATGTATTTAATTTTATTTACTTTATAAAATATTTATCTTGTATTTTAATTAAAAAATTGAATAATATTTTTCAACTCAAAATATCATCTAATCAATTAAAATATTAAAATTTTGATTAAAAATAATTAATATAATTAAATTTTAAAAAGTGAACTACGTTAAAAGAAATAAAAAAATTATGGAAAATTAATTAATGTTGAAAACAATCATAGAATTTCGTCACTTACGGATAATGCCATCCAGCGCCTTTCTTAAATTGCTCAAGGGGGAGTCGTGATTAATGCCTTCCAGCGCTTTCCTTAAATTTGATTAATGCGTAGGGAAGATCTATCTCACGTAAGAGGATCCGTGAAACGGTTTCACTGATATTCATCCTTAATATTGTATGTTCATTGATATTATTATTATAAAATATTATGTAATTATATTTTTTATCTCAAATTTATTACCCGTCCAATTCTTTTTCTCCCCTCTCTTTTAACAGATGAAGAGAATGTGAAGTAGAGGATGAACTACATAAACATATTATATGTGATGATATTGAGTTCATGTGATACGATTGAAGATACGTAAGTCTGTATTTATTTAAGTTGTTCTTTTTTTTTTCAAACTCACATGTGTATCAATGTTCAGAGGTCATCCTAAGAGCACAAAGGACTTTAGAAGCGAATCTGATTAGATAGATTCAAAATGTGCAGTCGAGAATTAGGAGGCTATCCCGGCAAAATTTAGCTGTGCGCGTATACTAAATAATTCTAAGTTTTCTATAGGTTTGGATCAACTTTAATAGTGTATATTTGTTTTAAACTGTATTATGCAGTAGTATGCAGTCTTGGCTGGCAAAATTTAGCTGTGCGCGTATACTAAATAATTTTAAGTTTTCTATAGGTTTGGATCTACTTTAATAGTGTATATTTGTTTTACACTGTATTATGCAGTAGTATGCAGTCTTGGATCATTTTTGGTACTAACTTGAGCATTAATTATGTGGTATTGATATTGTAATCATCTAAGATCAGTTTATATAAGCACTCCGTCCCGACAGCTCATGACAGATAACTCAACCGATGAACAAGGACTAGACCTTTTAACTTACCAAGGGAGCCCATTAATTAAAAGGTTGATCCCATATTATTATGATACAAGCATTTTTTTTTTGTTAAAAAATAGAAAAATTTTATTGAACCGGCAATAGGGTTGCCCCACGATACAGGCGCTTCCGTGCTATGATACAAGCATACTGTTGCGATTGCTTATGAGTTGCGTTAGGCCAAAAAGAAGGTTTTCGAGTAGGCAAAAGCTCCTGTGCGCCCGGAGACACGGAAAGATGCTCCGTGTCCCCATGTGAACACAACCCTCCCCTCCAATCCTATTTAAACCTATGTATTGCTAGGAGTTTAAATTGTAAAGGGGCATGAAAATTGTAAAGGCGCACGGAATGTGCTCCGTGCGCCCGGGTGCACAGGAGCCTCACTCTTTCGAGTATGATATAACTCAAGAAGCAAATGAGATTATTTATTTCATTTTCATATTCCATCTCCTATTCCATTTAATAGATTCATGCTGTCATGTGTCATAATCAATGTCCAAAATTCAACCTTAAGACCCATAGGTTTAAAGGTCATTCTAGAGTATAATTTTTTTTTTATATATTATAAAACACCATAAGTGAAATGGAGAACTCAATCCGCCATAAAGCTTCAAATTAAAACATTAATTCGACTTATTTTGGTCAATATGATCTATATACTGTTTTTACAAAATCCTTCCCAATTTATATATATATATATATATATATATATATATATATATATATATATATATATATATATATATATATATATACTAGTAGTATGAAACCCACGTACAACGCGGGATCATTTATTTAATTATTCTTATTTTTTGTAATTAAATAATTTGTGTTATATAATGTAACAACATTAATTATTGAGATTTTTTTCTTTTATCAACAAATTAGTGGATGGTTTTATTTTTAAAAAAATTAATTATATTATTTTATTTAACAGTGGAGATTAAACTAAAACCTAATTTAACAATTAAGATCGTCCAAGTGCACCCAAGTTGGACCTTTTATTTATTTTTAAGGTAAAGACTTGTGCGAGACCGTCTCACGAATCTCATTCCGTGAGACGGGTCAAGTATAATCAAAATTGAAAATCGCGAATCTTCCGCTAACCTGTTACTTGATTTTCGCTAAAAAATACTCCGATAGTCAAGGAATTTTGTGACGGTTATTGTGACGGAAATTCAAAATTATGACGAAAATTAAGTGACCGTTAACTCACTTTGTCAAGGTCTCAATTTGTGACGGAAATAGTAATGGCTTATTTTATGACGGATAGGTTCCCTTACTATAGTGACGAAAATTTTTGTGATGGAACTTTTCTCTCACTATAGTGACGGAAATTTTTGTGACGGATTTAGTGACGAAAATAGTGACGGATATTTTTGTGACGGAGCTTTTCCCTCACTATAGTGATAGAAATTTTGTGACGAATTTAGTGACGAAAATAGTAACGGATATTTTTTGTGACAGAGACTTTCCCTCACTATAGTGACTGAAATAGTGATGAAAATTTTTATGACGGATTTAGTAACAGAAATAGTAACGGATATTTTTGTGACGAGCCTTTCCCTCACTATAGTGACCGAAAATTTTGTGACAGATTTTTCCGTCACTATAATGAAGGAAATAATGACGGATATTTTTATGAAAGATAATTAAATTAATAAGAAACTTTAATATAAATAAATGATTTAATAAGTTATGAACAAGTTTCTCCATAGGTCATATGGTCACTTGGCAAGTCATGAGGCTCTCACCTTATGACTAGTTTGGTGTTCGATTCTTGTTCAACGCGAGAATTTACATATAATATCAGCAATTAAAATAAATAGAAATTAAAAGAGGTTGGCTTGGTAGCAGCCAAGGTGGCTCAAGGCTAAATTTGAATCTTAAATTATATTTTTTTGGATTTTTAAAATTTTTTTGACGGATATATTGAGAAAAATTTCCGTCACTATAAATTTTCGTCACTATTGTAATCCGTCACAAATTCCGTCACTACTGTAATCCGTCACTAAGTATTTCTGTTACAAAAAATCATCATTATTGTGACAGATCCATCAAAATAATTTAGTAACGAGTGAAACAAAGACGGAGCCTGTTCCGTCACTATATCTTTCACTATCCATCACTATCATCACTAAATCCGTCACTAACGGATGATTTTTTTGTAGTGATATACATTCACTTAACTTAATTAGTTCTTTTTTTTTTTTTTTACTTTTTTTAATCATTCAATTGGGCTTGTTTCATTTTATTATAATATGGAAGAAGTTTTACTTTTTATGATTCATCAGGTGGCTGCAAGAGTTGCATTGATAGGGTATTAGTCAACTACAATAGGATGAATTCATGGCACGCGTTCTTCACGGGAAAGCTTCAAAAATAACGTTTAATCCAAACAAAGGATCGACCCCTCCGGATTAACGTTATATACCTCCAAATTT
This sequence comes from Pogostemon cablin, assembly GCA_023678885.1. Lineage (NCBI taxonomy): Eukaryota > Viridiplantae > Streptophyta > Magnoliopsida > Lamiales > Lamiaceae > Pogostemon > Pogostemon cablin. The sequence continues at coordinate 19,969,247 of CM042991.1, forward strand.
GAGCTCGGACAAGCTTCAATCGAAGATCCGACTTAACATACAGTCAACATGCAACAGTCAAAGTCAGCGCAGTCAACACACAAGTCAACAAGTCAAAGTCAAGTTAATCCAAATTGGTTCGAGAGAAGAATCAGAGGATTGATTGGAGATTGTAACCCACTTACATATCTTTCAATTAAATCCATATCTTTGTACTCAGTCTTTATTTATTTCATCATAAATACAAAACTTGTTGTTACAGGGGGCAAATGGGAAAAGAATTTCTCAACCGCTTCTATAGTACACGAAAAATATTAGCATGATGGAGCTAACAAATACTCGTCAAAGTGATGAAGAATACGTAATCCACTATATCAATAGATGGAGGAGCCTAAGCCTCAATTGCAAAGAAAAGCAGTCAGAAACTTCAGCTATTGAAATGTGCATTCAAGGAGGACACATATGTTATAGGTATCAAAAGAACATCATCTGACCATGTTCCATGATGAGTGTGTAAATTCACAAGTTTGGCACCATGTTTTGTACTAGTTTTGGAGAGTTTTGATGTGAAAATAGGTAGAAAACCTATATATATTGTGAATTAGCATGAATCAGGTGTTAGTAGAGCTATTTGAGTGGTTTTCATAGCAAAAATGGAGTGGAAGTGCCAAGAATCGAAGAGACGAAGTCGAGACCATGCGAACCGCCAAGAAAAGAGGTGGGTTCGACCTATTGGAGGAGGGTTCGACCTCTCCAGTAGGTTGAACCAGTGTTGGAGAAGTGCAGGAAGTAGGTTCGACCACGACTCGAGGGGTTCAACCTGTTCATCAGGTCGAACCATGGTCGAACCAGTTCGTGAGAAGCTGGGTTCGACCACGACGTTGGGAGTTCGACCTGACGATTGGCCGAACCAAGAGCAGAAATTGTACAGTGATGAGGTTCGACCTGGGGTTCGACCAAGTCCTGAGAGGTTCGACCTGTTCAAGAGATTGAACCAGTGCAGAGTTCTTCCAGTAGCGGGGTTCGACTTGGGGTTCGACCTGTGGCCAGTAGTTCGACCTGTTTGACGAGGTCGAACCTACGTGCGGAAACTTACCTTATCTGGATTTTCGAGGCCAAAACGTGTGGGATCACTTAAAAAGCCCATTCCAAGCCCTAGAGACATGATTACAAGTATAAAAGAAGGCTCATGCAGGCAAGAAAGGGACCAAGCACGTCCAAGTACGAAGAGCTTAAGATCGTGAATCGTTAGAGGGAAAGTAGGAGGGCTGAGACAGAGGTTCGGCTGGAGATCCAAGTAAGATCAGTCTATCTAACCATGATTACTCCTAGATCAATCATGGGCTAGAGCCACTTCGGTAATTCTAGGGTTATGAAGGTTTCATGAGTTAAATTTGTATTTCGTGTGTATACTCCGTACAACACTACTTGTGGTTTAGTTTATATAAGATTACACGTTTTTAATCCATACTCATAGTTGTTTTGTGCATCAATAATCGTTGTGTAGAGTCTGAATACATAGCATGGTTATTGGTTGAGTGCATTCACTAATGAGCAGGGTTTATTGTTATAATTCTAAGTGAAGGGATTCCGAAGTCTTATTAGAACTGTCTTATATGAATACTTGTTAATTGAATCATATTCGGGTTAATAAGTAGGATAAAGAGTATAACTTTATAGTACCTATAAAGGGAGGTCAAATCGGGTTAGAGTACTAAGTGCGCGGGAAATAATTGATTATGATAGTACCTAGAAAGAGAGGTAAAGTATACATCTTGCTCCGAGGATATTCACACGTGTCAAACGCTTATCTACTTATGTCTATAAAGTAGATTTGCATGGGTTAGTGATGCGTCCATAAACCACAAGGCAGAGTCGGACATCGACACACAAAAGTATGAATTAATGAATGAAACTGGATGACCTGACGAACTACCTATCATCTTACTTGACCACAACCTTCTATCTTTTCTTTTGTTATTTCAATTAATAGTTCCTACTCAATTTCAATATTATTATATTTCCAAATAGTCTTAGTTTACTAGAGTATAATTGAATTGATATTTATCCGTCCCTTAGGTACGATAATAACTTGGTCACCTTCGAAACTACAATTGATATCCTTCACACTTGGGGAATAAATTGTGTGTTGAGAACATACGAACAAGTCAATGGCGCCGTTGCCGGGGACGACTTAGAATATCTTTTTGATTATTTCTAGTTTGTTAGGGATATTTAACTTGTCTTGCTATTTTAATTCTAGTTCTTTTTAGTTGTATGCTCACGAGATTAAAGAAAGGTGAACTTGAACCCTATAATCCTGATATCGGAGCATCGTCAAGGAAGAAGAAGAAGAAGAAGAGCAAGGCAAAGACTATTGATCCAGCTGAAGCTCTGAATTTTGGAGTTGAAGTTGACGAGCAGATATCGCAGACGATTGAAGCTACAACTGAATTTGATTTGGGGGTAGAGACAGTCAGCATGGCAGCGAATCTGGATAATCTAGCCATCCGAGAGGTTTTCAGAAACAATGGGGCTGGAAATTTTGGGCTTCTAGGAGCGAGGGGAACTAATGCAGCTTTCGATCTTCATCCCGCTCTTATTAGCATGATAGAAAGGAACTCCTTTTCAGGAGGGTCTTTCGAGGATCCGCAGCAGCATCTGAACAAGTTCCTGGGCTATGCAAGTACTCAAAAAGATGCAGGAGAACATGAAGATGCTAGGAAGATCCTCTTGTTCAAATTCTCGCTTACTGAAAAGGCGAGAGATTGGTACGACACTATCAATACTGCTAAGTGCACCACTTGGGAGCAACTGAAGTTAAGGTTCTTGGAGAGGTACATGCCACCTTCAAAGGTGTTTAAGATGAAGCAAGACATTAACCAATTTGCTATCGGTGGAGGTGAAAAATTTCATGAAGCATGGGATAGATTCAAGGACATGCTTAGGAAGTGTCCTCAACATGGGCTATCTAAAGCTCAATATATCAGTATATTCTATAATGGATTGGACTGTGATTCACGAGTGTTATTGGATGCTTCTTCTAATGGAGCATTACTTACAAAGTCATCCGTAGAGGTCGAGAAGTTGTTTGAAGATATTTCGATGAATTCGAGGGATTGGCCAACTGATAGAGTTAGAGGTACGTATGTCCTTGGGAAGGTAGCTCAGGTTGAACAAGCAATGGTGAAAGCAAGTAGAGAGGATGAGATCGTCTCTAGCTTGTCCAATATCAACAAGCTACTTGAATTCCAACAGAAGCAAATCAACGAATTATCTCAGCGCGTACCAATCATGCAGCAGGAACTAATGAAAGAGGGACCAATCCAAGAGGAGTTGGAAGAGGCACACTATGCCATGGGTCAAAGTATTCAAGGGGCTAGGTATCAAGATCAAGGAAACCGAAACTACCAAGGGAACTATCGAGGAAACTTTAATAATCGTGGTCCCCCGGATGGTTATCAATAGCCGAGGAGGCCGGAGTTCTCATGGAGCAATCCGAATAATGCGATTCAACCTCCGATGGGTGTTGATCCGGGTGCTAAGATGGAAGAAGAGAAACCGGGTCTTGAGGATACTGTGAACAGGTATATTGCCAAGAATGATGAAAGAGTTAACCGCCTTGAGGCAAAACTTGAGAAGAAAATCGATGCAAACCATGAGGTTATATCTAAGCAGGTGAAGGACCTTACGTTATTGATGGGGGAGATGGCAGGAAATGTTAACAAGCTTACTCAAACTCTTGAGAAGGGGAAGTTCTCGTCTCAAAGTATTGAGAATCCAAGGTCCTGCAACGCCATCACATTAAGGTCGAGAACGCAGTACGAGGGACCCATGAGGCCGGAATCAAATTTGGACATGTCTAGGGCCAGGTTCGACCATGGTTCGACCAACATTGAAGGTCAAACCATACAGGGGAGGTCGAACCAACACACTGGACACGATCAGGAGAGATTACAGCATCGGTTCGACCAAACTGCAGATGGTTCGACTTGGCATATAGGTCGAACCTTGGTTGAACCCGACAACTCGGAGCACTCTGTTTTTCCAGAACACCAGTTCGACCAACTCAATCATGGTTCGACCTATCCTACAGGTCGAACCGCACAGCCAGGAGCACTCTGTTTTGTCGCAGCAACGGTTCGACCACGACGTTCATGGTTCGACCTATCAAACAGGTCGAACCGGATGGCAGAAGGAGTACAGTAGGTAGGTTCGACCTAGGTGCCCGTGGTTCGACCTATTCCACAGGTCGAACCTATGTCGAAACTCAAATTCAAAAAGAGAGCCGTTGTCCAGAAGCAAGGTTCGACCAGTACGTACCTGGTTCGACCTGTTCCACAGGTCGAACCCTGGTCGAACCCCACCAGAATTTGCCTGTTGCTACTCCGAACACTCTCGATGATGTTGATGCTACTCCAGTGGTTCGAAATGAGCAAAGTACATAGATCATAGCTGAAAAAAATGGGAGAGAGCTAAGCGATTGAGCGCCGAAAAGGAGAACATGGAGAAGGTTGATCGTGATGAATGGGGGATTCCCAAAACAAAGATACCTCCGCCGTTTCCTTACAAGTTTGTGAAGAAGGGATTGGAAGAGAAGTTCAAGAAGTTTTCGGAGATAATAAACAAGATAAGCTTGAGCATTCCGTTCTCAGAGGCAATCATCGAGATGCCGTACTATGCCCGATTTCTTAAAGATATATTATTGAAGAAGCAGAGCTTAACCGGAATTAAAACGGTGAATTTATCTGAAAATTGCAGCTCAATCATTCAAAGGAAGCTGCCGTAAAAGATGAAGGATCCGGGGAGCTTCACTATTCTATGTGAGATCGGAAAGGGGCCGGCACGATGAGCTTTGTGCGATCTAGGGGCAAGCATCAATTTGATGGTTTTGTCCATCTTTCAGAGGCTTGGTTTGGGGGAGCTTACCCCTACAACAGTGGTTCTCCAATTGGCAGACAGGTCGATGACGTTTCCAAAAGGTATAATTGAAGACGTTCTCGTCAAAGTGGAGAAACTAGTCTTTCCTGTGGATTTTCTTGTGCTAGAAATGGAAGAAGATAAGGATAATATCCCTTTAATCTTGGGGAGACCTTTCCTTGCTACTGCCGGAGCAATGATTGATGTTCAGAAAGGAGAGCTTAGACTTCGAATGGACAAAGAAGAAGTTCTTTTCAACTTGGACAAAGCGATGAAGATGCCCATGGAGTCGCAGTGTTATAGTATTGACGTAGTGGAGGAGATTGTGAAAGAGGATATGTCTCTAATCCTGTCAAAGGATGCTCTTGAGACATGTTTGATGGAGTCTCTTACTTATCCCACTACGGAGCTTGACGGACTCTCCAACGAGGTATGTATTGACTTTCTTGAAAACTTACTTGCTTTGGGTGATGACAGGTTTGAATCGGAAAGAACTAAGGTGGAAGAAGTTAAGTGGACTAGGAAGTACTTGCCTTTGGATAACGAGAGCTCTCCGATGGAAGTGAGGAAAGAGGAGTTGAAACCTTTACCGGAACACTTGAAGTATGCCTTTCTTGGCGACAACGAAAAATACCCGGTAATTGTATCTTCTTCTCTTAATGATGATCAACTTGAGGAGTTATTGAATGTTCTTAGGAAGTATAAATCTACGATTGGCTGGTCTCTTGAGGATTTGAAAGGAATAAGTCCTTCGTATTGCATGCATAGGATAAGATTGTTAGACGAGGCGAAGGCAAGTGTTCAGAATCAGCGGAGGGTTAATCCCGTGATTCAAGAGGTGATTAGGAAGCAAATCCTTACGTGGTTGGATGCTGGAATCATATATCATATTAGTGATAGTCCCCATGTGAGTCCATTGCATGTAGTTGCTAAAAAGGGGGATATGACTGTAGTAAAAGCTGAGGATGGAGAAGCGATAGCCACAAGGATCCCTACGGGATGGCGTACATGTGTAGATTATAGGAAGTTGAATGAGAACACGTGTAAGGATCATTTCCCTCTTCCTTTCATGGATCAAATGTTAGATCGCCTTGCAGGGTATGAGTTTTATTGTTTTTTGGATGGATACTCGGGGTACAACCAAATAATAATTGCCCCCGAGGATCAAGAAAAGACCACTTTTACTTGCCCTTACGGAACCTTTGCTTTTCACAAAATGCCATTTGGGTTATGTAATGCGCCTGCTACTTTTCAGAGATGCATGATGGCGATATTCGATGGGTTGATAGAGAAGATCATGGAGGTGTTCATGGATGATTTTTCTATTTTTGGTTCCTCTTTTGATATTTGTTTGTCTAACCTAGCTATTGTTTTGAAGAGATGCCAAGTGACTAATCTTGTCTTGAATTGGGAGAAGTGTCACTTCATGGTGAAGGATGGAATTGTTCTTGGGCATCATGTTTCTGCAAAAGGATTGCAAGTAGATCGTGCTAAAGTGGTGGCAATTGAGAAGCTTCCACCACCGACCAATGAAAGAGGTGTGCGGTCTTTCCTTGGACACGCCGGTTTTTACAGGAGATTCATAAAAGACTTCTCAAAATACTCTAAGCCCTTATCTCACTTACTTGAAAAGGATGTTCCTTTTGTATTTGATGATGAATGTTTAACAGCTTTTCAAGTTTTGAAGGAGGCGCTTATCACTGCACCTATCTTGATCACACCGGATTGGACTCAACCTTTTGTACTAATGTGTGATGCAAGTGATGTAGCACTTGGAGTGGTGCTTGGGCAGCAGAAGGAGAAGAAGTTCTGCACTATTTACTACGCGAGTAAGACTTTCGATGCGGCACAAAAGAATTACACGGTGACTGAAAAGGAGTTTTTGGCTGTTGTGTATGCATTCGATAAGTTCCGTCAGTATTTGGTTGGCATGAAGACGACAGTGTACACGGATCATTCTGCGATTTGGTACTTGATGGAAAAGAAGGAGACGAAGCCTAGGATCATAAGGTGGATTCTTCTACTTCAAGAGTTTGACATGGAGATCCGGGATAAGAAAGGTTCTGATAATGTGTTGGCGGATCACCTTTCGAGGTTGGAGACTAGGGAACATTGTGATAATTCTTTCGAGTATATTGAGGAAATGTTCCCGGATGAAAAGATCATGGCCGTGTTTGTTGAAGGGGCTGAGCGAGCATGTGTGGTGGCTGCGCAGGGAGTTGATCCATGGTATGCGGATTATGTTAATTATATTGCTATGGGAGAAATTTCAAGGGATCTCAACCGGTATCAACTTGCTAAATTCAAGAGAGATGTTGAAACTTTTATATGGTATGATCCGTTTGTGTACAAGATTTGCATGGATTCTATCATCCGTAGGTGTGTGCCCGAGATGGAGATGGAGAGTGTTCTCGATTTTTGCCATGCACAACCTAATGGGGGACACTTCGGTGCTTACAAGATAGCAGCCAAGGTACTTCAGTCCGCTCTTTATTGACCTACGTTGTTCAAGGATTGTGAGACCTATGTGGCGTCTTGCGATAGATGTCAACGCATGGGGAACATCGGTAGGAGAGACGAGATGCCACTTCAGCCGAGCATAGTGGTCGAGATTTTTGATGTGTGGGGGATCGATTTTATGGGGCCTTTTCCCCCATCTAATGGATTTTTCTACATTCTACTTGCGGTGGATTATGTTTCTAAGTGGGTGGAAGTGATTATTACTCGCTTGAATGATTCGAAAACTGTTATATCTTTCTTGAAGAAGCATATCTTTGCCTGTTTTGGAGTCCCTAGAGCACTTGTTAGTGATGGAGGTACTCACTTCGTAAATAAATTTCTTGAGAAGGTGCTTAGGGTATGGTGCTAAGCATAGGGTTACTACACCCTATCATCCTCAAGCGAATGGGCAAGCGGAGGTCTCTAACCATCAAGTCAAACAGATTCTGGATAAAGTGGTTGGAACCAATAGAAAGGATTGGGCTTGGAAGCTCGATGATGTCGTGTGGGGATTCCGGACCATGTACAAGACGGTGTTAGATATGTCACCGTATCAGATTGTCTATGGGAAGCCGTGCCACTTACCTGTAGAGATTCAACACAAAGTATTTTGGGCTTTGCGAAGCTTGAACTTGACTCTCAAGGATGTGAAGGAGTTGAGGATTACTCACATCAATCTTTTGGATGAGTTTCGGAGTCGTGCATAAAGGAATTCAGAGATTTACAAGGAAAGGATTAAAAGGTGGCATGATTCGAAGATCTCGTATAAGGAGTTCAAGCAAGGAGACGAGGTATTACTCTTTAACTCTCGTTTAAAGCTTTTTGCAGGCAAGTTGAAGTCAAAGTGGAAGGGACCGTTCATGATTCATCGAGCCTTAGGTGGGGGGAGTTTTGAGCTCATTGACAAGGATGGAGATATTTTTGCGGCAAATGGACATCGCTTGAAGCATTATAGGTCGCCGGATGATGTTTGTGTCATCTTTGTGGATACCTTGATTTGAGTTGGTATCGTCGTGACTCTCCGACGTTAAACATGAGCGCCTGTTGGGGGCTTTCCCTCCCGTTTTAATGCTTTATTTCTTTTGTGTGAGTAAGAAATTTTTATATTTGAAGTGCTTACTTATCGGCAATTACATCTCTTTTCAAACTTAGTTTCAACTATAGTTTCTACTAAGTTTGGGGGGGGTGTGATGTACTTACCTCAATAAGCACCGATAGTATAATCTTTTCTTTGTGATGTTTGTTAGGGGAGTTGGTTTTTGCGCCATATTTAAAATTTTAATCAATTTTGATGTGACGATTTTTTACAACTTGCTTAATATTTAGTGGGTTTTGGTTATGTTTTCTTTTACGGAGTTACTCATGAATGATATTTTGTGGAACAATTTTTATGAGGTTGTGCTCTAGTTAGTACCTAATGATTCGTATTGAAGTTTGAAGTGTGTAGGCATTGAAGAACACTCAGTTTGGAAGCTTAGAAGGGTGGTTCGACAAAAGCTAGGGTAGGTTCGACCAAAGCCTGGAGGTCGAACCGAGCAGAGGAAGTCGAACCGACGTAGAAAATCATCCAGTGAGGTGGTTCGACCAGATCATTCTAGGTTTGACCTGTCTAACAGGTCGAACCAAGGTCGAACCCAAGGTCTTAAATCATGCAGTAGGGTGGTTTGACCTGAGTCGATATGGTTCAATCTGCTTGGAAGGTCGAACCCGAGGTCGAACCAGTTCGTTCAGAGCACTCTATTTTCCAGAAGATTGGTTCGACCAACACAAGGGTGGTTCGACCTGTCCAGCAAGTCGAACCCAGGTCGAACCAAGAAGAGCATTTGTCCAGAAGGTAGGTTCGACCTCGTCATCCATGGTTCGACCTGTTCAAGAGGTCGAACCTGAGGTCGAACCAAGCCAGGTACGCATTTTAAGTCGATTTTTCAGAAGGATTCGATCACTTTTTCAAAACACCAAACCCCGAACCCTCTTCGAACCTCGACACTCTTGCATAAATTCTTCAATTACACTTGATTGCACACCGATTACACAACATTACACCTTGAATTTACGAATTGGGCGCGGATTTGGGCGATTTTCGTCGCAAAATCAGGGCTCCAGTCGCGATTTTTAAGTGTGTGTGTGATTCGATCGTTTGTTTACCATGGGCAAGTCAAAAGGTACGTTATTCCAACTCAATTACTCTAGGATTGAAGGTTTAGGTATGCAATTCGTTGTGGTTAGGAGGATTGAGGTTGAATTTGGTTGGTTTTCATGGTAAATATTGATAATTTGATTTGATTCATATAAATTCATGTTTGTTGGTGGAGAATGTTTGATTATAGATTGAACTTGATGGTTTATGTGAATTGATCAACAATTTTGTGCATCTATTAGGATAAGCATGTTAGTTTAGTTCAAATTGATGATAGTTGGAGTGGTTCATGAAGTACAATTGTTGAAATTTTTGGTGGAATTTCTTGAATTGCTTAATGCATGCTTGTTGGTTATGTTTTGATGATTAAAGAACGTGTGATTGAAGATGTTTTGAGCATGTTGAATAAGAAAGTGGTGTTAAGATGTTAGTTTGAGTGATTATGCATGGATGCTTGAAGTTTTGAGTAGAGTATAGGTTATGCTAGTCAAATAATTGTGTTCTTGTCTTGTTGGTTGTGTTAAAATAGTTGTTTTCAGGAAAGGGACAAGGATCAAGTAAGGGTAAAGGTAGAGCAGAGGAAGTAAGATCGAAGAAGAGGCAAGACAGGCCTTCGAATGTGGATACAGTGACTAGGAAGCTGAGGCTACAAGATCGTTTACCCGAGAACTTCAAAATTCAAATGCAAAACTGGGATGAGATTAAAGAAAAATGGGAAGAAGTCTCAGATAAGATAGCTCGTACTCGATACCAAGATGATGAGGCGATGAGGATAATGAGAATTGGGAATGACATTTTCTGGATGTTCGATCAAGTGGGTATTCAGAGATTTATGGAGTTAAAGAAGCCGACGTATTTCCATGTTACAGCGGAAGTAATTTGCTCATTTGAGATGGTGAAGGACCCACTTGGGTACCCGTGTCAGTGTACGTTTCAGCTTGGTGGAGTGAGTAGGAGATGGACGTCTGAGGATTTTAATGAGCTGTTTGAGACGCCTTTGGGAATCTCTCATTTGGAGAATGGTGCATTCAACGCTAATAGGTTTTGGAGAGAGATCACAGGGGAGATTGGAGATTATAGGATTAGGCAGGCTCGTGCTTCTTCGATAAAGAATCCAGTTTTGAGGTACATGGATCGTGTTTTGAGCAACACGTTGTTCGCCCACTCAGAGGGGAGTGTTGTGTCTAGAGGAGAGCTTTACGCCTTATGGTGTATGCTAAATGGGGTGCAGTTCAATGTTGGAGCGTATTTCATTGCACAACTACATCGATTCTGGACCATTGGGTTTCAAAAGGTGAATATTGGAGGGTTACTGACGATTATGGCTGATTTGGAGAATGGTGCGTTCAACACTTGGATTTCACTGGCATCACACCCGTTAGAGGAGAGCCTGATTTGGTGATGTTTACATGCATGAAGGGAGGATTTGCCCATTTCAAAGATGGAGATTGGTTCTTCGCGAGGGGACTCAAGCCTTTCGATTTTATGTTTCCCTTCGATGTGAGTAACTTGACTACTATCCGGGTGGCGAGGAACAAGTTGATGGATTCTCTCGAACACAACACCTTATCCGTGAAAGTGAAGTCGGCTGGTAATTGGAGAACTGTATCGTAGATGTGTGCGGATGGTAGGATGGCGGAGTTACAGGAGATTGTTGATCGAGGAGAGTTTCGTCCACCACAGCAGCCCGAGGAGGAAGAGCAGCCCGAGGAGGAGCAGCAGAATAAAGAGATGCCAATGCAGGACGACGTACCTCAGCATGAGCCAGCACTGCGTCAGCAGCGGGCTGTCCCGAATGATACACGGGAGCAACTTTGCCTTATTAATGAGCAGCTGGTCGCGGTCATTGCTAGCCAGCAGGAGATGAATCGACAGCTCGTACTCGCTAACGCCAACTATGCTACGCTGAATGAGAGGTATACTGCTTTGAATGAAAAAGTTGGTAGGTTGGGTGATCGAGTGGATTACTTGGATAGACACATCGGTGATCTACACCGGATTGTGGAGCAGAGGCTTGATGATGAGGATGATGATGATGATGATGAGGATGATGATGCTCTGGAGGAGTAGTTTGGTTCAGGATTTCTTTGGTTTCCTCCGATTCATCTTGATTCCATTATTTTTCTTTTGGGGTGTGATTCATGCGTGAGTGGAATGTATAAGTGATAGATGCTTGTATGATTGATTGGGTATAAGCTTGTTGATTTTGTGCATTCATATGTTCATGTGTTAATTTCTATTGATGAAAGGCATGTATAATTTGATAAGTATGTTGAGTTTGTGTGGAATTGATCTTAATTATGTGCTATGAGGAGTACTAGGATTACCTATGTGAGGATTTGAGCTTTTTAATCATGTTTGATCATGATTATTTTATTCTTGAGAGGATCATTCATATGAACGTATTCTAGAACTTGGCTTGGAGTCTTATGTGAGACTTATAATTGATAAATTGCTAGGACATGATCTTAGGCCATTATTTTGTGATTAAGCTACTTAGCCAAATTTTATCCTTTCTAATGATCTTATTAACCCTTGGATGCTTTGTTGAGCCGTTAAAGCTTTTTCTTTGGTAGCCAAAGTAAATAACCTTATAAACCTTTATTTGAGCTTGATTAACCTATTCAATGGTAGAGAGAGTTGAGGTGAGTAAGTGTTGCAAGAAGAAAGAGGAAGATAGAATATGGTTGGATGAAAAGAATATGGTTAAATCTTGTTTAGGGGTAGTGCCTGAAACTGGTACCCCGATAGATTTTATACTTAGTGCATGAAGCTTAGCAGCTGATGGCCTATACAAGAGAAGAAGGGTAGTGCCTAAAACTGGTACCCGAATTGTCTAAAGAGATGATGTTGATGCACGAAAAAGAAGGAAAATCCATGAAAAGAAGAGGAGAAGTTGGAGGAGATATTGCAGCAAGAAGTAGAAATCAAGAACCTCCAAGGTAGCTCTCTACTAGTGTCTTAAGTCACTTTACCTAAATTTTCCTACCTTTTTCCAAAGAGCCAACATTATAACCCAAAAACAAGTCCTTTGTGATCCTAGTGAAGAGTTGATTATAAGTTGATTTTTGAGACCTTTGCCAAGCTTATGGTTACGCGTGAATATGAATTGATATGAGTGTTTATATTAACCTATATAGTGCCTCACGCACTTGAGTGAAAGAGAATAAATACTTATCTTGTGAGCTAGATTACTTAGTACTCCGAATGGTGTGTGATTGGATTGGTTTGGCAAGAGTAATATATATGAAGCAATTAATACTTGTTTGATTTAATGAAGTTGCATGTGTGATATGTGTTGTACTTTATCTTGGTGAATTATACACGACTCCTGTGGTTTGATTTGGTTGCCTCGGGACGAGCAACATGTAAGTTTGGGGGTTTGATGAGTGTGTAAATTCACAAGTTTGGCACCATGTTTTGTGCTAGTTTTGGAGAGTTTTGATGTGGAAATAGGTGGAAAACCTATATATATTGTGAATTAGCATGAATCAGGTGTTAGTAGAGCTATTTGAGTGGTTTTCATAGCAAAAACGGAGTGGAAGTGCCAAGAATCGAAGAGATGAAGTCGAGACCATGCGAACCGCCAGAAAAGAGGTGGGTTTGACCTGTTGGAGGAGGGTTCGACCTCTCCAGCAGGTCGAACCAGTGTTGGAGAAGTGCAGGAAGTAGGTTCGATCATGACTCGAGGGGTTCGACCTGTTCATCAGGTCAAACCATGATCGAACCAGTTCGTGAGAAGCTGGGTTCGACCACGACGTTGGGAGTTTGACCTGACGGTTGGCCGAACCAAGAGCAGAAATTGTCCAGTGATGAGGTTTGACCTGGGGTTCGACCAAGTCCTGAGAGGTTCGACCTATTCAAGAGGTCGAACCAGTGCAGAGTTCTTCCAGTAGCGGGGTTCGACTTGGGGTTCGACCTGTGGCCAGTAGTTCGACCTGTTTGACGAGGTCGAACTTACGTGCGGAAACTTACCTTATCCGGATTTTCGAGGCCAAAATGCGTGGGATCACTTAAAAAGCCCATTCCAAGCCCTAAAGACATGATTACAAGTATAAAAGAAGGCTCATGCAGGCAAGAAAGGGACCAAACACGTCCAAGTACGAAGAACTTAAGATCGTAAATCGTTAGAGGGAAAGTAGGAGGGCTGAGACAGAGGTTCGGCTGGAGATCCAAGTAAGATCAGTCTATCTAACCATGATTGCTCCTAGATCAATCATGGGCTAGAGCCACTTTGGTAGTTCTAGGGTTATGAAGGTTTCATGAGTTAAATTTGTATTTCGTGTGTATACTCCGTACAACACTACTTGTGGTTTAGTTTATATAAGATTGCACATTTTTAATCCATACTCATAGTTGTTTTGTGCATCAATAATCGTTGTGTAGAGTCTGAATACATAGCATGGTTATTGGTTGAGTGCGTTCGCTAATGAGCAGGGTTTATTGTTATAATTCTAAGTGAAGGGATTCCGAAGTCTTATTAGAACTGTCTTATATGAATACTTGTTAATTGAATCATATTTGGGTTAATAAGTAGGATAAAGAGTATAACTTTATAGTACCTATAAAGGGAGATCAAATCGGGTTAGAGTACTAAGTGCGCGGGAAATAATTGATTATGATAGTACCTAGAAAGGGAGGTAAAGTATACATCTTGCTCCGAGGATATTCACACGTGTCAAACGCTTATCTACTTGTGTCTATAGAGTAGATTTGCATGGGTTAGTGATGCGTCCATAAACCACAAGGCAGAGTCGGACATCGACACACAAAAGTATGAATTAATGAATGAAACCGGATGACCTGACGAACTACCTATCATCTTACTTGACCACAACCTTCTATCTTTTCTTTTGTTATTTCAATTAATAGTTCCTACTCAATTTCAATATTATTATATTTCCAAATAGTCTTAGTTTACTAGAGTATAATTGAATTGATATTTATCCGTCCCCTGGGTACGATAATAACTTGGTCACCTTCGAAACTACAATTGATATCCTTCACAATTGGGGAATAAATTGTGTGTTGAGAACATACGAACAAGTCATTCCATTAATGGTAAATACAGAGAACATTGATTGGGGACCACACCCATTTTGGAGCCTTAATGTTTGGTTCTCACATCATAACTTCAGACAATTCGTGAATGAAAAATGGAACAACTACAACGTGCAAGGATGGGCATGATTTATATAGAAGGAGAAAATGAAAATGTTGAAGATGGATCTCAAAGTATGGAACATGGAGGTTTTTGGTTTTATTGATAACAAAATTGAGGATCGAAAGCTTAAAATTCACCAGTTCGATATGATTGACGATGCCTTTGGTCTGCCTGAAGAAGAAGTGATAGAAAGAAACAAGGAGCAAGCACTTTTGTTGTGTGATTTAAGAAACAGGAAAAGTATGCTTGGTGAGAAAGCAAAAATAAAATGAATAAAATCAGGGGATGTAAATTCGAAAGGATATACGGAGATTTGAAAAGATTGTGGAACATGTTTTTGATATGCTTTTTCACCTATGCTGCCTCTTGAATCCATACATTGTTGATAATTAATCCTTTGACCTCAGATAGGAAAAATTTTGTATTCGAGAAGATTCAACAGAAAGAAATGTTCAACTCACATGACCATTCTCAGAGGAAGAAGTGTTGGAGGTGTTGAATGGCTGCAGTGAAGATAAAAGCCCCAGCTCGGATGGATTTAATCCATTGTTATTCAAAGAATGTTGGAATGTGTTCAATAATGCATCATGAATTTCTTGAGCGAATTCCACAGTAATGGCAAGTTAGTTCGAGGCCTCAATCATACATTTATATCCCTCATTCCAAAAGCAAATGGTTCAGTTGAACTCAAAGATATTTCGACCCATTGCCTTGATTGGAGCTCCTTACAAATTCTTTCTAAGATCCTTGCCAAGAGACTCAGCTTAGTGTTGGACAGAATTATTTCGAATAACCAGTCAGTCTTCGTAAAAGGAAGACAGATCACAGATAACATCATTATTCTCAATATAGTATTGGAAGACCTGAAGAGCAGAAAAATAGAAGGATTTTGTTTCAAAATCGATTTTGAAAAGGCATACGACTCAGTTGATTAGAACTACCTTTGTAATATGATGGTTGCATTCGATTTCGATAAAAAGTGGATAAAATGGATTAGTGAATGCATATATAAGTACATGCTTCTATTCTTATTAATGGAAGTCCTACTGAAGATTTTGGTTTGGAAAGAGGAATCAGACAGGGCGGCCCTTTATCGCTCTTTCCTCGAAGAACAACGGAGAACTTGAGTTGAGAAGATGTATAATGTTAATCCGGAGGGGTCGAGTCTTTGTTCGGATTAAACATTATTCTTGAAGCTTTCCGCAAAGAACGCCGAAGAACTTGAGTTGAATAACACCAGATCAAAGAGGTTTGAACCTTGATCTTGGATCGCATGCCGTTCTTGGCTTGAAGATACTTGAAGATCTCAACGGAGCACGGCTCGTGTTCTTGATCTCTTCAGAAGCGTCTGCATCTTCAGATGTTTTTGTATATTTGGAATGAATGGAGGAGGGCTCCTTATATAGGTGAAGGATGAGGACCCCCATAAATAACTCGCAAAATGTTTGGTCAATGGCTGATTTGACCTAATTCTGTGGGCTTGGGCCTTTCCATCCTTACAATTTGATTGGTCATTATTGATTTGACATGATTCTGCATGCTTGGGCTTATTTGACTGGATCTGTCCCAATTATCAATTATTCACTAATTTATTTTATGATTTTATTTATTTAAATTCCTTAATAAATAAATAAATAATTGATAATTATTGCATGAATTTGCCACATATTTTCCTTTAATAGGCAATAAAATTCAAGTGCCTAAAAATGCCCCTTCGTATTTTGCTCTAGGACGCCTTTGTGTTGAAGTGAACAAATTGCGATACTCCATCTTTGATCAATATGACTTTTTATTGCTTCCCTCACCAACTTGATACACATAGCCTGAATTATGACTGAACTTAGAAAAGTACTAAGCTGCATACGTACCTCTTTGTAGAGGATCAAGTCATAATGTAGTTCAAGAGGACATGATTTGATTTGGATGGAGGGTGCCGTACACAGTTTATGCTCATGCGAACCAGGAGTAACATGCAGTTTAAACTCGTGCGTCATGGAGTACTGTACTTGAATTTGCTGACAGTTTATGCTCATGTCAATGAGTCTTGAATTTGAACTTGTAAACAGTTTATACTCGTGTCAGGAAGCCTTGTGTTGACATTTTTCACTCATGTCGAGGAGTCTTGTGTGGACAGTTTTCTCTCATATCGAGGAGTATTGTGTGTAGATAGTTTTAACTCATACCAAGGAGCTTTATATGGATGGTTTTCACTCGTGCCGAGTAGCATGGCATTTGATTTATGTTAGATAGTTTAGGCTCGTATCAAGGAGCTGGGGATTTGATTTGTAGACCGTTTTGGCTCGTGCCATGGAGCGTAATGTGTAAAGAGTTTAGTCTCTTCCCAAAGAGATTTGATTTGATGTGTAAATAGTTTATACTCATATCAAGGAGTATCGAACATGTATAGAGTTTTGTCTCTTTTCAAGGAGATTTGATTTGAGTTAAATAGTTTAAACTCGTATCAAGGAGCATAACTTGTAGATAGTTTTTGCTCGTATCAAGGAGCGTTATGTGGACTTGAGTGATTTCAGATAGTTTAAGCTCATATCAAGGAGCGTAGCATGTAGACAGTTTTAGCTCATATCAAGGAGCTTTGATTGAGAAATCGTAGATAGTTTAAACTCGTATCAAGGAGCATAGCTTGTAGATAGTTTTAGCTCATATCAAGGAGCGTAACTTGAGGGTTTTAGATAGTTTAAGCTCGTATCAAGGAGTGTAATGCGGATCATTTTCGCTCATGTCAAGGAGCTTTATGTTGATTTATCAACAGTTCATTGCTCCCTATCTTGGGTGCACTGTCTACTCTTGCTTTGACTTCAATTCTATGAACCTTTTATGAAACAGCAGTTTTTAGTTGTCGTTCCTCTTCCACAATCTCATCAGAAGGCATCTCTTCAAACTCGTAAGAGTCTTGATTAGAGAGGGCCATTCGATGTCATTTGATGTCAGGCTCAACTCCATGTCGTGAGCTTTTGTAGCTAGCTCTTCAAAAGTTTTAGGCCAAATTCCTTAGAGTATGTAGTGAAGATTCCACTGCATCCCTTGAATACACATTTCATTAGCTGAAGTTTCTGACAACTTTCATTTGCAATTGATGCTTTGGCTTCTCCATCTATTGATGTAATTGATTACATATTCTTTTATCATATTGACGAGTATTTGTTAACTCCATCATGCTAACAGTTCTTCGTGGACTATAGAAACGGTTGAAAAATTCCTTTTCTATTTGCCCCCAACTGTC
The DNA here is from genome assembly GCA_023678885.1 of Pogostemon cablin. Lineage (NCBI taxonomy): Eukaryota > Viridiplantae > Streptophyta > Magnoliopsida > Lamiales > Lamiaceae > Pogostemon > Pogostemon cablin. The sequence goes on from CM042991.1 coordinate 19,987,187, forward strand.
AATGGTCGAATTCCAAGTTGATGTACTAATCAAAGGCATTTTCTTTTAAAGATCGGATGAATTGTCTCACCATGTGATCTCCGTAAGTCCCCGCATCATTGCATGTCTCGACGACGTGCGCCACATGTTGTCTTGGAATGCCTTTGCCATCAAATTATTGAAACATGGAAGGTTTGTAGTTAGTTGACATCCTCAAGTTGTTAATTCTCTTTGTATGTGGCTTTTTGTAGGTGGCAGGAGATTTGGAGCTTACTTCAAATTTGTCTTTTATCGTCTCTATGACGATGTTCTTTAATTGGTTGATAGAAAGCATGCCGTCATCTGAAACTTGCATATTTTCTTCAACTTGCTTCTTTTCAGGTGGATGGTGTTTCGATGAGTCCTTCTCCTCATGTTCATCCTCAACTTATTTTTAATTTGTAAGACTTGTCTCCAAATTCTCCATTTTCCTCATAAGTTTGGAGATATTTAAGTCTTGAGCTTCCATTTGCTTGGCGAGTCCTTTAATGGATCTCATCATACTTGTAAGTTGTTCCTCAATGGTTATTGCATTTGTTGTCAACACTGCAGCTACATTTGAGGCAGATGGCGAACTTGGCGCTGAAAGAGGAGTTGAGCTATCAAAGTCATCTTCACCATCTTTGTCACCATGCAATGGGTTACAGAGAGCAATCCCAATCAAATGGTTTGTCTCTGAGGAGGTTTCAGACATACTTTTTGTAAAGACTTCAACCTTTTTAGTTTGTGACTCTGAAGGCTTTGAAGCAATAGATCTTCGTATTGCAATCTTGAGTGGAATTATAAATTGAATTTCTTCATTTTGCAGCTCTGGATGCTTCAAGGTAGAAGGTCTTCTTATTGCAATCCTGAGAGGAGTCATGCTTTGTATCTTCGAGCTTGTAGAGAGGAGAGGTGAGAGGTAGAGACTGTCCCACTGGGCGTGCCAAAATTTGTAATAATAAATTTTGTATATATGATGAAATAAATACAAATTGAGTACAAAGATAATCTAGATGGATTTAATTTGAAAGATATGTAAGTGGGTTACAATCTATAATCAATCCTCTGATTCTTCTCTCGAACCAATTTGGATTGACTTGACATTGACTTTTTGACTTGTGTGTTGAGTACGCTAACTTTGACTGTTGTATGTTGACTGTATGTTGAGCCACATCTTCGGTTGAAGCTTGTCTGAGCTATGATTTGGAGGTATATAATGTTAATCCGGAGGGGTCGAGCCTTTGTTTGGATTAAATGTTATTCTTGAAGCTTTTCCACAAAGAATGCATCTTGAAGCTTTCCGCGAAGAACGCCAAAAAACTTGAGTTGAGGAGATGTATAACGTTGATCTAGAGGGGTCTAACCTTTGTTCTAATTAAACGTTATTCTTGAAGCTTTCCGCAAAGAACACCGAAGAACTTGAGTTGAATAACGACGGATCAGAGAGGTTTGGAACCTTGATCTCAGATCGCAGGCCGTTCTTAGCTTGAAGATGCTTGAAGATCTCAAGGGAGCACTGCTTGTGTTCTTGATCTCTTCAGAAGCGTCTGCGTCTTCAGATGTTTTAGTGTGTTTGGAATGAATGGAGGAGGGCTCCTTATATAGATGAAGGGTGAAGACGCCCCATAAATAACTCGCAATATGATTGGTCAATGGCTGATTTGACCTAATTCTGCGGGCTTGGGCCTCTCAATCCTTGCAATTTGATTGGTCAATATTGATTTGACTTGATTCTGTAGGCTTGGGCTTATTTGACTGGATCTTTCCCAATTATCAATTATTCATTAATTTATTTTAGAAATTTATTTATTTAAATTTCTTAATAAATAAATAATTAATTGATAATTATTGCATGAATTTACCATATATTTTCCTTTAATAGGCAATAAAATTCAAGTGCTTACACCCCAACTGTCAATGGAGTCTGTTTCCAAGTCGACGTACCAATCAAAGGCATTTTCTATTAGAGATCGAATGAATTGTTTCACCATGTGATCTCCGTAGGTCCCAGCATTATTGTATGTCTCGATGAAGTGCGCCACATGTTGTCTTGGATTGTCTGTACCATCGAATTGTCAAAACTTGGGAGGTTTATAGTCAGTTGGCATATTCTAGTTGTCAATCCTCTTTGTATATGGCTTGGCATAGGTTGAAGAAGATTTGGAGCTCCCTTCAAATTTATATTTTATTTTTTACCACGATGTTCTTTAGTTGGTTGAGAGGAAGCATTCCGTTAGTTGAAATTTGTATCTTATCCTCGGCTAGCTTTTCTTCAGATGGATGGTGTTTTGCGGAGTCCTCCTCCTCGTGCTCATTTTCAACTTGTTTCTTATTTGCATAGCTTGTCTCCACATTCTCCATTTTCATCATAAATTGGGAGATGTTTAAGTATTGAGGTTTTATATGTTTGGCGAGTTATTCAATGGTTTTCATCATTCTCGCGAGTTGTTCATCGACAGTTATAGCACTCTTCGCATCACTGGAATTGCAGTTGAGGCATATGGTGAGCTTGGCGTGGAGTGAGGAGTTGAGCAGATAGAGTCATCTTTACCATCTTTATCGCCCTGCAATGGCTTACTAAGGGTAATCCCCACCAAATGGTTTGTCTTTGAGGAGCCTTCAGACATACTTCTAGTAAAGTCTTCAACCTTGTCAGTTTGCAACTCTGGAGATTTTGATGCGGTAGGCCTTCGTATTGCAATCTTTAATGGATTCATCATTTGAGTCTTCACAACATGCAACTCTGAAGGTTTTTAGGTAAATGACCTTTTGATCGTGATCCTGAGAGGGTTCATTATTTGTGCTTATACGTAGAGAGAAGAGATGAGAGGTAGAGACAGTCCCACTCGGCATGCCAAAATTTGTAACAATAAATTTTTTATTTATAAGAAAATAAATACAAATTGGGTACAAAGATAATCCGGATGGATTTAATTTAAAAGATATGTAAAAGGGTTACAATCTTAATCAATCCTCTGATTTTTTCCTCGATCCAATTTGGCCTTGACTTTGACTTGTTGACTTGACTTTGACTGGAGTGTGTGTTGACTGTATGTTGACTGCACTGACTGTATTGATAGCGTGTGTATTGAGTTTGATCTTCAATCGAATCTTGTCCGGACATGAATTTGGAGGTGTATAACGTTAATTCGGAGGGGTCGAGCTTTTGTTCGGATTAAACGCTATTCTTGAAACTTTCCACGAAGAACGCCGAAGAACTTGTTGGAGTTGCATAACATTAATCCACAAGGATCAATCATTTTTTTGGATTAAACGTTATTCTTGAAGCTTTCTGCGAAGAACGCCGAAGAACTTGAGTTGAGGAGATGTATAATGTTAATCCAGAGGGGTCGAGCCTTTGTTCGGATTAAATATTATTCTTGAAACTTTCCGTGAAGAACGTCGAAGAACTTTAGTTGAATAACGCCAAAGAACTTGAGTTAAATAACGCCGGATTAGAGAGGTTTTGAACCTTGATCTTTGATCGCAGGCCGTTCTTGGCTTGAAGATGCTTGAAGATCTCAAGGGAGCACTGCTCGTGTTCTTGATCTCCTCAGAAGTGTCTGCATCTTCAGATATTTTAGTGTGTTTGGAATGAATGGAGGAGGTCTCCTTATATAAGTAAGGGATGAGGATGCCCCATATATAACTCGTATTCTGATTTGTCAATGGTTAATTTGACCTAATTCACTGGACTTAGATCTTTCTATCCTTGCAATTTGGTTGGTCAATATTGATATGACAAGATTCTGCAGGCTTGGGCTTATTTGACTAGATCTGTCCCAATTATCAATTATTCATTAATTTATTTTAGGAATTTATTTATTTAAATCCCTTAATAAATAAATAATTAATTGATAATTATTGCATTAATTTGCCACATATTTTCCTTTAATAGACAATAAAATTCAAATGCCTGCACACCAATGTGAGAGTCTCACTCTCATGCAAGACTCACACCACAATAATAATATATGTTTTATTAAATTATAATAAAATGAAATAAGCCCAACATGAATGATTAAAAAAAAGAACTAGTTAAGTTAAGTTTTTTTCTTTTATAAGTAAAAAATTCATTAAAAAGGTAAGAGGTTTGCCCAAAGTTTTTCAAACAAAAACATAAATATAAAAAGGGTAATTCGTAAACCTCCTTGAGCTCCTATTACAAAATTTTAACAAACTCCACATCCTAGCATAATAGTTACGATTCAATGCATAACCTTGGATTGATCGACCAAGTCTTGAAATTTGTGTCTTTTGACGCACCTCCTTTGGAATGAATGATCCAGCTCTATACTCTACGCTTAATTTCCTCCATGATCCTCTGTTGCTCCCATGATCCATTTCGAAAAATAATGAAATTTTTCGTACTTCATATAAGCTACTCACAACAAATCCACACACATGACATATTGCTTTCCTTTTTTTATTACCTAGAATGAGGTTACAAAATAACAAAAAATGATCATGAATGTTTGCTGGTAATACAATAGAGATATTCCACCATGACAGGTTCTTCAACCATATCGCTGAGCTTTTTGGGAAATTTATTATAATGTGTTACGTCGATTTCTCTTTCTTGTGACACAGATTACATAAGTCCACTTGGTTCCCTGCAAGCAATTCCTTCTCTTTAGATTTTTTAAGGTTGAAAGAGCATTATTTAGAATCCTCCATGAGTGCACCTTTGCTTTGAGTAGTGCTAGTGATTTCCATAATAATTGAAAAGTTCCTTTGTTGCTGATTTCCCCTCCTAACTTTCTCTCCTGCAACAAATTATAAGCCGCTTTGATGGAATATTCATCTTCTCCTTCGTATTTCTAGCTCCATCTATCCTCCATTTCTTTGTGTATAGTGATCCAGTTAACATCATTAAGCAACTTGTTAAAATATTCAGACTCCCTAGACCTAAAGTCCCGTCTCCATTGCCACTGCCATTCCCACCCGTTTTCAGCCCAACCTCCCATATTAGATAATACTTGACCTTTTGCAAGACTTAAAGCATATAGATGTGGGTATTGACACCTAAGAGGGACTCGATCTAATCACCTATCTTCCCAAACCCTTATATTTTTACCATTTCCAACAACCATATCCAATTTCTCCTCAAACCATTTCCCATATTAATCTCTCTAATCGCTTTTAAGACTGTTCCCCACCATCCCCTGTTAAGTAAAACCGAACTCACTCCTTCTTCCCTTTCCCGAAGCTCAAGATATTGACCTTTTTTAGCCTGTAATACCCTTACCCATAGTTTTCCCTCTTTATTCAGCACTCACCATGCCCATTTCCCTGCAATGACAGATTATATTCACTGACATCCTGAACACCCAAGCCCCCTTGAATTTATTCGAGTAACGTTGGACCATTTGATCCATACTGTTTTTGTAACATTCACACTCCCCCCAAATCTTGTTATTTTTTAACACACAAGACGGCGCATGAAATAACGAGAAGGTAGAAGTTGGTATGGCGAAAAGTACAGAATTTACTAAGGTTAGACGACCTCCAATCAACATCTTCAACCCACTCCAGTTATTTAGTCTGTTTCGAATTTTCTCCACAATATACTCCCAATCCGAACTCTTTCTATGCGAGCATCCAACTTGAACTTCGAGACACTTGAATGGAAGTTTGCCAATTCTGTATTTGAGTATGTCTGCAATGTCCCTCATCTTACCTCCCTCTACATTCAATCCCATAATAATGCATTTGTTAATGTTGATTTTTTGACCTAGCTACCATCTCCAATAACAATAGCATTATTTTAAGAAAGATGGCATTTTCAGCGATGCCTTGCCTAAGAGTAGAGTATTGTCCGCAAATTGGATATGAGAAATACGTACATCGCTGTCTCCTATTTCAACTGGTTCGCATAATCTCAACTCAACAGCTCTTCTCATCATTGTGCTAATGATTTCTGCAGCTATTAGGAAAAGGAAACACTTCAATCACATTCCATTGTTTCATACTTCCACTGATTTCATGGTTTCATACTCCCATTGATTTTATAATTCTTAATGAATTTGACATTCCGATTTTGAAATTCTCGTACTATGATTAAGAACTCCTTGAAATGAACATTTTCTTGTCATTTTTATGGTTAAATTAGTTATTTGACATGAGAATATAGTCTAATAGGTGGTGTTTTATTAAAAGAGAAATGAAAATAAGAAATGGGGGAGGGAACAGAATGAAGCAAAAATAAAAATGACGAAGTCATTAAAATAAGCCAAACAAGCGGCTTTAAAAGAAGACCAAACAGTCGGTCTTGGAAAACTCAGCCAAAATCATATAATAATCCTATCAATCTAGTGGCTGGAATTAAAAAAAAACAAACCTAAACTACCAATAAAGATAGCTTATGACAGCAGTCCTCTTCGGGAGTTATCATCAAGGGGTTTGAAAATAATTACTCTACAAAACGTCCCCTTCATACAGACAGCTTGAGCAGCTGGATTCAGCAAACCGAGGCTGATTGTAGATAGCCAGAAATGGTTGTGATGGTGGTATCCATGAGATGGGCAAATCAAATATGTGACACCAGGAGATAACAGAAAATAACAATCCAATCTTAATCATCTTGAAGTAAAATCCAGACATAGTGTAAGATTAAGAGGAAAATAGCAGCATAAAGTATGCTTCACAACTTGCTCAACAAGATTAAAACGGAGACACTATCACATTCATTGAACCAAGCAAGGCTGAAACCCATCAGTTCATTAGTGACTCTTTCGTCAAGACGAACAAGAGTACAAATTTAAAATAACTTTTTTGCCCATACCCATCTGTGATTGAGGTCGAGCAATCGATCCTACAAAGCACCTTCCAAATGGAATCAAGAAATTAAAGCAAACAGGGAGTCCGAGAGGATCTAAAAATTCCTGGACTGGCAATGGAGGTCACAGTGCTGGAAATTAGGAACTTACAGTAGTTGGGCAAGCAAAGGCTCGCCAGATTCAGCAATAAAGAAACGCCCTTGGAAGAAGACAGGCACCCGGAGGCCGCCGAAGAGACAAGCACAGGCAAAAATTGGGCGACAGGAAGCACCGTTGAGAAATCCGCGTCGATGTAGATCAGTAAGAACCGCTTCTGACATAAAGTAAATCGGCGGCAGATAAAGCCGAAAGAGGGATCACCTGCGAAGGCCGACGGGCGCACGCAAATGGCAACAACTCTTGGCAGTGAAGAACAAAACCCTTAGACAGAGGGAAAAAAGCTGCCCCAGACAGCAAACAGCGGCGCGAAGGACCAGATAGATCACGAGACCTAGGGAACTCCGATTAGGGGCCAATGATAATCGCGTCGGAATCAGCCAAGATAGAATGAAGGAATGTCGAAAGCGAGCAGCCTCTAGTGTCTGAATGGTGAATAGCCGTTGGAGGCGTGATTGACAGTGAACAAATCTGTACCAAAAGATGGGTGGGAAAAGTTTCCCCAAATCTGAAATCGTACAGCGTTGTGAATAAAGGGCCAAAATTGGCCGTGAAAAAGGAGCCAGAACCCTAATTCTTAAAGGGTACGGCGTTGTGAGGAAAAAATTGGGAATTGGCTGTAAAGAATATCAGATTAGTGCGTGAACGGCGATAGATGTTGCCGTGAATTGTAATGGGTGATGGAAATTTTAGAGAGAAGGGAGAGAAACCCTAGAGAGATAAAAGTCCCAAGCCATTTTAGACATTTAGACATGAGAATATAGTGGGAGAACATGTTTTTAGAGTATGAAAACGCTAGGAAGCTTGCGTCATAGAGTCACTAAAAATTCAAAGTGTAGAGCTGTTCTACTGCTTGAGCTAGGTCAAGAACTCCTTGAAGTGAGCATTTTCTTTCTATTTTTATGGTCAAATTAGTTATTATAGATGAGAATATAATTGAAGAACATATTTTCAGACTATAAAAATGCAAGGAAGCTTGCGCCATAGAGTAACTAAAAACTCACAGTGCATAACTGATTCCACTCTGTGAACCTAGTCAAGAAGTCCTTGAAGTGAGCAATTTCTTTACATTTTTATGGTCAAATCAGTTATAAAACTTACGAATATTATTGGATAACATGTTTTTAGGGTATATAACTTCTACAAAGCTTGCACCATAGAGTCACTAAAAACTCACAGTGCAGAGCTGATTATACAAAGTGAGCAAGGTCAAGAACTCCATGAAGTGTGCATTTTCATGCCATTTTTATGGTCACATTAGTTATTAGATAAGAGAATGTAGTTGGAGAACATATTTTCAGAGTATAAAAATGCAAGGAAGTTTGCACCATAGAGTCACTAAAAAGTCAAAGTGCAGAGCTGATTTTACTCCATGAGCCAAGTCAAGAACTCCTTGAGGTGAGCATTTTCTTGCTGTTTTTATAGTCAAATTAGTTATTAGACATGAGAATATAGTTGGAGAAAATATTTTTAGAGTATAAAAATGCTGGGAAGCTTGAGTAATAGAGTCACTAAAAATTTAAAGTGCAGAGCTGATTCCACTCCGAGAGCCAAGTCAAGAACTCCTTGAAGTGAGAATTTTCTTGCCATTTTTATGGTCAAATTAGTTATTAGATATGATAATATAGATGGAGAATAATTTTTTTTACTATAAAAATGCTAGGAAGTTTGCGCCATAGAGTCACTAAAAACTCACAGTGCAGAGCTGATTCTACTCTGTGAGCAAGGCCAAGAACTCCTTGAAGTGAGCATTTTATTGCCATTTTTATGGTCAAATTAGTTATCGGACATTAGAATTTAGTTGGAGAACATGTTTTCAGAGTATAAAAATGCTAGGAAGCTTGCGCTATATAGTCACAAAAAAGTCAAAGTGCAGAGCTGATTCGACTCCGTGAGCCAAATCAAGAACTCCTTGAAGTGAGCATTTTCTTGCTATTTTTGTGGTCAAATTAGTTATTAGACATGAGAGTATATCTGGAGAACATGTTTTCAGATTATAAAATGTTAGGAAGCTGGCACCGTAGAGTCACTAAAAACTCATAGTGCATACTTGATTCTACTTCGTGAGCCAGGTAAAAAATTCTTTGAAGTGAGCCTTTTCTTGCAATTCTTAGAGTCAAATTAGTTATTATACATGAGTATATAGTTGAAGAACTTGTTTTCAGAGTATATAACTGTTATGAAGCTTGCACCATAGAATCACTAAAAAAACACGGTGCAGAGCTGATTCTCCTATGTGAGCCAGGTCAAGAACTCCTTGAAGTGAGCATTTTCTTGCAATTTTTATGGTCAAATTAGTTATTTGGCATGAAAATAAATTTGGGAACATATTTTCAGAGTATAAAAATGCTAGGAAGCTTGCACCATAGAGTCACTAAAAACTCACAATAAGTGCCGATTCTGAGCCAGGTCAAGAACTTCATGAAGTGAGCATTTTCTTGCTATTTTTATGGTCAAATTAGTTATTAGACATGAGAATATAGTTGGAAAACATGTTTTCAGAGTATAAAAATACAAGGAAGCTTGCGCCATGGGTCACTAAAAAGTCAAAGTGCAGAGCTTATTCTACTCCGTGAGCCAGGTCAAGAACTCCTTGAAGTGAGTATTTTCTTTTTATTTTTATGGTCAAATTAGTTATTAGGCATGCGAATATAGTTGGAGAACATATTTTCAGAGTATAAAATGCTAGGAAGCTTGCGCTATGGAGTCACTAAAAAGACAAAGTGCAGAGCTGATTCTACTCCGTGAGCCAGGTCAAGAACTCCATAAAGTAAGCATTTTCTTACCATTTTTATGGTCAAGTTATTATTAGACATGAGCATATAGTTGGAGAACATATTTTCAGAGTATAAAAATACTAGGAAGCTTACGTCATAGAGTCACTAAAATGTCAAAGTGCAGATCTGATTCGTCTCCATGAGCCAGGTCAAGAATTCCTTGAAGTGAGCATTTTCTTGCCATTTTTATGGTCAAATTAGTTATTACACATGAGAATATAGATGGAGAACATATTTTCAGACTATAAAAATGCTAGGAAGCTTGCGCCATAGAGTCACTAAAAACTCAGTGCATAGCTGATTCCACTCTGTAAGCCTAGTCAAAAAGTCCTTGAAGTGAGTATTTTCTTTCCATTTTTATGGTCAAATTAGTTATTAGACATGCGAATATAGTTGGAGAACATGTTTTCAGAGTATAAAAATACTAGGAAGCTTGCACCATAGAGTCACTAAAAAGTCAAAGTGCAGAGCTGATTCTACTCCGTGAGCCAAGTCAAGAACTCCTTGAAGTGAGCATTTTCTTGCCATTTTTATGCTCAAATTAGTTATTAGACATGAGAATATATTTAGAGAACATGTTTTCAGAGTATAAAAATGCTAGGATGCTTGCACCATAGAGTCACTAAATACTCACAGTGAGAGCTGATTCTACACCGTGAGACAGGTCCAGAACTCCTTGAAGTGAGCATTTTATTCCCATTTTTATGGTCTAATTAGTTATCAAACATGAGAATTTAGTTGAAGAACATGTTTTCAGAGTATAAAAATGCTAGGAAGCTTGCGCCATGGAGTCCCTAAAAAATCAAAGTGCAGAGCAGATTCAACTCCGTGAGCCAGGTCAATAACTCCTTGAAATGAGTATTTTCATGCCATTTTTATTGTCAAATTAGTTATTAGACATGATAATATATTTGGAGAACATGTTTTCAGAGTATAAAATGCTTGGAAGCTTGCACCGTAGAGTCACTAAAAACTCATAGAGCAGAGTGGTTTCGTGAGCCAAGTCAAAAACTCTTTGAAGTGAGCATTTTCTTACACTTCTTAGGGTCAAATTAGTTATTATACATGAGTATATAGTTGGAGAACATGTTTTCAGATTATATAACTGCTACGAAGCTTGCACTATGGAGTCCCTAAAAAAACACGTTGTAGAGCTGATTCTCCTCTGTGAGCCTGGTCCAGAACTCCTTGAAGTGAGCATTTTCTTGCCATTTTATGGTCAAATTATTTATTTGACTTGAGAATATATTTGGGAACATATTTTCAGAGTATAAAAATACTAGGAAGCTTGCACCATAGAGTCACTAAAAACTCACAGTGAGAGCTGATCCTGAGCCAGGTCAAGAACACCCTGAAGTGAGTATTTTCTTGCTATTTTTATAGTCAAATTAGTTATTAGACATGAGAATATAGTTGAAGAACATGTTTTCAGAGTATAAAAATGCAAGGAAGCTTGCCCCATGGAATCACTAAAAAGTCAAAGTGCAGAGCTTATTCTACTCCGTGATCCAGGTCATTAACTCCTTTAAGTGAGCATTTTCTTGCCATTTTTATGGTCAAATTAGTTATTAGACATGAGAATATATTTGGAGAAAATGTTTTCAGAGTATTAAAATGCTAGGAAGCTTGCACCATAGAGTCACTAAAAACTCATAGTGAGAGATGATTCTACTCCGTAAGCCAGGTCAAGATCTCCTTGAAGTGAGAATTTTCTTGTCATTTTATGGTCAAAGTAGTAATCTGACATGAGAATTTAGTTAGAGAACATGTTTTCATAGTAAAAAATGCTAGGAAGCTTGCACTATGGAGTCACTAAAAAGTCAAAATGCAGAGCTGATTCTACTTCGTGAGCTAGGTCAAGAACTCCTTTGAAGTGAGCATTTTCTTCCAAATTTTATGGTCAAATTAGTTAATAGACATGATAATATATTTGGAGAACAAGTTTTCAGAGTATAAAATGCAGGAATCTTGCACAGTAGAGTCACTAAAAACTCATAGTGCAGAGTTGATTCTACTCCGTAAGCAAGGTCAAAAACTCTTTGAAGAGAGCCTTTTCTCACAATTCTTAGGGTCAAATTAGTTATTATACATGAGTATATAGTTGGAGAACATGTTTTAAGAGTATATAACTTCTACGAAGCTTGCGTCATAAAGTCAATAAAAAAACACAGTGCAGAGCTTATTCTCCTTTGTGAGCTAGGTCAAGAACTCCTTGAAGTTAGCATTTTCTTGCCATTTTATGGTCAAATTAGTTATTAGACATTAGAATATATTTGGAGAACATGTTTTCAGAGTATAAAAATACTAGGAAGATTGCACTATTGAGTCACTAAAAACTCACAGTGAGAGCTGATTCTACTTCATTAGCCATGTCAAGAACTCCTTGAAGTGATCATTTTCTTGCCATTTTAAAGGTCAAATTAGATATTGGACATGAGAATATAGTTGGAGAACATGTTTTCAGAGTATAAAAATGCTAGGAAGCTTGCGCCATGGAGTCACTAAAAAGTCAAAGTGCAGAGCTGATTTTACTCCGTGAGCCAGGTCAAGAACTCCTTGAAGTAAGCATTTTCTTGCTATTTTTATGTTCAAATTAGTTATTAGACATGATAATATAGTTGGAGAACATGTTTTCAGAGTATAAAAAAGTTAGGAAGCTTGCGCAATGGAGTCACTAAAAAGACAAAGTGCAGAGCTAATTCTACTCCTTGAGCCAGGTCAAGAACTCCTTGAAGTAAGCATTTTCTTGCCATTTTTATGGTCAAATTATAATTATACATGTGAATATATTCGGAGAACATGTTTATAGAGTATAAAAATGCTAGGAAACTTGCGTCATAGAATCTCTAAAAATTCAAAGTTCAGAGCTTATTCCACTCCGTGAGCCAGGTCAAGAACTCCTTGAAGTAAGCATTTTCTTGCCGTTTTAATGTTCAAATTAGTTATTACACATAATAATATAGTTGGAGAACATATTTTTAGACTATAAAAATGCTAGGAAGATTGCACCATAGAGTCACTAAAAACTCACAGTGCATAGCTGATTGCACTCTGTGAGCCTGGTCAAGAAGTCCTTGAAGTGAGCATTTTCTTTTTATTTTTATGGTCAAATTAGTTATTAGACATGTGAATTTAGTTTTAGAACATGTTTTCAGAGTATAAAAATGCTAAGAAGCTTGCACCATAGGGTCACTAAAAAATCAAAGTGCAGAGCTTTTTCTACTCCATGATCCAGGTCATGAACTCCTAGAAGAGAGAATTTTCGTGCCATTTTTATGGTCAAATTAGTTATCAGACATGAGAATTTAGTTGGGGAATATTTTTTCAGAGTATAAAAATGATATGAGGCTTGCGCTATGGAGTCACTAAAAAGTCAAAGTGCAGAGCTGATTCTACTTCGTTAGCCAGGTCAAGAACTCCTTGAAGTGAGCATTTTCTTCCATTTTATGGTCAAATTAGTTATTAGACATGAGAATACATTTGGAGATCAAGATTTTAGAGTATATAATGCAGGAAGCTTGCACCGTAGAGTCACTAAAAACTCATAATGCAGAGTTGATTCTACTCCGTGAGCCAGGTCAAAAACTCTTTGAAGTCAGCATTTTCTCACAATTCTTAGAGTCAAAATAGTTATTATACGTGAGTATAAAATTGGAGAACTTGTTTTCAGAGTATATAACTGCTACGAAGCTTGCGCCATAGAGTCACTAAAAAAACACAGTGCAGAGTTTATTCTCCTATGTGAGCTAGGTCAAGAACTCCTTGAAGTGAGCATTTTCTTGCCATTTTTAAGGTCAAATTAGTTATTAGACATGAGAATATATTGGAGAACATATTTTCAGAGTAAAAAAATACTAGGAAGCTTGCGCCATGGAGTCACTAAAAAGTTAAAGTGTAGAGCTTATTCTACTTCGTGAGCCAGGTCAAGAACTCCTTGAAGTAAGTATTTTCTTGCCATTTTTATGGTCAAATTAGTTATTACACATGAGAATATAGTTGAAGAACATGTTTTCAGAGTAAAAAAATGTTAGGAAGCTTGCGCAATGGAGTCACTAAAAACACAAAGTGCAGAGCTGATTTTACTCCGTGATCCAGGTCAAGAACTCCTTGAAGTAAGCATTTTCTTGTCATTTTTATGGTCAAATTATAATTAGACATGAGAATATAGTTGGAGAACATGTTTTCAGACTATAAAAATGCTAAGAAGCTTGCGCCATAGAGTCACTAAAAACTCACAGTGCATAGCTGAGTGCACTCTGTGAGCCAGGTCATTCATTCCTTGAAGTGAGCATTTTCTTTCCATTTTTATGGTCAAATTAGTTGTTAGACGTGCAAATAATGTTGGAGAACATGTTTTCAAAGTATAAAAATGATAGGAAGCTCGCACTATAGAGTCCCTAAAAACTCATAGTGCAGAGCTGATTCTACTCCGTGAGCCAAGTCAAGAACTCCTTGAAGTGAGCATTTTCTTTCCATTTTTGTGGTCAAATTAGTTATTAGGCAATAGAATATATTCGGAGAACATATTTTCAGAGTATAAAAATGCTAGGAAGCTTGTGCCATAGGTTACTAAAAACTCTTTGAAGTGAGCATTTTCTTACAATTTTTAGGGTCAAATTAGTTATTATACATGAGTATATAGTTGGATAAAATAACTGCTACGAAGCTTGCGCCAAGAGTCACTAAAAGGCACAGTGCAGAGCAGATTTTCCTCTGTGACCAGGTGAAGACCTCCTTGAAGTGAGCATTTTCTTGCCGTTTTTAAGGTTAAATTAGTTATTAGACATGAGAATATAGTTGGAGAACATGCTTTCAGAGTATAAAAATGCAAGGAAGCTTGCACAATAGTGTCACTTAAAAGTCAAAGTGAGGAGCTGATTCTACTCTGTGAGCCAGGTCAAGAACTCCTGAAGTGAGCATTTTCTTGCCATTTTTATGGTCAAATCAGTTATTAGACATGAGAATGTATTTAGAGAACATGTTTTCGGAGTATAAAAATGCTAGGAAGCTTGCACCATAGAGTCACTAAACACTCACAGTGACAGCTGATTCTACTCCGTGAGCCAGGGTAATAACTCCTTGAATTGAGCATTTTCTTGCCATATCTATGGTCAAATTAGTTATTACACATGAGAATATAGTAGGAGAATATGTTTTCAATGTATAAAAATGCTAGGAAGCTTGCGCCATGGAGCACTAAAAAGTCAAAGTGCAGAGCTGATTCTACTCCGTGAGCCAGGACAAGAACTCCTTGAAGTGAGCATTTTCTTGCCATTTTTATTGTCAAATTAGTTATTAGACATGAGAATATATTTGTAGAACATGTTTTCAGAGTATAAAATGCTAGGAAGCTTTCGCTATGGAGTCAATAAAAAGACAAGGTGTAGAGCTGATTCTACTCCGTGATCCAGGTCAAGAACTCCTTGAAGTAAGCATTTTCTTGCCATTTTTATTGTCAAATTATTATTAGCCACGAGCATATAATTGGAGAACTTGTTTTCAGAGTAAAAAAATGCTAGGAAGCTTGCGTAATAGAGTCACTAAAAAGTCAAAGTGCAGAGCTGATTCTACTCCATGAACCAGGTCAAGAACTCCTTGAAGTGAGTATTTTCTTGCCATTTTTATGGGCAAATTAGTTATTAGACATGATAATATATTTTGAGAACATGTTTTCAGAGTATAAAATGCTAGGAACCTTCCGCTATGGAGTCAATCAAAAGACAAAGTGTAGAGCTGATTCTACTCCGTGAGCCAGGTCAAGAATTCCTTGAAGTAAGCATTTTCTTGCCATTTTTATGGTAAAATTATTATTAGACATGAGCATATAGTTGGAGAACATGTTTTCAGAGTATAAAATTGCTAGGAAGCTTGCGTCATAGAGTTACTAAAAAGTCAAAGTGCATAGCTGATTCTACTCCGTGAACCAGGTCAAGAACTACTTGAAGTGAGCATTTTCTTGCTATTTTTATGGTCAAATTAGTTATTACTCATAAGAATATAGTTGGAGAACATGTTTTAAAACTATAAAATACTAGGAAGCTTGCGCCGTAGAGTCACTAAAAACTCACAGTGCATAGCTGTTTCCACTCTGTGAGCCTGGTCAAGAAGTCCTTGAAGTGAGCATTTTCTATCCATTTTTAACGTCAAATTAGTTATTAGACATGCGAATATAGTTGTAGAATATTTTTTCAGAGCATAAAAATGTTAGGAAGCTTGCACCATAGAGTCACTAAAAAGTCAAAGTGTAGAGCTGATTCTACTCCGTGAGCCAGGTAAAGAACCCCTTGAAGTGAGCATTTTCTTCCCGTTTTTATGGTCAAATTAGTTAATAGACATGAGAATATATTTGGAGAACATATTTTCAGAGTATAAAATGCTAGGAACCTTGCGCTATAGAGTCACTAAAAAGACAAAGTGTAGAGCTAATTCTACTCTGTGGCCAGGTCAAGAACTCCTTGAAGTAAGCATTTTCTTGCCATTTTTATTGTCAAATTATTATTAGCCATGGGCATATAGTTGGAAAACATATTTTCAGAGTATAAAAATGCTAGGAAGCTGATGAGAGTGAAAATAAGCGTGTTTTAATATCCAATTTAACACCTTTTTGATTGATATTGTAGTCTTATATTAGCACAATGGTCTTATATTCATTATATGTGAGAAAAAGGTGCACTTGAGGTGTTTTGTTGTATTTTAGGTGAAAAAAGGGATCAAAAGTGCAAAGTTGGAGAAAAGGTGCAATTTGTGCAAGAATGCTGAAAACGCACGTCCAACTTTCATAATTATTCTGTGTTGATGCGGAGCTCTGAACGGGAAGTGTGATATGTGGTTGGAAAGCCACTGAAGATAGGGTCATTTTGGCGTAAAGAACATCCCATTCGGAGTCCGAACGAGGAAGTTATGAGCAAAGTGGTGACGCCGCGCGAGCTATGCCGAACAGAATTGTAGTGCTACTTTCCATGGCCTGTTACATATTCAATTCTTGTAGTTCTTGTGATTTCTTTATATGGATAGAAATCCAAGGAAGAGAGGATCGCGTGAGCGCAAAAATCACTCAATTCGGAGGTCGGATGTGAAAGTTATACGCGAAACGGAGAGACCGCGCAAATCCAGTAGCAGGGTTCGACCTATGGTTCGACCTGTGGCAAGTGGTTCGACCTGTTTGACGAGGTCGAACCTGCGCTTCGGGAACTTACCAAATCCGTATTTTCGAGGCCAAAACGCGTGGGATCACTTGAAAAGCCCATTCCAAGCCCTAGAGACGTGATTACAAGTATAAAAGGAGGCTCATGCGGTCAAGAAAAACGTCACCAATCACCGAGGAGAGGCCACAACCATACAACACCCCACAAGGGGGGATCACCCCCCATCCATCATCCACTTCCTTTCCTCCATCCATCCATCACTTTGAAGATTCATTTGTGGAATCAAGAGGAGAACCAAGAGGAGGATTCAAGATGGAGAAGGGCATGAAGACGCCATATCAAGGGTTTATTCGTTTCATAATTTATCTTGTATTTTCCAGACATCCGGGTACGATCTATCCAACACCCATGATTGTTCTTCGAAACATCATGGGCTAGAGCCTTTTTGGTAGATCTAGGAGTTTTGATGGTTTTATGAATTAATTGAACTTCCATGTATACACTCCGTACAACACTACTTGTGGTTTATTTTATATATGATTGTACTTTCTTAATCCATATTCACGGTCGTTTTGTGCATCTTCAATTGGTATATAGAGTCTGAATATATATCTTGGTTGTAGATTGAGTGAGTTCACCGCTGAACAGGATTCCATGTTATGATTCTAAGTGAGGGGACTCCGAAGCTTCATTAGAACTATCATATATGAATACTTATTAATTGAATTGAATTCGGGTTAATAAGTAGGATAAAGAGGATAATTTCATAGTACCTATAAAGGGAGATCATATCGGGTTAGAGTACCAATCCTAGGGGGAAATAATTGATACTGATAGTACCTAGAAAGGGGGGTGAAATTATATCTCTTGCTCCGAGGTTATTCACACGTGTTACACGCATGTTTACTTGTGTCTATAGAGTAGATATGCATGGTTTAGTGATGCGTCCATATTCCACAAGGCAGAGTCGGACATTGACACATGGAAGGGAAGTTAATGAGTAAAACTGGATTATCCTAGAGCTACCTATTCTCCTACTTGATCCACCTACGTATTCTTCGAGTGATAGTTTATTTTATTTGTTATTTAATTTAGTATTTTAGTTATAATCAAACATCAAACTCTTATTGGTTTGTCTTAATTAATTTAGATAATAATTTAATTGATAATACGTCGTCCCTTGGGTTCGATATTCACTTGGTCACCTTTCGAAACTACAATTGATATCCTTCATACTTGGGGATTAATTGTGTGTTGAGAAAACGCTCATCAAGTTCTTGGCGCAGTTGTTGGGGACGGCTGTTATTATTGATTTCATTATTTCTAGTTTGATTAAGATATTTTTTTTCTTTTTCTTTTATTTGTGATTATTTATTTCTATCAAACCTTGAATTTTTTCGAGTTACTTGTGCGCTTGTAAAAGGAAAGGAAGGAAAAGAAAGAATAACACACTGCGCTAAACATGGCCGGAGCAAGGCAGAATCCGGATAATGTTGCCATACGTGAAATTTTCACGAACTATGGAATTGGTAACATGGGGTTGATAGGAGCATGGGGGGAAGATGGTGATTTTGAAATAAATCCAGCTCTTATTAACATGGTGGAAAAGAATCCCTTTTCTGGAGATTGTTTTGAAGATCCATATCAGCATCTCCGAAAATTTCTTGGTTATGCAAACACTCAGAAGGGAGCTGGAGCTAATGATAATGCTAGGCGGATCGCCTTATTCAAGTTCTCTTTAATTAATAAGGCGGAAGCTTGGTATGAGACCCTTGATCCAGCCGATTGCAATACATGGGACCAACTGCAGCAGAAGTTCTTGGAAAGATACATGCCACCCTCAAGGATCTTAAGAATGAAGCAAGAGATCACTCGATTTGTTATGAATCAGGGTGAGAAATTTTATGAGGCGTGGGACAGGTTTAAAGACATGCTCAGGAGGTGTCCACAACATAGAATGTCTAAGGCTGAATACATAAGTATTTTCTACTATGGATTGGATTGTGAGTCGCGTATTTTTATTGATGCATCATCAGGAGGAGCGCTGTTATCTAAGACAGCACTTGAAGCAGAAAAGTTGTTCGAAGACATCTCTATGAATACACGTGACTGGCCAGTAGAGAGAGATAGACGATCATATGTATTTGGTAAGGTGGCGCAAGTTGAACATCAAGTGGAAAAGCCGAATAGGGATGATGAGATCGTCTCTAGTCTAGCTAACATCAACAAGCTACTAGAGTCCCAGCAAAGACAAATCACAGAGTTGACACAAAGGGGACCTAGTATGCGGCAGCACGAAGTGAAGAGTGTTGAAGATACCTTCAATCGATACATGGATGAGAATGATGCAAGGATTGATTGTCTTGAGGATACCATGAATGTTGATCGTGCAGATTTGTCTAAGCAGTTGAAGGAGCTTACTTTGATTATGGGGCAGATGACCGCGAATGTGAATCAATTGACAGAAAAATTGGAAGATAAAGCCATCACATTAAGGTCTGGAACGCAGTACGAGGGAACAACGAGGCCGAGATCAAATTTGGACATAGCTAATCCTCGGTTCGACCAACATCCAGAAGGTTCGACCTGGCATTCATGTCAAACCATGGTCGAACCTCACCATGCAGAGCACTCTATTTTTCCAGAACACCGGTTCGACCAAAACCCAGAGGGTTCGACCTGTTCTGCAGGTCGAACCATGGTCGAACCTCTTCATCCGGAGTGCTCTGTTTTGTCGCAGCAATGGTTTGACCACGACCGTAATGGTTCAACCAACCCAGCAGGTCGAACCCAGGTCGAACCGGAGGATATAAACTATACAGTGAGGCAGTTCGACCTAGGGGGCAGTGGTTCGACCTCTAACACTGGTCGAACCCTAGTCGAACCTCAAGAGCAGAAAGAGAGCAGTTTTCCAGGAGATAGGTTCGACCATTACGTACCTGGTTCGACCTCTCAAACAGGTCGAACCCAGGTCGAACCTCAAATTCAAAAAAAGAGCCGTTGTCCAGAAGGTAGGTTCGACCAGTACGTGCCTGGTTCGACCTGTTCCACAGGTCGAACCCTGGTCGAACCCATCCAGAAGTTGCCCATTTCTACGCCGAATGTTCCGCATGATGTTGATGTTACTTCAGTACCATTACATGTGCAGAATATTTAGCTTACAATGGAGAAGAAGTGGGAAGAAGCAAAGAGATTGAGAGCCAAGAAGGATAAAGCGAAGAAGGTTGAACGTGATGAATGGGGAAGACCAAAGACCAAGATACCTCCTCAGTTTCCTTCGAGATTGGCCGAGAAGGGATTGGAAGAAAAGTTCAAGAGGTTTCACGATGTCATGAGCAAAGTAAGCTTGAACATTCCTTTCTCTGAAGCAATCATGGATATGCCATACTATGCCCGATTCCTCAAGAATATTATATCAAAGAAGAGAAGCTTGAACGGAGTGGAGACGGTGAACCTATCAGAGAATTGCAGCTCGATCCTTCAAAGGAAGCTGCTTGCAAAGTTAAAGGATCCGGGAAGCTTCACCATTATTTGTGACATTGGAAAAGGGTCGGCACATAAAGCCTTGTGTGATTTGGGGCAAGCGTTAACTTGATGCCTTTGTCCATATTTAAAAGGCTTGGTTTGGGGGAGTTAACTCCCACGAATATTGCTCTTCAATTGGCGGATAGATCCATGACTTGTCCGAAGGGTTTAATTGAAGATGTTTTAGTGAGAGTGGATAAGTTAGTTTTTCCCGTGGATTTTCTTGTACTTGACATGGAAGATGATAAGAGTGACATTCCCCTTATTTTGGGATGACCGTTCCTTGCCACAGCTGGAGCTATGATAGATGTTAAGGAAGGAAAGCTTAGACTGCGAATGGATAATGAAGATGTGATTTTCTCTCTTGATCATGCAATGAAGATGCCCATGGAGACTCAATCGTGCGAAAGCATAGATGTGGTTTCTAACTTGTTTAATCTTGATTTTTCTAAGGCAGATGATTCTGAATTTAAGTGGAAGATTGACAAGGGGGTGTCTAGACAGCCATGGGAGGAAGGAAATTTCAATGATCATATTTTTGTGACCAAGAAAGGTGAGGTGTTGAGTGTAGACAAGAAGAGGGAAAGAAAATACTTGAAGGTGAGGATGCGACAAGACCGTCCTGTGATCCAGTAGTTCAAAGTGGTAATCCGTCGTGACTCTCCAACGTTAAACATGAGCGCCTATTGGGGGCTTGCCCTTCCGTTTTAGTGCTTTATTATTTCTTTTGTGTGCGTAAGAAATTTTTATATTTAAGGTGCTTACTAATCGTCAATTACATCTCTTTTCAAACTTAGTTTCGACTTACGTTTTTACTAAGTTTGGGGGGGTGTGATGTACTTACCTCATTGAAGCACCAAGAATATAATCTTTTCTTTGTAATGTTTGCTAGGGGAGTTGATTTTTTGCGGTATATTGAAACTTTAATCGGTTTTGATGTGTCGATTTTTTGCAATTTGCCTAGTGTTCAGTGGTGTTTCTAGTGTGTGTGGAGTTGATTAGATAGTCAATTAATTCTTTCGTATAGTTCTCCTATTTTATTATTGATGAATCTTGTGATGATGAGTTTGTTTGAGCTTTGATGATAGAAAAGGGTAACTAGGTGGCAAGACGAGTTCTACATTGAGGTTTTGACTCGAGGAGCTCGTGCGTACGTTGAAGAAAAATCAGGTGCCCTCGTTTCTTTTTTCTAATTTTTATATGTGCTTTTAACATATGGAGTGGAAGGATTGAGTTTATGGTGGTGATCCATGTGAGCTTATATTGTTAAAATTATCTTGGAATTCATATGCTCTTGAAATTGATGAAGGAAGTGTACTTAAGTTATATTGTGGTATGAAGTTCTATGTGTACTTGTGGGATATTACTTACCATGAAAGGTGCTCTGTTACTTGTTAAAAATCCATGTGAGATTTTGAGCCTCGTTGATCATGTTACATAATCACATGATATTTCTTTTCTGGTGAGTATCGTTCTTGTGTGTGTATTCTAGAACTTGCCTCTAGTCTTACTTGAGACTACATGTGTGTTAGATGATGGGAGATGATTTTAGGCCATCCTTGAAATTATGAGTCACTTAGCCAAATAATTCCCTACCAAATAATTATATATCCGTAGTTAGCCCCGTTGAGCCTAAAAGCCTTATTTCTTTGGCAACCTACGAAGATAGCCACTTTGATATTCTATTTGAGCCTTAAATTCCTATATTTAGTGGAGAATTAAATGCTGTCAAAGTGTGATAATGGTGCTTGATAACAATTTGGGAAGGAATGAAATTGGTGTTGAAATTAATAGTGATGGATTATGATAATGCATTTAAGGAGAAGAATGGAGTAGTGCTTAAATCTAGTACTTCATGGAATCAAAAGCCCTAGGGTAGTGCTTAAATCTAGTACCCTATGGAGGATGCGTGAGGTAGTGCCCGAAACTGGTACCTCGAGAGAAAAAGGATGTGCTTGAGACAAGAAAAAGTATGTTGAGCGTGAAGGAAAGGAGAGAAAAGAAAATTAGAAGAGCATGAAGCTGGATAGCCTTGAAGTGTAAAAATCTGCAGTACAAAAGATCTCTGGTTTTAATTCTCTACTAATTGAGTCACTTTATCCATATGTTTCCTACCCTTACCAAAGAGCCAACATTACATCCAAAAGAAAAGTCATTTTTGATCCCATTGTCGAATCATACTTTTTAGTGGTGGAGAGTTTGAGACGTTTGGCAAGCTTATGGTTACGCATGCACTTGAATTGAATATGAACGTAAACACCTTAACCCATAAGTGTACATCTTTTACACTTGAGTGCGAGTGATATATACTTCCCGTGAGAACACGTTGATGGAGCATTTGAATTGGTGGTGATTGTCTTAACTTGTATGCTATGAATTGATGAGAGTTGCATAACCTAAGTTTATGACAATTGTATTTTGAATAGGTATTGGTCATAGTCCTTGTTTCCCCCCTAATTTTCATACTCTCTGTCTTTCTTTATCTTTATTTTGTTGCCTCGGGACGAGTAACGGGTAAGTTTGGGGGATTAATGAGAGTGAAAATAAGCGTGTTTTAATATCCAATTTAACACCTTTTTGATTGATATTGTAGTCTTATATTAGCACAATGGTCTTATATTCATTATATGTGAGAAAAAGGTGCACTCGAGGTGTTTTGTTCTGTTTTAGGTGAAAAAAGGGATCAAAAGTGCAAAGTTGGAGAAAAGGTGCAATTTGTGCAAGAATGCTGAAAACGCACGTCCAACTTTCATAATTATTCTGTGTTGATGTGGAGCTCTGAACAGGAAGTGTGATACATGGTTGGAAAACCACTGAAGACAGGGTCGTTTTGGCGTAAAGAACATCCCATTCGGAGTCCGAACGAGGAAGTTATGAGCAAAGTGGTGACGCCGCGCGAGCTGTGCCGAACAGAATTGCAGTGCTACTTTCCATGGCCTGTTACATATTCAATTCTTGGAGTTCTTGTGATTTATTTATATGGATAGAAAGCCAAGGAAGAGAAGATCGCGTGAGCACAAAAATCACTCAATTTGGAGGTCGGATGTGAAAGTTATACGCGAAACGGAGAGACTGCGCAAATCCAGTAGCAGGGTTCGACCTATGGTTCGACCTGTGGCAAGTGGTTCGACCTGTTTGACGAGGTCGAACCTGCGCTTCGGGAACTTACCAAATCCGTATTTTTGAGGCCAAAATGCGTGGGATCACTTGAAAAGCCCATTCCAAGCCCTAGAGACATGATTACAAGTATAAAAGGAGGCTCATGCGGTCAAGAAAAACGTCACCAATCACCGAGGAGAGGCCACAACCATACAACACCCCACAAGGGGGGATCACCCCCCATCCATCATCCACTTCCTTTCCTCCATCCATCCATCACTTTGAAGATTCGTTTGTGGAATTAAGAGGAGAACCAAGAGGAGGATTCAAGATGGAGAAGGGCATGAAGACGCCATATCAAGGGTTTATTCGTTTCCTAATTTATCTTGTATTTTCCGGACATCCGGGTAAGATCTATCCAACACCCATGATTGTTCTTCGAAACATCATGGGCTAGAGCCTTTTTGGTAGATCTAGGAGTTTTGATGGTTTTATGAATTAATTGAATTTCCATGTATACACTCCGTACAACACTACTTGTGGTTTATTTTATATATGATTGTACTTTCTTAATCCATATTCACGGTCGTTTTGTGCATCTTCAATTGGTATATAGAGTCTGAATATATATCTTGGTTGTAGATTAAGTGCGTTCACCGCTGAACAGGATTCCATGTTATGATTCTAAGTGAGGGGACTCCGAAGCTTCATTAGAACTATCATATATGAATACTTATTAATTGAATTAAATTCTGGTTAATAAGTAGGATAAAGAGGATAATTTCATAGTACCTATAAAGGGAGATCATATCGGGTTAGAGTACCAATCCTAGGGGGAAATAATTGATACTGATAGTACATAGAAAGGGGGGTGAAATTATATCTCTTGCTCCGAGGTTATTCACACGTGTTACACGCATGTTTACTTGTGTCTATAGAGTAATATGCATGGTTTAGTGATGCGTCCATATTCCACAAGGCAGAGTCGGACATTGACACATGGAAGAGAAGTTAATGAGCAAAACTGGATTATCCTAGAGCTACCTATTCTCCTACTTGATCCACCTATGTATTCTTCGAGTGATAGTTTATTTTATTTGTTATTTAATTGAGTATTTTAGTTATAATCAAATATCAAACTCTTATAGCTTTGTCTTAATTAATTTAGATAATAATTTAATTGATAATACACCGTCCCTTGGGTTCGATATTCACTTGGTCACCTTTTGAAACTACAATTGATATCCTTCATACTTGGGGATTAATTGTGTGTTGAGAAAACGAGTATAAAATGCTAGGAACCTTGCGCTATAGAGTCACTAAAAAGACAAAGTGTAGAGCTAATTCTACTCTGTGGCCAGGTCAAGAACTCCTTGAAGTAAGCATTTTCTTGCCATTTTTATTGTCAAATTATTATTAGCCACGGGCATATAGTTGGAAAACATATTTTCAGAGTATAAAAATGCTAGGAAGCTTTCGTCATAAAGTCACTAAAAAGTCAAAATGCAGAGCTGATTCTACTCCGTGAGCCAGGTCAAGAACTCCTTGAAGTGAGCATTTTCTTGCTATTTTTATGGTCAAATTAGTTATTACTCGTAAGAATTTAGTAGGAGAACATGTTTTCAGTGTATAAAAATACTAGGAAGCTTGCGCCATGGAGTCACTAAAAAGTCAAAGTGCAGAGCTGATTCTACTCCATGAGCCAGGTCAAGAACTCCTTGAAGTGAGCATTTTCTTGCCATTTTTATTGTCAAATTAGTTATTAGACATGAGAATATATTTGGAGAACATGTTTTTAGAGTATAAAATGCTAGGAAGCTTTCGCTATGGAGTCAATAAAAAGACAAAGTGTAGAGCTGATTCTACTCCATGAGCCAAGTCAAGAGCTCCTTGAAGTAAGCATTTTCTTGCCATTTTCATTGTCAAATTATTATTAGCGACGAGCATATAGTTGGAGAACTTATTTTCAGAGTATAAAAAAACTAGGAAGCTTGCGTCATAGAGTCACTAAATGTCAAAGTGCAGAGCTGATTCTAATCCGTGAACCAGGTCAAGAACTCCTTGAAGTGAGCATTTTCTTGCCAGTTTTATGGTCAAATTAGTTATTACTCATAAGGATATAGTTGTTGAACATGTTTTCAGACTATAAAAATGCTAGGAAGCTTGCGCCATAGAGTCACTAAAAACTCACAGTGCATAGTTGTTTCCACTATGTGAGTCTGGTCAAGAAATCCTTGAATTGAGCATTTTCTTTTCATTTTTATGGTCAAATTAGACATTAGACATGAGAATATATTTGGAGAACATATTTTCAGAGTGTGAAATGCTAGGAAGCTTGCGCTATGGAGTTACTAAAATGTCAAAGTGCAGGGCAGATTCTATTCCATGAGCCAGGTCAAGAACTCCTTGAAGTGAGTATTTTCTTGCCATTTTTACGGTCAAATTAGTTATTAGACATGAGAATATATTTTGAGAACATGTTTTCAGAGTTTAAAATGCTAGAAACTTCCGCTATGGAGTCACTCAAAAGACAAAGTGTAGAGCTAATTCTACTCCGTGAGTCAGGTCAAGAACTCCTTGAAGTAAGCATTTTCTTGTCATTTTTATGGTCAAATTAATATTAGACATGAGCATAGAGTTGGAGAACATGTTTTCAGAGTATAAAATTGCTAGGAAGCTTGCATCATAGAGTTACTAAAAAGTCAAAGTGCAGAGCTGATTCTACTCCGTGAACCAGGTCAAGAACTACTTGAAGTCAGCATTTTCTTACTATTTTTATGGTCAAATTAGTTATTACTCATAAGAATATAGTCAAATAGATGTAATATAAAAGAAAAACCAAAGGTTACAAAGATGTTGTAAATAAAGCAAGCCACAAGAGGCAAAAGCTCATTATTTAAATCTAAAGTACTCGTAATTCATATCATTGAACATGAGATGATGAACAAAGTTAGGAGCCGAATCATGCCAAATCAGATCTCCCCCCACGTTTGATAGTGAATCTGCAACTGTATTCCCCTCTCGAAAGATATGTGATACTCGAAAATTCATAGCTGTTGTAATGTCCTTGATCCTTCTCCATTTTGCCAAAAGTCTCCATGGAATCTTCGGAGAAGGATTTGAAAAAGAATACACAACATACGTCGAATCTGATTCTAACCACAATGAATTCCATCCTTTATCATGAGCAATTTCAATAGCTGTGTATGCTGCTGCCAATTCCACTTCAAAAGCAAAACCATGTCCATATCCACATGTAAAACACCCCCTAGCAAAGCCTCTACTGTTTCTGTAGACACCTGCACCTGATATAACTCCTGGAGCACCTGAAGCATGTCCATCAGTGTTGACTTTGATCCATCCCGGTGGTGGAGGCTGCCACCTGAGAGATATGATGTGTGGAGCTTTCCTGGGTGATCCTCGAACGCCAAAGTACTTTAGGGTTTCCAGATCCTCTACCGTGTTATACATGGTGCCAGGAGAAAGTGTGCTTGCTTCTTTAACAAATGATACGAGTATGGAGATGATACTAGAAACCCTCAACGATTTGTGCTTCCCTTCTTCATTCAATTCCATGTTCATCATTTCGTTTCTAGTGCTCCATATAATCCAGAAGTATGAAACCACAGCCGTCTTCCACAGATGTAGTATCTGGGAACTTCCAGTAATGAGCATTGCTTGCAGCAACACCCCAACGAAGCTCTGGTCTAGTTGAAGTTTAGTCTCAAAACCAAAACCCACCAATATGTATCGAAGTACCTGTGAGGATATTCTGCAATGAATGAAAACATGATCAATAGTTTCAAAATCAGACTCACATAGGTAACAGCGTGATGGTCCAATAAAGCCTCTACTAGCCAGAACATCCCATGTGGTAATTACTCCTCTAATAATTTTCCAAAGTGTGATAGAGCGTCGAGCTGGGATATATTGGGCCCAAATCCAAGCTCCCCAGCTTGGCATCGAAAACACCGGACGTAAATGAGCATAAGCGAGCTTGGATGTAACCTCACCATACGTCGAATTTTTCCAAAGACGGCGGTCCTCAAAATTAGGAGACATATGTGTTGCAAGAATGACGGCTACTATATGTGGATAATCATCTGTAAATTCAACAGTAAAATGCCAGTTTCCATCATAGAGATAATCCCCAATGGTCTGCTCATAATGATGCCTATACTCCATCGGAATCCTAATCAAGTCACCAATCGATTTGCCTATCCAATTGTCAAGCCAGAACCGGGCCTTGGAATCATAGCCAATATTCCACACCTCTTCCTCCATAAGTGATGATATATGGGGAACACAGGCTGATCGAATAGATGAAGGGTTGTATGTATCTTTCAGCTTACTCCCATCAAACCACCTATTGCGAATAAGATCCAAAGGCGCTTTCCTGTTATAACATCCCATGACAACTTCATTAAGTAGGCCTCATTAGCCGCCTTAATAGATCGAACCCCTAAACCCCCTTCATCTGTTGGGCAGCAGATTCGATTCTATGCAACCGTGAATCTGTGTTGCTTGGAAATGTCCCCAGACCATATAAAATTCCTACATGCTTTCTCAATTCTCTTGATTTGGTATCTTGGCCATTTATATATCATCATAGTGTGTACTGCAAATGAAATAATCACGGAGTTAACTAAACAAATTCTCCCAGCCATAGATAGCGTGTTACCTTTCCATCTGTTGAACTTAGAGAGTATATAATCCGTTCCCTCCTTAAAATAAGCATTCTTAGAAGCCCCCCGAAAGATTGGAACTCCAAGATACTTGAAAGGCAGGACACCTTCCGAAATATTCAACACATCCTTGATGTGTATTCTCATCTGTTCCAAAACATACTTCCAAAAGAAAACCTTCGATTTTAGCGGATTGAAAACTTGGCCAGACACTTTAGCATACCCCACCAAAGCTCTCCTCAAGCCATCAATTGAAGAAACATCTGCTTTACAAAACATGAGAATATCATCAGCATAAAACAGATAAGTGGGCAAAGAGCAAACCCTACTGCCTCTGGCCATAGATATGACTCCCTCCCTAGTAAACTTTTGAATCCAAAGACCAAGCACTTCTTCGGCTATGCAGAATAACAGAGGAGACAAAGGGTCTCCTTGGCGTACTCCCTTTCCACATCCAAAAAACCCTTTTGGAGAACCATTAACTAAGATAGAAATCTTGGCAGATGATAATATAGCCTTGATTAATTCAACAAAGTGTGAGGAAAAGCCCATTCTCTGTAGTACATGAATAATAAAGTCCCATCTAACAGTGTCAAAAGCCTTTTTGATGTCTATCTTAAATGCTACACTGCCTGCCACTGAATTATGAAGACAGTTGAAGCTCTCTGAAGCAAGAGCAATGCAATGATGAATGCTACGGCTTGGAATAAACCCAAACTGATTAGCTCCCAATTTTCTATGAAGAATAGGTCCCAGCCTGCTTGCAATAATCTTTGTAAACACTTTAAAGAAAAAATTACAAAGATTGATTGGCCTGAAGTCCTCCACCTTAATAGCTTCCTCTATCTTGGGAATGAGAACCACAAAATTACAGTTAATTCCCGAAGGAATAAACATCCGTGTGAAGAAGTATTGAACAGTAGAAACAAGATCATCTCCGATGATGTGCCAGCACTTGTGATAGAATGATCCACAAAAACCATCAGGGCCCGGTGCGCTATCAACTGATAGGTCCATCACTGTACCTTTGATCTCCTCCAAGAGGGGCAGTTGTGTTAGACTTTGATTATCATAGTCATCCACGATTCTATCTACAAATTCCAAAACTCCAAAATCAGGATTGTCTGAAGGGCTGCTAAAAAGATTTTTGTAGTATTCCACCACATGCTTTTCGATATCCTCCATATTCTCAGATATTTTATCATTAATCACCATTGATGTGATACTAGCTCTTGTTTTAATAGATCTTTGACTACGATGAAAGAAGTCCGTATTGCGATCACCATCCTTAAGCCAAGAAGTTCTATGTTTTTGAGCATAGAACTGATGCTTCTCTAATAGTTTCAAATTAAGGGCCAAATGAGCATCAACCTCCTCCGCAAAAAGGATTGAACTGTCTCCCATTTGATTAATTCGATTCTGTACATCCTGTAACTTTTTAATTGCCTCTTCGACCGTATCAAATATGTTTCCAAAATTGGTTGAATTCCAATTCCTGATAGCTAGCTTCAATCACCGGAGTTTGGCAGCAAACATATCTATTGGATTTGCAGCCCGTATCTGGTCCTGCCAAGAGGTAGCAGCCATGACAAAAAAACCTGTATCTTTTAGCCACATCGACTGAAATCTAAAAGGTTTCGGGCAGTATGCAGTCCTACGACAGTTCAAGAGAATAGGGTTGTGATCCGAGGAGTGCCTGGGAAGTGCATTGGCCACAACCGAACCCCAGTTATCTATAACTCCATCAGTGAGAAGGACTCTATCAATCTTAGATGCCCGCATTACCCTCGTTGCAGCTCTACTCACCCATGTGTAACGAGCTCCATGCAAGTCTAGATCATGAAGCTCAGTAGAATCCAGAAATTCTCTAAATTCGATTGAGCTTAGATTGTCATTCCTGGTCGCATTGAGCCTTTCATGAGCCCTCACCGTAGTGTTAAAATCACCCATAATGAACATAGATTGCTCCAAGTATGCATATATATCTATCCAAAGATCTCTTCTTTTTATATACTCATTGCTAGCATGCACAAAACCACATCTATAGTCCACCCTTTCAAAAGTAAAATCGAAAATGATAATTTGAGATGAGCTAAATATTCTCCTAATGTTGGATACATAGTGAGGGTTACAGAAAATCCATAAATTTAGTCGGAGGTTCTCTCTATCATTACAACCAACAAAATCAAGGCGCAGACTCCGCCAATAATGAGAAGGAATAGAAGAGAATAATACCTTAGGTTCTGCAATGGCCAACCATATCGGCTTATGGCAAAGACAAAGCTCTTTAAGAACCGCCTGGGAATTATCATTCCCAATTCCCCTAATATTCCAAAATAGAGCTTTCATTTCTTATGGGTTTGCTTCCTGTGCTTCGGCGGGTCCTTTTTTAAATTCTTCCACGTCTTTGAGGCAGCTGTAGTCATGTTCTTAGTCTTTGTATTCGTTGCCTCTACGTGCTTGACCCCTAGAGTTTGCGACCTGGTAACAGGTGCCTCCGGTCTCACAAATTTTGAAGCGATTGTCTCTTTAGCAGAAGACCCTGTAGTAATAGTCATCTCAGTTCCCAATGGGCTAGCAATCGTGACAGGAACTGGCTCTTCCTCCCTAATCACATCTTCAAGATCAGTAGATTCTGCATTATCCTCCATGCCACTATCATCAAACGTCTCATGTTCTGATCCTTCCTCTATATCACTGAGTACATTATCATTCTCTGAAACCCCGTTGTGTTGATCCTCAATTTCAGGTTCTTTTTCAGCTTCATGAGCCTCTTCGCTCTCAGTCAGTAGAGCTTGAAAGGAGTTCGACACTTTCACTGGCTTCTGAGTTTGATTTTTCTTAGTCCAGGCTTTATTTGGTGTGTTAAAGCCAGTAGATTCTTTATTGGAATTCCGGGTATCCTTTGCTCTTTTTCTGGCCTCCTTTCGCTTCTCTTTTTTCAGGCATTCTCCCACACCATGTCCCAGAATATGACAGGAGGTGCAATACTCTGGGATATTTTCATATCCAAAAGGTATTCGAATAATTGATTCTGAGGTATCAATATTCATAGACTCTGGAAGTGTCTCTAAGATATCAGCTTCCACTAGGACCCTGGAAAAAAACTTGTGGAGCCGTCCAACGATCTATCATCAATTCGGATGGGTACTGTTGGATTGTATACTAAAAGTCTAGCTTTAGTATGAACAATGTCACAACAATATTTGAAATGAGAATCATTGATCAAATGATTGCATCTTATAATTTATTTTATATGCATGATGCAATAGTCCATTTACTTTATACTGTAGATAATATGTTGTGCGACAACACGCAGAAGATCATATTATCGGTTTCCTTATAAAGTATAAACAGATGCTCACAACTGAGATAGACGGGGACTCTCTATCGGTATGGTTGTAGTGTGGTTTGGTATTAGCTTGTCTTGGCTATAGAATCACATTAGTGCACTTGTGTGTATTGAGCAGGACCGCCTGAGGTCTTTCTTCTTATACTGACTATATAGTAGAACTTGATCTCTGTTATTATGGAAGTTCGTGCTCTTAATCCCTATACAATAACCTCGACACGTAGGGCAGTATGTATTTCTTTTATTCATCAATGGGTGAGATTTATATGTATTAAATCAACAAACTCGGTGAGTTGGGAAGTAGTGTTGTATCTATGGTGTGCTGTTGATTGTAGAAGGAATCCATGTCCGTCATAGGTTGATGATGTCCCCTTGAGGAGCTGATAAGGTTTATCATGTAAATCTTGCAAGTGGATTAATTTCCGGCATGATAATAAGGTTGAGTAGTACTACTCTCGGATGAGTTATTAATTAATTTGAGTTGTCAGTAACTTAATTAATTAATGGACATTATTTTTCTTAAACATGGGGAGACCATCGGGCTTATAATAAGAAGGAGCCCAGAACATAATTTTGGGATTGGACGGGTAGTGCATTAATAATATTTTAGTGGACTATATTGTTATTATTGGATTTAATTAAAAGCTTTGGGCTAAGCTTGGTTAATTAAATTTAATTGAGGCCCAGTCCAATTTCTCCTCCTGGTCCCTGCTGTAGACCAAGTATATAAGTCATCTCAGTTCCTGTATACCCTAAGTCAGTGCCTCATTTGACATACGGGAGAGAACAGAGAGCAGATTGAGAGAACTCTGGGGATTGTTGACCACCCAACACCAGAGTTGACTTTGGGACATACAGTAGAAGATCAGAGGTACTTCTCTGCAGCGATTCATCCTCTACATCAACCCAGAAGTACGGTAAACATGTTTTATGCTTCCGCTGATTTTTGTTTACCTGTTTATCCTAATGGATCACGTTGAACCGCACGATCCAATTGCCAACAGGTACCCCCACTACCATTGCCATAACTCCATAGGAAGATCATATATTCTGACCCAAATAGACACCAACGACGATTTAATTTTGTAGGGATTAAACGTCGGTGTCCATTGTTGCACACGAAGCTGAATGCTGCCGTCCTCAAAGAATCTTTTCTTCAGTATATACACCTTAATATTATCATCAAGAATAATCAACGTGTAAAATCCACGTCCAATATGAATTGCCAGCACATCTTTTAGTGAGAAAACCCGGCGAAATAAACCCTCAATCTCCATCTGAACTAGTGGTTTTGATCCTTTGGGATTAAGAACCCTAACAATAACAAATTGCGAGAAAAGCTTTTTACGACTCTCATAAAATTCATTAGAGATTGATAGAGTAGGGATATCACCTGTTTTATCAATTGGCCTCGCCACGGGGCCGGGGAAGGGTCCTTTGCATATGGCTGATTTGGCTAGCGAAATAGGGTTGACATCTTTGCCAACCTTCGCTGCTTAAGTTCAATCACCAGTGTATCCATGCGATTGATGTTCGGGCGGGTCACCCCGTGATGTAGGGTTCTTTTCGCAAGGGTTTGCATGTGAATTGTTCTGCAAGTTAGGGTTCGACGGCTGGACCCTCGGAGCAGATCGTCCAGGGGAGTTTACCATTGTAGGGCGTGAGCCAATATTAATCCTGTCGGAGCCATCACTAGGCGACATCTGTCGGCTAGCGTACTCTCGATTGCGGTGCAGTAATTCATCAAACCATGGGTTGGAGGAGAAGGAAGTCTGTCCAGCAATCTGGTCAGATGAGAGGGATGTAGGAGGATTGCCATCGACGGGCGAGGGTCCTTCCATGGCAGCGCAACGGAGATCGGCGCAGCGATGAAAGGGATTAGGAAGAAGAATTTTTAGAGAGAAGGGAGAGAAAAAATTCTAGAGAGAGAAACATCTTTTTAGACATGAGAATATATTACTCATAAGAATATAGTTGGAGAACATGTTTTCAGATTATAAAATACTAGGAAGCTTGCGCCATATAGCCACTAAAAACTCACAGTGCATAGCTGTTTCTACTCTGTGAGCCTGGTCAAGAAGTCCTTGAAGTGAGCATTTTCTTTCCATTTTTAAGGTCAAATTAGTTATTAGACATGCGAATATAGTTGTAGAATATTTTTTCAGAGCATAAAAATGCTAGGAAGCTTACATTATAGAGTCACTAAAAAGTCAAAGTGTAGAGCTGATTCTACTCCGTGAGCCAGGAAAAGAACCCCTTGAAGTGAGCATTTTCTTCCCGTTTTTATGGTCAAATTAGTTATTAGACATTAGAATATATTTGGGGAACATGTTTTCAGAGTATAAAATGCTAGGAAGCATGCGCTATAGAGTCACTAAAAAGACAAAGTGTAGAGCTGATTCTACTCTTGAGCCAGGTCAAGAACTCCTTGAAGTAAGCATTTTCTTGCCATTTTTATTATCAAATTATTATTAGCCACAAGCGTATAGTTGGAAAACATGTTTTCAGAGTATAAAAATGCTAGGAAGCTTGCGTCATAGAGTCACTAAAAAGTCAAAATGTAGAGCTGATTCTACTCCGTGAACCAGGTCAAGAACTCCTTGAAGTGAGCATTTTCTTGCCATTTTTATGGTCAAATTAGTTATTACTCATAAGAATATAGTTGTAGAACATGTTTTCAGACTATAAAAATGCTAGGAAGCTTGCGCCATAGAGTCACTAAAAACTCTCAGTGCATAGTTGTTTCCACTATGTGAGCCTGGTCAAGAAGTCCTTGAAGTGAGCATTTTCTTTCCATTTTTATGGTCAAATTAGAAATTAGACATGAGGTTATATTTGGAAAACATGTTTTTAGAGTATAAAATTCTAGGAAGCTTGCGCTATGGAGTCACTAAAATGTCAAAGTGCAGAGCTGATTCTATTCCGTGAGCCAGGTCAAGAACTCCTTGAAGTGAGTATTTTTTGCCATTTTTATGGTCAAATTAGTTATTTGACATGAGAATATATTTTAAGAACATGTTTTCAGAGTATAAAATGCTAGGAACCTTCCGCTATGGAGTCACTCAAAAGACAAAGTGGAGAGCTGATTCTACTCCGTGAGCCAGGTCAAGAATTCCTTGAAGTAAGCATTTTCTTGCCATTTTTATGGTAAAATTATTATTAGACATGGGCATATAGTTGGAGAACATGTTTTCAGAGTATAAAATTGCTTGTAAGCTTGCGTCATAGAGTTACTAAAAAGTCAAAGTGCAGAGCTGATTCTACTACATGAACCAGGTCAAAAACTCCTTGAAGTGAGCGTTTTCTTACCATTTTTATGGTCAAATTAG
Source organism: Pogostemon cablin (assembly GCA_023678885.1). Taxonomy (NCBI): domain Eukaryota; kingdom Viridiplantae; phylum Streptophyta; class Magnoliopsida; order Lamiales; family Lamiaceae; genus Pogostemon; species Pogostemon cablin. The sequence continues at coordinate 20,022,034 of CM042991.1, forward strand.
TTATTAATCATAAGAATATAGTTGGAGAACAAGTTTTTAAACTATAAAAATGATAGGAAGCTTGCGCCATAGAGTCATTAAAAACTCATAGTGCTTAGCTATTTCCACTCTATGAGCCAGGTCAAGAAGTCCTTGAAGTGAGAATTCTTTCCATTTTTAAGGTCAATTTAGTTATTAAACATGCGAATATAGTTGTAGAACATGTTTTCAGAGTATAAAATTGCTAGGAAGCTTGCACCATAGAGTCACTAAAAA
>CM042991.1:20022788-20153996 GCA_023678885.1 Pogostemon cablin
ACTGAAATGAGCATTTTCTTGCCATTTTTATGGTCAAATTAGTTACAACTCATAAGAATGTAGTGTGGGGAACATGTTTTAAAATACTATAAAAATGCTAGGAAGCTGGCACCATAAAGTCACTAAAAACTCACAGTGCATAGCTGATTCCACTCTGTGAGCCTGGTCAAGAACTCCTTGAAGTGAGCATTTTCTTGCCATTTTTATGGTCAAATTAGTTATTACACTGAGAATATATTTGGAGAACATTTTTTCAGAGTATAAATGCTAGGAAGCTTGCACCGTAGAGTCACTAAAAACTCATAGTGCAGAGTTGATTCCACACCATGAGCCAGGTCAAGAACTCTTTGAAGTGAGACTTTTCTTACAATTTTTAGGTAAAATTAGTTATTTTACATGAGTGTATAATTGGAGAACATGTTTTCAGAGTATATAACTGCTACGAAGCTTGCGCCATAGAGTCACTAAAAAAACACAGTGCAAAGTTGATTCTCCTCTGTGAGCCAGGTCAAGAACTCCTTCAAGTGAGCATTTTCTTGCCATTTTTGCGGTCAAATTAGTTATTAGACATGAGAATATATTTGGAGAACATGTTTTCAAAGTATAAAAATGCTAGGAAGCTTGCACACATTGAGTCACTAAAAACCACAGTGAGAGCTGATTCTACTCCATGAGTCAGGTCAAGAACTCCTTGAAGTGTGCATTTTCTTGCATTTTTATTGTCAAATTAGTTATTAGACATGAGAATTTAGTTGGAGAACATGTTTTCAGAGTATAAAAATGCTAGGAAGCATGCGCCATGGAGTCACTAAAAAGTCAAAGTGCAGAGCTGATTCTACTTAGTGAGCCAGGTCAAGAACTCTTTGAAGTGAGCATTTTCTTGCCATTTTTTAAGGTCACATGTTTTCAGAGTATAAAAATGCTAGGAATCTTGCAGCTTAGAGTCACTAAAAAGAAAATGTACAGAGTTGATTCTACTCCGTGAGCCAGGTCAAGAACTCCTTGAAGATAAGCATTTTCTTGCCATTTTTATGGTCAAATTATTATTAGACATGAGCATATAGTTGGAGAAAATATTTTTAGAGTATAAAAATGCTAGGAAGCTTTCGTCATAAAGTCACTAAAAACTCAAAGTGCAGAACTGATTCTACTCCTTGAGCCAGGTCAAGAACTCACTGAAGTGAACATTTTCTTGCCATTTTTATGGTCAAATTAGTTTTTACAACTCATAAGAATGTAGTTGGGGAACATGTTTTAATACTATAAAAATGCTAGGAAGCTGGCACCATAAAGTCACTAAAAACTCACAGTGCATAGCTGATTCCACTCTGTGAGCCTGGTCAAGAACTCCTTGAAGTGAGCATTTTCTTGCCATTTTTATGGTCAAATTAGTTATATACACATGAGAATATATTTGGAGAACATTTTTTCAGAGTATAAAATGCTAGGAAGCTTGCACCGTAGAGTCACTAAAAACTCATAGTGCAAAGTTTTATTCCACACCATGAGCCAGGTCAAGAACTCTTTGAAGTGAGACTTTTCTTACAATTTTTAGGGTAAAATTAGTTATTTTTTTACATGAGTGTATAATTGGAGAACATGTTTTCAGAGTATATAACTACTACAAGCTTGCGCCATAGAGTCACTAAAAAACCACAGTGCAAAGTTGATTCTCCTCTGTGAGCCAGGTCAAGAACTCTCTTGAAGTGAGCATTTTCTTGCCATTTTTGTGGTCAAATTAGTTATTAGACATGAGAATATATTGGAGAACATGTTTTCAGAGTATAAAAATGCTAGGAAGCTTGCACCATAGAGTCACTGAAAACTCACAGTGAGAGCTGATTCTACTCCATGAGTCAGGTCAAGAACTCCTTGAAGTGTGCATTTTCTTGCCATTTTTATTGTCAAATTAGTTATTAACATGAGAATTTAGTTGGAGAACATGTTTTCAGAGTATAAAATGCTAGAAAGCATGCGCCATGGTGTCACTAAAAAGTCAAAGTGCAGAGCTGATTCTACTTAGTGAGCCAGGTCAAGAACTCTTTGAAGTGAGCATTTTCTTGCCATTTTTTAAGGTCAAATGTTTTCAGAGTATAAAATGCTAGGAATCTTGCACCGTAGAGTCACTAAAAAGAAAATGTACAGAGTTGATTCTACTCCGTGAGCCAGGTCAAGAACTCCTTGAAGTAAGCATTTTCTTGCCATTTTTATGGTCAAATTATTATTAGACATGAGCATATAGTTGGAGAAAAAATGTTTTTAGAGTATAAAAATGCTAGGAAGCTTGCGTCATAGATCACTAAAAACTCAAAGTGCAGAACTGATTCTACTCTCCTTGAGACAGGTCAAGAACTCACTGAAATGAGCATTTTCTTGCCATTTTTATGGTCACATTAGTTATTACTCATAAGAATGTAGTTGGGGAACATGTTTTAATACTATAAAAAATGCTAGGAAGCTGGCACCATAAAGTCACTAAAAACTCACATAGTGCATAGCTGATTCCACTCTGTGAGCCTGGTCAAGAACTCCTTGAAGTGAGCATTTTCTTGCCATTTTTATGGTCAAATTATTTATTACATATGAAAATATATTTGGAGAACATGTTTTCAGAGTATAAAATGCTAGGAAGCTTGCACCGTAGAGTCACTAAAAACTCATAGTGCAGAGTTGATTCACACCGTGAGCCAGGTCAAGAACACTTTGAAGTGAGACTTTTCTTACAATTTTTAGGGTAAAATTAGTTATTTACATGAGTGTATAATTGGAGAACATGTTTTCAGAGTATATAACTGCTACGAAGCTTGCGCCATAGAGTCACTAAAAAAACACAGTGCAAAGTTGATTCTCCTATGTGAGCCAGGTCAAGAACTCCTTGAAGTGAGCATTTTCTGCCATTTTTGTGGTCAAATTAGTTATTAGACATGAGAATATATTTGGAGAACATGTTTTCAGAGTATAAAAAATGCTAGGAAGCTTGCACCATAGAGTCACTAAAAACTCACAGTGAGAGCTGATTCTACTCCATGAGTCAGGTCAAGAACTCCTTGAAGTGTGCATTTTCTTAGCATTTTTATTGTCAAATTAGTTATTAGACATGAGAATTTAGTTGGAGAACATGTTTTCAGAGTATAAAAATGCTAGGAAGCATGCGCCATGGAGTCACTAAAAAGTCAAAGTGCAGAGGATTCTACTTAGTGAGCCAGGTCAAGAACTCTTTGAAGTGAGCATTTTCTTGCCATTTTTTAAGGTCAATGTTTTCAGAGTGTAAAATGCTAGGAATCTTGCACCTTAGAGTCACTAAAAAGAAAATGTACAAGTTGATTCTACTCCGTGAGCCAGGTCAAGAACTCCTTGAAGATAAGCATTTTCTTGCCATTTTTATGGTCAAATTATTATTAGACTTGAGCATATAGTTGGAGAAATATTTTTAGAGTAAAAAATGCTAGGAAGCTTGCGTCATAAAGTCACTAAAAACTCAAAGTGCAAACTGATTCTACTCCTTGAGCCAGGTCAAGAACAAACTGAAATGAGCATTTTCTTGCCATTTTTATGGTCAAATTAGTTACAATTCATAAGAATGTAGTTGGGGAACATGTTTTAATACTATAAAAATGCTAGGAAGCTGGCACCATAAAGTCACTAAAAACTCACAGTGCATAGCTGATTCCACTCTGTGAGCCTGGTCAAGAACTCCTTGAAGTGAGCATTTTCTTGCTATTTTTATGGTCAAATTAGTTATTACACATGAGAATATATTTGGAGAACATTTTTTCAGAGTATAAAATGCTAGGAAGCTTGCACCGTAGAGTCACTAAAAACTCATAGTGCAGAGTTGATTCCACACCATGAGCTAGGTCAAGAACTCTTTGAAGTGAGACTTTTCTTACAATTTTTAGGGTAAAATTAGTTATTTTACATGAGTGTATAATTGGAGAACATGTTTTCAGAGTATATAACTACTACGAAGCTTGCGCCATAGAGTCACTAAAAAAACACAGTGCAAAGTTGATTCTCCTATGTGAGCCAGGTCAAGAACTCCTTCAAGTGAGCATTTTATTGCCATTTTTGTGGTCAAATTAGTTATTAGACATGAGAATATATTTGGAGAACATGTTTTCAGAGTATAAAAATGCTAGGAAGCTTGCAACATAGAGTCACTAAAAACTCACAGTGAGAGCTGATTCTACTCCATGAGTCAGGTCAAGAACTCCTTGAAGTGTGCATTTTCTTAGCATTTTTATTGTCAAATTAGTTATTAGACATGAGAATTTAGTTGGAGAACATGTTTTCAGAGTATAAAAATGCTTGGAAGCATGCGCCATGGAGTCACTAAAAAGTCAAAGTGCAGAGCTGATTCTACTTAGTGAGCCCGGTCAAGAACTCTTTGAAGTGAGCATTTTCTTGCCATTTTTTAAGGTCACATGTTTTCAGAGTGTAAAATGCTAGGAATCTTGCACCTTAGAGTCACTAAAAAGAAAATGTACAGAGTTGATTCTACTCCATGAGCCTGGTCAAGAACTCCTTGAAGATAAGCATTTTCTTGCCATTTTTATGGTCAAATTATTAATAGACATGAGCATATAGTTGGAGAAAATATTTTTAGAGTATAAAAATGCTAGGAAGCTTGCGTCATAAAGTCACTAAAAACTCAAAGTGCAGAACTGATTCTACTCCTTGAGCCAGGTCAAGAACAAACTGAAATGAGCATTTTCTTGCCATTTTTAAGGTCAAATTAGTTACAACTCATAAGAATGTAGTTGGGGAACATGTTTTAATACTATAAAAATGCTAGGAAGCTGGCACCATAAAGTCACTAAAAACTCACAGTGCATAGCTGATTCCACTCTGTGAGCCTGGTCAAGAACTCCTTGAAGTGAGCATTTTCTTGCTATTTTTATGGTCAAATTAGTTATTACACATTCGAATATATTTGGAGAACATTTTTTCAGAGTATAAAATGCTAGGAAGCTTGCACCGTAGAGTCACTAAAAACTCATAGTGCAGAGTTGATTCCACACCATGAGCTAGGTCAAGAACTCTTTGAAGTGAGACTTTTCTTACAATTTTTAGCGTAAAATTAGTTATTTTACATGAGTGTATAATTGGAGAACATGTTTTCAGAGTATATAACTACTACGAAGCTTGCGCCATAGAGTCACTAAAAAAACACAGTGCAAAGTTGATTCTCCTATGTGAGCCAGGTCAAGAACTCCTTCAAGTGAGCATTTTATTGCCATTTTTGTGGTCAAATTAGTTATTAGACATGAGAATATATTTGGAGAACAAGTTTTCAGAGTATAAAAATGCTAGGAAGCTTGCACCATAGAGTCACTAAAAACTCACAGTGAGAGCTGATTCTACTCCATGAGTCAGGTCAAGAACTCCTTGAAGTGTGCATTTTCTTAGCATTTTTATTGTCAAATTAGTTATTAGACATGAGAATTTAGTTGGAGAACATGTTTTCAGAGTATAAAAATGCTAGGAAGCATGCGCCATGGAGTCACTAAAAAGTCAAAGTGCAGAGCTGATTCTACTTAGTGAGCCCGGTCAAGAACTCTTTGAAGTGAGCATTTTCTTGCCATTTTTTAAGGTCACATGTTTTCAGAGTGTAAAATGCTAGGAATCTTTCACCTTAGAGTCACTAAAAATAAAATGTACAGAGTTGATTCTACTCCGTGAGCCAGGTCAAGAACTCCTTGAAGATAAGCATTTTCTTGCCATTTTTATGGTCAAATTATTATTAGACATGAGCATATAGTTGGAGAAAATATTTTTAGAGTATAAAAATGCTAGGAAGCTTGCGTCATAAAGTCACTAAAAACTCAAAGTGCAGAACTGATTCTACTCCTTGAGCCAGGTCAAGAACAAACTGAAATGAGCATTTTCTTGCCATTTTTAAGGTCAAATTAGTTACAACTCATAAGAATGTAGTTGGGGAACATGTTTTAATACTATAAAAATGCTAGGAAGCTGGCACCATAAAGTCACTAAAAACTCACAGTGCATAGCTGATTCCACTCTGTGAGCCTGGTCAAGAACTCCTTGAAGTGAGCATTTTCTTGCTATTTTTATGGTCAAATTAGTTATTACACATTCGAATATATTTGGAGAACATTTTTTCAGAGTATAAAATGCTAGGAAGCTTGCACCGTAGAGTTACTAAAAACTCATAGTGCAGAGTTGATTCCACACCATGAGCTAGGTCAAGAACTCTTTGAAGTGAGACTTTTCTTACAATTTTTAGGGTAAAATTAGTTATTTTACATGAGTGTATAATTGGAGAACATGTTTTCAGAGTATATAACTACTACGAAGCTTGCGCCATAGAGTCACTAAAAAAACACAGTGCAAAGTTGATTCTCCTATGTGAGCCAGGTCAAGAACTCCTTCAAGTGAGCATTTTATTGCCATTTTTGTGGTCAAATTAGTTATTAGACATGAGAATATATTTGGAGAACATGTTTTCAGAGTATAAAAATGCTAGGAAGCTTGCACCATAGAGTCACTAAAAACTCATAGTGAGAGCTGATTCTACTCCATGAGTCAGGTCAAGAACTCCTTGAAGTGTGCATTTTCTTAGCATTTTTATTGTCAAATTAGTTATTAGACATGAGAATTTAGTTGGAGAACATGTTTTCAGAGTATAAAAATGCTAGGAAGCATGCGCCATGGAGTCACTAAAAAGTCAAAGTGCAGAGCTGATTCTACTTAGTGAGCCCGGTCAAGAACTCTTTGAAGTGAGCATTTTCTTGCCATTTTTTAAGGTCACATGTTTTCAGAGTGTAAAATGCTAGGAATCTTGCACCTTAGAGTCACTAAAAATAAAATGTACAGAGTTGATTCTACTCCGTGAGCCAGGTCAAGAACTCCTTGAAGATAAGCATTTTCTTGCCATTTTTATGGTCAAATTATTATTAGACATGAGCATATAGTTGGAGAAAATATTTTCAGAGTATAAAAATGCTAGGAAGCTTGCGTCATAAAGTCACTAAAAACTCAAAGTGCAGAACTGATTCTACTCCTTGAGCCAGGTCAAGAACTTACTAAAATGAGCATTTTCTTGCCATTTTTATGGTCAAATTAGTTACAACTCATAAGAATGTAGTTGGGGAACATGTTTTAATACTATAAAAATGCTAGGAAGCTGGCACCATAAAGTCACTAAAAACTCACAGTGCATAGCTGATTCCACTCTGTGAGCCTGGTCAAGAACTCCTTGAAGTGAGCATTTTCTTGCTATTTTTATGGTCAAATTAGTTATTACACATGAGAATATATTTGGAGAACATTTTTTCAGAGTATAAAATGTTAGGAAGCTAGCACCGTAGAGTCACTAAAAACTCATAGTGCAGAGTTGATTCCACACCTTGTGCCAGGTCAAGAACTCTTTGAAGTGAGACTTTTCTTACAATTTGTAGGGTAAAATTAGTTATTTTACATGAGTGTATAATTGGAGAACATGTTTTCAAAGTATATAACTACTACGAAGCTTGCGCCATAGAGTCACTAAAAAAACACAGTGCAAAGTTGATTCTCCTATGTGAGCCAGGTCAAGAACTCCTTCAAGTGAGTATTTTATTGCCATTTTTGTGGTCAAATTAGTTATTAGACATGAGAATATATTTGGAGAACATGTTTTCAGAGTATAAAAATGCTAGGAAGCTTGCACCATAGAGTCACTAAAAACTCACAGTGAGAGCTGATTCTACTCCATGAGTCAGGTCAAGAACTCCTTGAAGTGTGCATTTTCTTAGCATTTTTATTGTCAAATTAGTTATTAGACATGAGAATTTAGTTGGAGAACATGTTTTCAGAGTATAAAAATGCTAGGAAGCATGCGCCATGGAGTCACTAAAAAGTCAAAGTGCAGAGCTGATTCTACTTAGTGAGCCCGGTCAAGAACTCTTTGAAGTGAGCATTTTCTTGCCATTTTTTAAGGTCACATGTTTTCAGAGTGTAAAATACTAGGAATCTTGCACCTTAGAGTCACTAAAAAGAAAATGTACAGAGTTGATTCTACTCCGTGAGCCAGGTCAAGAACTCCTTGAAGATAAGCATTTTCTTGCCATTTTTATGGTCAAATTATTATTAGACATGAGCATATAGTTGGAGAAAATATTTTTAGAGTATAAAAATGCTAGGAAGCTTGCGTCATAAAGTCACTAAAAACTCAAAGTGCAGAACTGATTCTACTCCTTGAGCCAGGTCTAGAACAAACTGAAATGAGCATTTTCTTGCCATTTTTAAGGTCAAATTAGTTACAACTCATAAGAATGTAGTTGGGGAACATGTTTTAATACTATAAAAATGCTAGGAAGCTGGCACCATAAAGTCACTAAAAACTCACAGTGCATAGCTGATTCCACTCTGTGAGCCTGGTCAAGAACTCCTTGAAGTGAGCATTTTCTTGCTATTTTTATGGTCAAATTAGTTATTACACATTAGAATATATTTGGAGAACATTTTTTCAGAGTATAAAATGCTAGGAAGCTTGCACCGTAGAGTCACTAAAAACTCATAGTGCAGAGTTGATTCCACACCATGAGCTAGGTCAAGAACTCTTTGAAGTGAGACTTTTCTTACAATTTTTAGGGTAAAATTAGTTCTTTTACGTGAGTGTATAATTGGAGAACATGTTTTCAGAGTATATAACTACTACGAAGCTTGCGCCATAGAGTCACTAAAAAAACACAGTGCAAAGTTGATTCTCCTATGTGAGCCAGGTCAAGAACTCCTTCAAGTGAGCATTTTATTGCCATTTTTGTGGTCAAATTAGTTATTAGTCATGAGAATATATTTGGAGAACATGTTTTCAGAGTATAAAAATGCTAGGAAGCTTGCACCATAGAGTCACTAAAAACTCACAGTGAGAGCTGATTCTACTCCATGAGTCAGGTCAAGAACTCCTTGAAGTGTGCATTTTCTTAGCATTTTTATTGTCAAATTAGTTATTAGACATGAGAATTTAGTTGGAGAACATGTTTTCAGAGTATAAAAATGCTAGGAAGCATGCGCCATGGAGTCACTAAAAAGTCAAAGTGCAGAGCTGATTCTACTTAGTGAGCCCGGTCAAGAACTCTTTGAAGTGAGCATTTTCTTGCCATTTTTTAAGGTCACATGTTTTCAGAGTGTAAAATGCTAGGAATCTTGCACCTTAGAATCACTAAAAAGAAAATGTACAGAGTTGATTCTACTCCGTGAGCCAGGTCAAGAACTCCTTGAAGATAAGCATTTTCTTGCCATTTTTATGGTCAAATTATTATTAGACATGAGCATATAGTTGGAAAAAATATTTTTAGAGTATAAAAATGCTAGGAAGCTTGCGTCATAAAGTCACTAAAAACTCAAAGTGCAGAACTGATTCTACTCCTTGAGCCAGGTCAAGAACTTACTAAAATGAGCATTTTCTTGCAATTTTTATGGTCAAATTAGTTACAACTCATAAGAATGTAGTTGGGGAACATGTTTTAATACTATAAAAATGCTAGGAAGCTGGCACCATAAAGTCACTAAAAACTCACAGTGCATAGCTGATTCCACTCTGTGAGCCTGGTCAAGAACTCCTTGAAGTGAGCATTTTCTTGCTATTTTTATGGTCAAATTAGTTATTACACATGAGAATATATTTGGAGAACATTTTTTCAGAGTATAAAATGCTAGGAAGCTTGCACCGTAGAGTCACTAAAAACTCATAGTGCAGAGTTGATTCCACACCATGTGCCAGGTCAAGAACTCTTTGAAGTGAGACTTTTCTTACAATTTGTTGGGTAAAATTAGTTATTTTACATGAGTGTATAATTGGAGAATATGTTTTCAGAGTATATAACTACTACGAAGCTTACGCCATAGAGTCACTAAAAAAACACAGTGCAAAGTTGATTCTCCTATGTGAGCCAGGTCAAGAACTCCTTCAAGTGAGCATTTTATTGCCGTTTTTGTGGTCAAATTAGTTATTAAACATGAGAATATATTTGGAGAACATGTTTTCAGAGTATAAAAATGATAGGAAGCTTGCACCATAGAGTCACTAAAAACTCACAGTGAGAGCTGATTCTACTCCATGAGTCAAGTAAAGAACTCCTTGAAGTGTGCATTTTCTTAGCATTTTATTGTCAAATTAGTTATTAGACATGAGAATTTAGTTGGAGAACATGTTTTCAGAGTATAAAATGCTAGGAAGCATGCGCCATGGAGTCACTAAAATGTCAAAGTGCAGAGCTGATTCTACTTAGTGAGCCAGGTCAAGAACTCTTTGAAGTGAGCATTTTCTAACCATTTTTAAGGTAAAATGTTTTCAGAGTGTAAAATGCTAGGAATCTTGCACCTTAGAGTCACTAAAAAGAAAATGTACAGAGTTGATTCTACTCCGTCAGCCAGGTCAAGAACTCCTTGAAGATAAGCATTTTCTTGCCATTTTTGTGGTCAAATTATTATTAGACTTGATCATATAGTTGGAGAAAATATTTTTAGAGTATAAAAATGCTAGGAAGCTTTCGTCATAAAGTCACTAAAAACTCAAAGTGTAGAACTGATTCTACACCTTGAGCCAGGTCAAGAACAAACTGAAATGAGCATTTTCTTGCCATTTTTATGGTCAAATTAGTTACAACTCATAAGAATGTAGTTGGGGAACATGTTTTAATACTATAAAAATGCTAGGAAGCTGGCACCATAAAGTCACTAAAAACTAACAGTGCATAGCTGATTCCTCTCTGTGAGCCTGGTCAAGAACTCCTTGAAGTGAGCATTTTCTTGCTATTTTTATGGTCAAATTAGTTATTACACATGAGGATATATTTGGAGAACATTTTTTCAGAGTATAAAATGCTAGGAAGCTTGCACCGTAGAGTCACTAAAAACTCATAGTGCAGAGTTGATTCCACACCATGAGCTAGGTCAAGAACTCTTTGAAGTGAGACTTTTCTTACAATTTTTAGGGTAAAATTAGTTATTTTACATGAGTGTATAATTGGAGAACATGTTTTCAGAGTATATAACTACTACGAAGCTTGCGCCATAGAGTCACTAAAAAAACACAGTGCAAAGTTGATTCTCCTATGTGAGCCAGGTCAAGAACTCCTTCAAGTGGCATTTTATTGCCATTTTTGTGGTCAAATTAGTTATTAAACATGAGAATATATTTGGAGAACATGTTTTCAGAGTATAAAAATGATAGGAAGCTTGCACCATAGAGTCACTAAAAACTCACAGTGAGAGCTGATTCTACTCCATGAGTCAAGTAAAGAACTCCTTGAAGTGTGCATTTTCTTAGCATTTTTATTGTCAAATTAGTTATTAGACATGAGAATTTAGTTGGAGAACATGTTTTCAGAGTATAAAATGCTAGGAAGCATGCGCCATGGAGTCACTAAAAAGTCAAAGTGCAGAGCTGATTCTACTTAGTGAGCCAGGTCAAGAACTCTTTGAAGTGAGCATTTTCTTGCCATTTTTAAGGTAAAATGTTTTCAGAGTGTAAAATGCTAGGAATCTTGCACCTTAGAGTCACTAAAAAGAAAATGTACAGAGTTGATTCTACTCCGTCAGCCAGGTCAAGAACTCCTTGAAGATAAGCATTTTCTTTCCATTTTTATGGTCAAATTATTATTAGACTTGATCATATAGTTGGAGAAAATATTTTTAGAGTATAAAAATGCTAGGAAGCTTGCGTCATAAAGTCACTAAAAACTCTAAGTGCAGAACTGATTCTACTCCTTGAGCCAGGTCAAGAACAAACTGAAATGAGCATTTTCTTGTCATTTTTATGGTCAAATTAGTTACAACTCATAAGAATGTAGTTGGGGAACATGTTTTAATACTATAAAAATGCTAGGAAGCTGGCACCATAAAGTCACTAAAAACTCACAGTGCATAGTTGATTCCTCTCTGTGAGCCTGGTCAAGAACTCCTTGAAGTGAGCATTTTCTTGCTATTTTTATGGTCAAATTAGTTATTACACATGAGAATATATTTGGAGAACATTTTTTCAGAGTATAAAATGCTAGGAAGCTTGCACCGTAGAGTCACTAAAAACTCATAGTGCAGAGTTGATTCCACACCATGAGCGAGGTCAAGAACTCTTTGAAGTGAGACTTTTCTTACAATTTTTAGGGTAAAATTAGTTATTTTACATGAGTGTATAATTGGAGAACATGTTTTTAGAGTATATAACTACTACGAAGCTTGCGCCATAGAGTCACTAAAAAAACACAGTGCAAAGTTGATTCTCCTATGTGAGCCAGGTCAAGAACTCCTTCAAGTGAGCATTTTATTGCCATTTTTGTGGTCAAATTAGTTATTAAACATGAGAATATATTTGGAGAACATGTTTTCAGAGTATAAAAATGATAGGAAGCTTGCACCATAGAGTCACTAAAAACTCACAGTGAGAGCTGATTCTACTCCATGAGTCAGGTCAAGAACTCCTTGAAGTGTGCATTTTCTTAGCATTTTTATTGTCAAATTAGTTATTAGACATGAGAATTTAGTTGGAGAACATGTTTTCAGAGTATAAAAATGCTAGGAAGCATGCGCCATGGAGTCACTAAAAAGTCAAAGTGCAGAGCTGATTCTACTTAGTGAGCCCGGTCAAGAACTCTTTGAAGTGAGCATTTTCTTGCCATTTTTTAAGGTCACATGTTTTCAGAGTGTAAAATGCTAGGAATCTTGCACCTTAGAGTCACTAAAAAGAAAATATACAGAGTTGATTCTACTCCGTGAGCCAGGTCAAGAACTCCTTGAAGATAAGCATTTTCTTGCCATTTTTATGGTCAAATTATTATTAGACATGAGCATATAGTTGGAGAAAATATTTTTAGAGTATAAAAATGCTAGGAATCTTGCGTCATAAAGTCACTAAAAACTCAAAGTGCAGAACTGATTCTACTCCTTGAGCCAGGTCAAGAACTCACTGAAATGAGCATTTTCTTGCCATTTTTATGGTCAAATTAGTTACAACTCATAAGAATGTAGTTGGGGAACATGTTTTAATACTATAAAAATGATAAGAAGCTGGCACTATAAAGTCACTAAAAACTTACAGTGCATAGCTGATTCCACTCTGTGAGCCTGGTCAAGAACTCCTTGAAGTGAGCATTTTCTTGCTATTTTTATGGTCAAATTAGTTATTACACATGAGAATATATTTGGAGAACATTTTTCAGAGTATAAAATGCTAGGAAGCTTGCATCGTAGAGTCACTAAAAACTCATAGTGCAGAGTTGATTCCACACCATGAGCCAGGTCAAGAACTCTTTGAAGTGAGACTTTTCTTACAATTTTTAGGGTAAAATTAGTTATTTACATGAGTGTATAATTGGAGAACATGTTTTCAGAGTATATAACTACTGCAAAGCTTGCTCCATAGAGTCACTAAAAAACACAGTGCAAAGTTGATTCTCCTCTGTGAGCCAGGTCAAGAACTCCTTGAAGTGAGTATTTTCTTGCTCTTTTTGTGGTCAAATTAGTTATTAGACATGAAAATATATCTGGAGAACATGTTTTCAGAGTATAAAAATGCTAGGAAGCTTGCACCATAGAGTCCCAAAAAACTCATAGTGAGAGCTAATTCTACTCCATGAGTCAGGTCAAGAACTTCTTGAAGTGTGCATTTTCTTGCCATTTTTATTGTCAAATTAGTTATTAGACATGAGAATTTTGTTGGAGAACATGTTTTCAGAGTATAAAAATGCTAGAAAGCATACGCCATGGAGTCACTAAAAAGTCAAAGTGCAGAGCTGATTCTACTAAGTGAGTCAGGTCAAGAACTCTTTGAAGTGAGCATTTTCTTGCCATTTTTTAAGGTCAAATGTTTTCAGAGTATAAAATGCTATGAACCTTGCACCATAGAGTCACTAAAAAGAAAATATTCAGAGTTGATTCTACTCCGTGAGCCAGGTCAAGAACTCCTTGAAGTAAGCATTTTCTTGCCACTTTTATGGTCAAATTATTATTAGACATGTGCATATAGTTGGAGAAAATGTTTTCAGAGTATAAAAATGCTAGGAAGCTTGCGTTATAGAGTCACTAAAAACTCAAAGTGCAGAACTGATTCTACTCCTTGAGACAGGTCAAGAACTCACTGAAATGAGCATTTTCTTGCCATTTTTATGGTCACATTAGTTATTACTCATAAGAATGTAGTTGGGGAACATGTTTTAATACTATAAAAATGCTAGGAAGCTGGCACCATAAAGTCACTAAAAACTCACAGTGCATAGCTGATTCCACTCTGTGAGCCTGGTCAAGAACTCCATGAAGTGAGCATTTTCTTGCCATTTTTATGGTAAAATTAGTTATTACACATGAAAATATATTTGGAGAACATGTTTTCAGAGTATAAAATGCTAGGAAGCTTGCACCGTAGAGTCACTAAAATCTCATAGTGCAGAGTTGATTCCACACCGTGGGCCAGGTCAAGAACTCTTTGAAGTGAGACTTTTCTTACAATTTTTAGGGTAAAATTAGTTATTTTACATGAGTGTATAATTGGAGAACATGTTTTCAGAGTATATAACTGCTACGAAGCTTGCGCCATAGAGTCACTAAAAAAACACAGTGCAAAGTTGATTCTCCTATGTGAGCCAGGTCAAAAACTCCTTCAAGTGAGCATTTTATTGCCATTTTTGTGGTCAAATTAGTTATTAGACATGAGAATATATTTGGAGAACATGTTTTTAGAGTATAAAAATGCTTGAAGCTTGTACCATAGAGTCACTAAAAACTCACAGTGAGAGCTGATTCTACTCCATGAGTCAGGTCAAGAACTCCTTGAAGTGTGCATTTTCTTAGCATTTTTATTGTCAAATTAGTTATTAGACATGAGAATTTAGTTGGAGAACATGTTTTCAGAGTATAAAATGCTAGGAAGCATGCGCCATGGAGTCACTAAAAAGTCAAAGTGCAGAGCTGATTCTACTTAGTGAGCCAGGTCAAGAACTCTTTGAAGTGAGCATTTTCTTGCCATTTTTTAAGGTCACATGTTTTCAGAGTGTAAAATGCTAGGAATCTTGCACCTTAGAGTCACTAAAAAGAAAATATACAGAGTTGATTCTACTCCGTGAGCCAGGTCAAGAACTCCTTGAAGATAAGCATTTTCTTGCCATTTTTATGGTCAAATTATTATTAGACATGAGCATATAGTTGGAGAAAATATTTTTAGAGTATAAAAATGCTAGGAATCTTGCGTCATAAAGTCACTAAAAACTCAAAGTGCAGAACTGATTCTACTCCTTGAGCCAGGTCAAGAACTCACTGAAATGAGCATTTTCTTGCCATTTTTATGGTCAAATTAGTTACAACTCATAAGAATGTAGTTGGGGAACATGTTTTAATACTATAAAAATGCTAAGAAGCTGGCACTATAAAGTCACTAAAAACTTACAGTGCATAGCTGATTCCACTCTGTGAGCCTGGTCAAGAACTCCTTGAAGTGAGCATTTTCTTGCTATTTTTATGGTCAAATTAGTTATTACACATGATAATATATTTGGAGAACATTTTTCAGAGTATAAAATGCTAGGAAGCTTGCATCGTAGAGTCACTAAAAACTCATAGTGCAGAGTTGATTCCACACCATGAGCCAGGTCAAGAACTCTTTGAAGTGAGACTTTTCTTACAATTTTTAGGGTAAAATTAGTTATTTACATGAGTGTATAATTGGAGAACATGTTTTCAGAGTATATAACTACTGCAAAGCTTGCTCCATAGAGTCACTAAAAAACACAGTGCAAAGTTGATTCTCCTCTGTGAGCCAGGTCAAGAACTCCATGAAGTGAGTATTTTCTTGCTCTTTTTGTGGTCAAATTAGTTATTAGACATGAAAATATATTTGGAGAACATGTTTTCAGAGTATAAAAATGCTAGGAAGCTTGCACCATAGAGTCCCAAAAAACTCATAGTGAGAGCTAATTCTACTCCATGAGTCAGGTCAAGAACTTCTTGAAGTGTGCATTTTCTTGCCATTTTTATTGTCAAATTAGTTATTAGACATGAGAATTTTGTTGGAGAACATGTTTTCAGAGTATAAAAATGCTAGAAAGCATACGCCATGGAGTCACTAAAAAGTCAAAGTGCAGAGCTGATTCTACTAAGTGAGTCAGGTCAAGAACTCTTTGAATTGAGCATTTTCTTGCCATTTTTTAAGGTCAAATGTTTTCAGAGTATAAAATGCTATGAACCTTGCACCATAGAGTCACTAAAAAGAAAATATTCAGAGTTGATTCTACTCCGTGAGCCAGGTCAAGAACTCCTTGAAGTAAGCATTTTCTTGCCACTTTTATGGTCAAATTATTATTAGACATGTTCATATAGTTGGAGAAAATGTTTTCAGAGTATAAAAATGCTAGGAAGCTTGCGTTATAGAGTCACTAAAAACTCAAAGTGCAGAACTGATTCTACTCCTTGAGACAGGTCAAGAACTCACTGAAATGAGCATTTTCTTGCCATTTTTATGGTCACATTAGTTATTACTCATAAGAATGTAGTTGGGGAACATGTTTTAATACTATAAAAATGCTAGGAAGCTGGCACCATAAAGTCACTAAAAACTCACAGTGCATAGCTGATTTCACTCTGTGAGCCTGGTCAAGAACTCCATGAAGTGAGCATTTTCTTGCCATTTTTATGGTAAAATTAGTTATTACACATGAAAATATATTTGGAGAACATGTTTTCAGAGTATAAAATGCTAGGAAGCTTGCACCGTAGAGTCACTAAAATCTCATAGTGCAGAGTTGATTCCACACCGTGGGCCAGGTCAAGAACTCTTTGAAGTGAGACTTTTCTTACAATTTTTAGGGTAAAATTAGTTATTTTACATGAGTGTATAATTGGAGAACATGTTTTCAGAGTATATAACTGCTACGAAGCTTGCGCCATAGAGTCACTAAAAAAACACAGTGCAAAGTTGATTCTCCTATGTGAGCCAGGTCAAAAACTCCTTCAAGTGAGCATTTTATTGCCATTTTTGTGGTCAAATTAGTTATTAGACATGAGAATATATTTGGAGAACATGTTTTTAGAGTATAAAAATGCTTGAAGCTTGTACCATAGAGTCACTAAAAACTCACAGTGAGAGCTGATTCTACTCCATGAGTCAGGTCAAGAACTCCTTGAAGTGTGCATTTTCTTAGCATTTTTATTGTCAAATTAGTTATTAGACATGAGAATTTAGTTGGAGAACATGTTTTCAGAGTATAAAATGCTAGGAAGCATGCGCCATGGAGTCACTAAAAAGTCAAAGTGCAGAGCTGATTCTACTTAGTGAGCCAGGTCAAGAACTCTTTGAAGTGAGCATTTTCTTGCCATTTTTTAAGGTCACATGTTTTCAGAGTGTAAAATGCTAGGAATCTTGCACCTTAGAGTCACTAAAAAGAAAACGTACAGAGTTGATTCTACTCCGTGAGCCAGGTCAAGAACTCCTTGAAGATAAGCATTTTCTTGCCATTTTTATGGTCAAATTATTATTAGACATGATCATATTGTTGGAGAAAATATTTTTAGAGTATAAAAATGCTAGGAAGCTTGCGTCATAAAGTCACTAAAAACTCAAAGTGCAGAACTGATTTTACTCCTTGAGCCAGGTCAAGAACTCACTGAAATGAGCATTTTTTCTTGCCATTTTTATGGTCAAATTAGTTACAACTCATAAGAATGTAGTTGGGGAACATGTTTTAATACTATAAAAATGCTAGGAAGCTGGCACCATAAAGTCACTAAAAACTCACAGTGCATAGCTGATTCCACTCTGTGAGCCTGGTCAAGAACTCCTTGAAGTGAGCATTTTCTTTCTATTTTTATGGTCAAATTAGTTATTACACATGAGAATATATTTGGAGAACATTTTTTCAGAGTATAAAATGCTAGGAAGCTTGCACCGTAGAGTCACTAAAAACTCATAGTGCAGAGTTGATTCCACACCATGAGCCAGGTCAAGAACTCTTTGAAGTGAGACTTTTCTTACAATTTTTTGGATAAAATTAGTTATTTTACATGAGTGTATAATTGGAGAACATGTTTTCAGAGTATATAACTACTACGAAGCTTGCGCCATAGAGTCACTAAAAAAACACAGTGCAAAGTTGATTCTCCTATGTGAGCCAGGTCAAGAACTCCTTCAAGTGAGCATTTTATTGCCATTTTTGTGGTCAAATTAGTTATTAGACATGAGAATATATTTGGAGAACATGTTTTCAGAGTATAAAAAGCTAGGAAGCTTGCACCATAGAGTCACTAAAAACTCACAGTGAGAGCTGATTCTACTCCATGAGTCAGGTCAAGAACTACTTGAAGTGTGCATTTTCTTAGCATTTTTATTGTCAAATTAGTTATTAGACATGAGAATTTAGTTGGAGAACATGTTTTCAGAGTATAAAAATGCTAGGAAGCATGCGCCATGGAGTCACTAAAAAGTAAAAGTGCAGAGCTGATTCTACTTAGTGAGCCCGGTCAAGAACTCTTTGAAGTGAGCATTTTCTTGCCATTTTTTAAGGTCACATGTTTTCAGAGTGTAAAATGCTAGGAATCTTTCACCTTAGAGTCACTAAAAAGAAAATGTACAGAGTTGATTCTACTCCGTGAGCCAAGTCAAGAACTCCTTGAAGATAAGCATTTTCTTGCCATTTTTATGGTCAAATTATTATTAGACATGAGCATATAGTTGGAGAAAATATTTTTAGAGTATAAAAATGCTAGGAAGCTTGCGTCATAAAGTCACTAAAAACTCAAAGTGCAGAACTGATTCTACTCCTTGAGCCAGGTCAAGAACTCACTGAAATGAGCATTTTCTTGCTTTATGGTCAAATTAGTTACAACTCATAAGAATGTAGTTGGGGAACATGTTTTAATACTATAAAAATGCTAGGAAGCTGGCACCATAAAGTCACTAAAAACTCACAGTGCATAGCTGATTCCACTCTGTGAGCCTGGTCAAGAACTCCTTGAAGTGAGCATTTTCTTGCTATTTTATGGTCAAATTAGTTATTACACATGAGAATATATTTGGAGAACATTTTTCAGAGTATAAAATGCTAGGAAGCTTGCACCGTAGAGTCACTAAAAACTCATAGTACAGAGTTGATTCCACACCATGAGCCAGGTCAAGAACTCTTTGAAGTGAGACTTTTCTTACAATTTTTAGGGTAAAATTAGTTATTTTACATGAGTGTATAATTGGAAAACATGTTTTCAGAGTATATAACTACTACAAAGCTTGCGCCATAGAGTCACTAAAAAACCACAGTGCAAAGTTGATTCTCCTCTGTGAGCCAGGTCAAGAACTCCTTGAAGTGAGCATTTTCTTGCTATTTTTGTGGTCAAATTAGTTATTAGACATGAGAATATATTTGGAGAACATGTTTTCAGAGTATAAAAATGCTAGGAAGCTTGCACCATAGAGTCACTAAAAACTCATAGTGAGAGCTGATTCTACTCCATGAGTCAGGTCAAGAACTCCTTGAAGTGTGCATTTTCTTGCCATTTTTATTGTCAAATTAGTTATTAGACATGAGAATTTTGTTGGAGAACATGTTTTCAGAGTATAAAAATGCTAGAAAGCATACGCCATGGAGTCACTAAAAAGTCAAAGTGCAGAGCTAATTCTACTCAGTGAGTCAGGTCAAGAACTCTTTGAAGTGAGCATTTTCTTGCCATTTTTTAAGGTCAAATGTTTTCAGAGTATAAAATGCTATGAATCTTGCACCGTAGAGTCACAAAAAGGAAATATTCAGAGTTGATTCTACTCCGTAAGCCAGGTCAAGAACTCCTTGAAGTAAGCATTTTCTTGCCACTTTTATGGTCAAATTATTATTAGACATGTGCATATAGTTGGAGAAAATGTTTTCAGGGTATAAAAATGCTAGGAAGCTTACGGCATAGAGTCACTAAAAACTCAAAGTGCAGAACTGATTCTACTCCTTGAGACAGGTCAAGAACTCACTGAAATGAGCATTTTCTTGCCATTTTTATGGTCACATTAGTTATTACTCATAAGAATGTAGTTGGGGAACATGTTTTAATACTATAAAAATGCTAGGAAGCTGGCACCATAAAGTCACTACAAACTCACAGTGCATAGCTGATTCCACTCTGTGAGCCTAGTCAAGAACTCCATGAAGTGAGCATTTTCTTGCCATTTTTATGGTAAAATTAGTTATTACACATGAAAATATATTTGGAGAACATGTTTTCAGAGTATAAAATGCTAGGAAGCTTGCACCGTAGAGTCACTAAAAACTCATAGTGCAGAGTTGATTCCACACCGTGGGCCAGGTCAAGAACTCTTTGAAGTGAGACTTTTCTTACAATTTTTAGGGTAAAATTAGTTATTTTACATGAGTGTATAATTGGAGAACATGTTTTCAGAGTATATAACTGCTACGAAGCTTGCGCCATAGAGTCACTAAAAAACACAGTGCAAAGTTGATTCCCCTATGTGAGCCAGGTCAAGAACTCCTTCAAGTGAGCATTTTATTGCCATTTTTGTGGTCAAATTAGTTATTAGACATGAGAATATATTTGGAGAACATGTTTTCAGAGTATAAAAATGCTTGAAGCTTGCACCATAGAGTCACTAAAAACTCATAGTGAGAGCTGATTCTACTCCATGAGTCAGGTCAAGAACTCCTTGAAGTGTGCATTTTCTTGCCATTTTTATTGTCAAATTAGTTATTAGACATGAGAATTTTGTTGGAGAACATGTTTTCAGAGTATAAAAATGCTAGAAAGCATACGCCATGGAGTCACTAAAAAGTCAAAGTGCAGAGCTGATTCTACTCAGTGGGTCAGGTCAAGAACTCTTTGAAGTGAGCATTTTCTTGCCATTTTTTAAGGTTAAATGTTTTCAGAGTATAAAATGCTATGAATCTTGCACCGTAGAGTCACTAAAAATAAAATATTCAGAGTTGATTCTACTCCGTGAGCCAGGTCAAGAACTCCTTGAAGTAAGCATTTTCTTACCACTTTTATGGTCAAATTATTTTTAGACATGTGCATATAGTTGGAGAAAATGTTTTTAGAGTATAAAAATGCTAGGAAGCTTACGGCATAGAGTCACTAAAAACTCAAAGTGCAGAACTGATTCTACTCCTTGAGGCAGATCAAGAACTCACTGAAATGAGCATTTTCTTGCCATTTTTATGGTCACATTAGTTATTACTCATAATAATGTAGTTGGGGAACATGTTTTAATACTATAAAAATGCTAGAAAGCTGGCACCATAAAGTCACTAAAAACTCACAGTGCATAGCTGATTCCACTCTGTGAGCCTGGTCAAGAACTCCATGAAGTGAGCATTTTCTTGCCATTTTTATGGTAAAATTAGTTATTACACATGAAAATATATTTGGAGAACATGTTTTCAGAGTATAAAATGCTAGGAAGCTTGCACCGTAGAGTCACTAAAAACTCATAGTGCAGAGTTGATTCCACACCGTGGGCCAGGTCAAGAACTCTTTGAAGTGAGACTTTTCTTACAATTTTTAGGGTAAAATTAGTTATTTTACATGAGTGTATAATTGGAGAACATGTTTTCAGAGTATATAACTGCTACGAAGCTTGCGCCATAGAGTCACTAAAAAAACACAGTGCAAAGTTGATTCTCCTATGTGAGCCAGGTCAAGAACTCCTTCAAGTGAGCATTTTATTGCCATTTTTGTGGTCAAATTAGTTATTAGACATGAGAATATATTTGGAGAACATGTTTTCAGAGTATAAAAATGCTTGAAGCTTGCACCATAGAGTCACTAAAAACTCACAGTGAGAGCTGATTCTACTCCATGAGTCAGGTCAAGAACTCCTTGAAGTGTGCATTTTCTTAGCATTTTTATTGTCAAATTAGTTATTAGACATGAGAATTTAGTTGGAGAACATGTTTTCAGAGCATAAAATGCTAGGAAGAATGCGCCATGGAGTCACTAAAAAGTCAAAGTGCAGAGTTGATTCTACTTAGTGAGCCAGGTTAAGAACTCTTTGAAGTGAGCATTTTCTTGCCATTTTTTAAGGTCACATGTTTTCAGAGTGTAAAATGCTAGGAATCTTGCACCGTAGAGTCACTCAAAAGAAAATATTCATAGTTGATTCTACTCCGTGAGCCAGGTCAAGAACTCCTTGAAGTAAGCATTTTCTTGCCACTTTTGTGGTCAAATTATTATTAGACATGTGCATATAGTTGGAGAAAATGTTTTCAGAGTATAAAATGCTAGGAAGCTTGCGTTATAGAGTCACTAAAAACTCAAAGTGCAGAACTGATTCTACTCCTTGAGGCAGATCAAGAACTCACTGAAATGAGCATTTTCTTGCCATTTTTATGGTCACATTAGTTATTACTCATAATAATGTAGTTGGGGAACATGTTTTAATACTATAAAAATGCTAGAAAGCTGGCACCATAAAGTCACTAAAAACTCACAGTGCATAGCTGATTCCACTCTGTGAGCCTGGTCAAGAACTCCATGAAGTGAGCATTTTCTTGCCATTTTTATGGTAAAATTAGTTATTACACATGAAAATATATTTGGAGAACATGTTTTCAGAGTATAAAATGCTAGGAAGCTTGCACCGTAGAGTCACTAAAAACTCATAGTGCAGAGTTGATTCCACACCGTGGGCCAGGTCAAGAACTCTTTGAAGTGAGACTTTTCTTACAATTTTTAGGGTAAAATTAGTTATTTTACATGAGTGTATAATTGGAGAACATGTTTTCAGAGTATATAACTGCTACGAAGCTTGCGCCATAGAGTCACTAAAAAAACACAGTGCAAAGTTGATTCTCCTATGTGAGCCAGGTCAAGAACTCCTTCAAGTGAGCATTTTATTGCCATTTTTGTGGTTAAATTAGTTATTAGACATGAGAATATATTTGGAGAACATGTTTTCAGAGTATAAAAATGCTTGAAGCTTGCACCATAGAGTCACTAAAAACTCACAGTGAGAGCTGATTCTACTCCATGAGTCAGGTCAAGAACTCCTTGAAGTGTGTATTTTCTTAGCATTTTTATTGTCAAATTAGTTATTAGACATAAGAATTTAGTTGGAGAACATGTTTTCAGAGTATAAAATGCTAGGAAGCATGCGCCATGGAGTCACTAAAAAGTCAAAGTGCAGAGCTGATTCTACTTAGTGAGCCAGGTCAAGAACTCTTTGAAGTGAGCATTTTCTTGCCATTTTTTAAGGTCACATGTTTTCAGAGTGTAAAATGCTAGGAATCTTGCACCTTAGAGTCACTAAAAAGAAAATGTACAGAGTTGATTCTACTCCGTGAGCCAGGTCAAGAACTCCTTGAAGATAAGCATTTTCTTGCCATTTTTATGGTCAAATTATTATTAGACATGATCATACTGGTTGAGAAAATATTTTTAGAGTATAAAAATGCTAGGAAGCTTGCGTCATAAAGTCACTAAAAACTCAAAGTGCAGAACTGATTCTACTCCTTGAGTGATAGGGGTTTTCTCAACACACAAATTAATCCTCAAGTATAAGGATATCAATTGTAGTCGCGAAGATGACCAAGTTACAATATCGAACCCGCGGGATGGATAAATATCAATTTTGTGATCTTCTAGTAAATTTTAGACTATGTTGGTAATTGTAAAGGTTTAATGGATAGTAACTTCTAATCGAATTAACAAAAGAAATAGCAAAAGTAGAGAGAAGTGAGTTGTGATCAATAAGAATGATAGGTAGTTCATTGGGTCATCCAGTTTCACTAGCAATTCGTATTCTCGTGTGATGGTGTCCGACTCTGCCCTGTGGTTTGTGGACGCATCACTAGACCATGCAAGTTTACTCTATAGACACAAGTAAATATGCGCTTGACACGTGTGAATAACATCGGAGCAAGAGATATACTTCACCCCCCTTTCTAGGTACTATCATAATCAATTATCTTCTACGTCTAGAATCTAACCCGATTTGATCTCCCTTTTTAGGTACTATAAAGTTATACTCTTCATCCTATTCATCAACCCGAATTCAATTCAATTCATGAATATTCATATAAGACAGTTCTAATAATACTTCGGAATCCCTTCACTTAGAATTATAACGATAAACCCTGCTCAGTAGTGAACGCACTCAATCAATAACCATGTCATGTATTCAGACTCTACACAACGATCATTGATGCACAAAACGACTATGAGTATGGATTAAATATGCAATCTTATATAAAATAAACCACAGGTAGTGTTGTACGGAGTTTTACACACGAAACACGAATTACATCATGAAACTTTCATAACCCTAGAACTACCAAGGTGGTTCTAGCCCATGATTGATCTAGGAACAATCATGGTTAGATTAATCATTCTTACTTGAACCTTCAGCGAACCTCTGTCAAAGCCCTCCGAATGGATCACCACCTCTACTCTTGTCTCTCCTACGATTGACGATCAAAAGCTCCTTATTCTCTGTATGAGCCTCCTTTTATACTTGTAATCACGTCTCTAGGGCGTGGAATGGGCTTTCTAAGTGATCTCATGCGTTTCGGCCTCGAAAATCCGGATAAGGTAAGTTCTCGCACACAGGTTCGACCACGTCAAGCAGGTCGAACCCCGAGCCGCAGGTCGAACCCCGCTACTGGAAGAATTCTGCACAGGTTCGACCTTCTGGGCAGGTCGAACCACTTAGGCCTTGGTCGAACCCCAGGTCGAAACTCAGCATTGGACAACTCTTTCTCCCGATTCGACCAACTGGCAAGTCGAACCCCAACGTCGTGGTCGAATCCTCCTTCTTGCAAACAGGTTCGACCATGGTTCGACCTGATGGCCAGGTCGAACCAACTGAGTCGTGGTCGAACCCATCTCTGTATGTCCAGCAGCATTGGTTCGACCTACTGGAGAGGTCGAACCCTCCTCCAGCTAGGTCGAACCCACCTACTTCTTGGGCGATTCGTGTGGCTTCGACTCCGTCTCTTCGATTCTTGGCCCTTTCACTCCGTTTTTGCTAAGAAAACACTCAAATAGCTCCACTAACACCTGATTCATGCTATTTCACAATATATATAGGTTTTCCACCTATTTCCACATCAAAACTCTCCAAAACTAGCACAAAACATAGCGCCAAACTTGTGAATTTACACACTCATCAAACCCCCAAACTTACATGTTGCTCGTCCCGAGGCAACCAATTTAAACCACAGGAGTCGTGTATAATTCAACAAGATCAAGTACAACACATATTGCACATGCCACTTCATTGAATCAAATAAGAATTACTTGCATCAAATATGTCACTTATGTAAAATCAATCCAATCACACACCATTCGGAGCACTAAGTAATCTCACTGACAAGATAAGTCTTTACTCTCATTCACTCGTGCGTGAGGCACTATAGGCTAGTATAAACACTCATATCAATTCATATTCACGCGTAACCATAAGCTTGGCAAAGGTCTCAGAAATCAACTTACATTAGATTAACACTAGGATCACAAAGGACTTGTTTATAGGTTGTAATGTTGGCTCTTTGGAAAGGGTAGGAAAATTTGGTCATAGTAACTTAATACACTAGTAGAGAGTTACCTTGGAGGTTCTTGATTTCTCATTCGCCTTCATATTCTCCTCCAATTCTTCTCTTGCACTTGCAATTTTCAATTTTCCTTCTCTTCCTTGCATCAACATCATTCTTCTTTTAATTGCTCGGGTACCAGTTATAGGCACTACCCTTCTCGAACATCGTTCGGCTGTTTCTTAGAAACTACAAGCCCCATGTATAAGCAATTCGGGGTACCAATTTCAGGCACTATCCCTAACAAGATTTAACCATGCACTTTTTACTGAACCTCATTCCATCTTCCCTTTGTTTCTTCCACACTTATTCACCTTATTCTCTCTACTAATGGATAGGGTATTTTCAAAGCTCAAATAAGGTAATTAAAGCTCTCATAATTGGCTTGCCAAAGAAAAAGCTTTTAAAAGGCTCAAACAGGGCTACCAAAGATTTATAAGATCATTAGGAAAGGTGAAATTTGGCTAAGTGACTCAATTAATCAAAAATGGCCTAAGATCATATCCTAATATTTCATCAATTGTAAGTTTCACACAAGACTCCAAGCCAAGTTCTAGAATACGTTCATACGAATGATTCTCTCAAGAATAAACTATCATGATTAATCATGATAAAGACTCAAATCCTCACATAGGTAATCAATTCCTAATACTCCTCATAGCACATAATCAAAATCAATTCCTCATGAATTCCATATACTTAACAAATTATTCATGCTCTTTCCAAATGAAAATAAACACATAAACATATGAATGCACATAATCAACAACCCATATACAGAGTAACGATACAAGGTCAACTATATCAAGTACATGCCACTCACACATGAATCACACCCCAATCTGTAAAAATAAAAAGAAGAATGGGAGATAAGATGAATCGGAGAAGCCAAAAGAAAACCTGAAACTACTCCCTAGGAGCATCATCATCCTCATCATCATCGTCATCCTCATCCATTCTATTTTCCACAGCTCGGCACAGACTGGTAATGTGTTTGTCCATCATATCCACTCGACTACTCACTCTACCAACTTGCTCATCCAAGGCAGCGTACCTTTCGTTCAGCGTAGCGTAGTTTGCATTAGCGAGCGCTAGTTGCCTGTTCGTCTCGTGTTGTGCAGCTACCACCGCGATCAGCTACTCATGAATCAAGCGAAGCTGCTCCCGAGTACCTGGAACTGCTCGCCGCTGCTGCGGTCCTGGAGCATGCTGAGGCGCATCATGCTGCTCTCCTTCCGGAATCTCCATCTCCGGCTGCTCCTCTACCTGATCCTCCTCTTCAGACTATTGTGGCTGAGGTGGACGGAACTCTCCTCGATCAACAATCTGCTGTAACTCAGCCATCCTTCCCTCAGCACACATCTGTGCTACCGCTCTCCAATCACCACCCGACTTCGCTGCCATGGATAAAGCGGTGTGTCCTAGAGAATTCATTAGCCTATTCCTTGCTTCCCGAATAGTTGTCAAGTTGCTCACGTCGAAGGGGAACATAAATTCGAAAGGCTTGACACCTCTCGTGAAAAACCAATCTCCATTTCTAAAATGGGCAAACCCTCCCTTCGCGCACGTGCTCATAATCAAATCGGGTTCTCCTTCTACTGGTGTAATGCCGGTGAGGTCCAAGTTGTAATGCTCAGCCAAAATCGTCAATAACCCTCCAATATTCACCTTTTGAAAACCAATGGTCTTGAATCGATTCAGCTGCGCAATAAAATAAGCTCCAACGTTGAACTTCACTCCATTCAACATACACCACAAGGCATATAACTCTCCTCTAGACACAACACTACCCTCCGAGCGGGCGAACAACGTGTTGCTCAGGATGCGGTCCATGTACCTCAAGACAGGGTTCTTTATTGCGGAAGCACGAGCCTGTCTAGTCTTGTAATCACGAATCTCACCCGTGATCTCCCTCCAAAATTGCTTTACACTGAATGCAGCACTTTCTAAACGAGGGATCTCCAAAGGTGTATCAAACAGCTCGTTGAAATCCTCAGACGTCCATCTCCTACTCACTCCACCAAGCTGAAACGTACACCGATAGGGGTATCCAAGCGGGTCCTTCTCCATCTCAAACGAACACACCACTTCCGCTGTAACATGGAAGTACGTCGGCCTCTTCAACTCCATGAATCTTCGGATCCCTACTTGATCAAACATCCAAAATATATCATCCCCTATTCTCATTATCCTCATCGCTTCATCATCTTGGTATCGAGTGCGAGCTATCTTGTCTGAAACTTCTTCCCACTTCTCTTTAATCTCATCCCAACCTTGCATCCTAATCTTGAAGTTATCAGGTAAACGGTCTTGTAGCCTCAGTTTTCTTGTCACTTTGTCCAAGTTTGAAGGCCTGTCATGCCTCTTCTTTGATCTCTCCTCCTCTGCTTTTCCTTTTCCTTTACTTGATACTTGTCCCTTTCCTGAAAACAAATACTTCAATCCAACCAACAAGACAAGAAAGCAAGTATTGTACTAGCACATCACATACTCTACTCAAGACTTCAAGCATCAATTCATATTCATACAAACTATCATCTCAACACCACTTGCTTATTCAACATTCTCAAAACATCTTCAATTATACCTTCTTTAATCATCAAAACATAACCAACAAGCATGCATTAAGCAATTCAAGCAATTCAATCAAAAATTCAACATGCTTTCCTCATGAACTACTTCAATTTCATCAATTTCAAATCAAATCAACATGCTCATTCTATGGTATATTCTATATCCTTGATTAATCTACATAAAAACCCAAGTTCTATCAATAATCAATCAACCACAAACCAAGAAACAAGAATTCATATGAAACCAATCAAAATATCAACATTCACCATGAAATTCAACCATACTCAACATCAATTCTCTATTTCACATCAAATTGCTTACCTAAACCTTCAATCCTAGAGTAATTGAGTTGGAAAAAACGTACCTTGTGACTTGCCCATGGTGAAAAACCGATCGAAAACACAAAACACCCAAAAACGCGATTTCAGCCCTAACTCGTGACGAAATCCGCCCAAATCCGCGACCAAATCGATAATTCAAGGTGTAATGTTGTGTAAGCGGTGTGAAATCAAGTGTAATTGAAGAATTTGTGCAAGGGTGTAGTGGTTCGAAGAGGGTTCGAGGTTTGATGTTTCGAAAAAGTGATCGAACCCCTCTGAAAATTCGAACTTAAATCGCGTACCTGGCTTGGTTCGACCTCGGGTTCGACCACCTGGAGTGGTCGAACCATGGATGGTGAGGTCGCACCTCTCTTCTGGACAAACGATCTTCCTGGTTCGACCAGGGGTTCGACTTGCTAAACAGGTCGAACCTTTCTTGAATTGGTCGAACCCCTCTTCTGGAAAACAGAGTGCTTCCGACTGACAGGTTCGACCATAGGTTCGACCTCATGATCAGGTCGAACCACTATGGCTTTGGTCGAACCTCCTCTCTGGACAACTTTCAACGCCGGTTCGACTTCCTCTGCCTTTGTTCGACCTCCTGATCAGGTCGAACCACTCCTAGACTTGGTCGAACCTATCTCCTGATTTCCAAAACTGAGTGTTCTTCATTCACTACATACTTCAAGCTTCAACACAACCTCATTAGGTACAATCTAGAGCACAACTTCAGAAATTGTTTCACATAATATCATTCATGAGTATCTCCGTAAAAGAAAACACAACCAAAAACCACTAAACATTAGGCAAATTGTAAAAAATCATCACATCAAAATCGATTAAAATTTCAACATGGCCGCAAAAACCAACTCCCCTAACAAACAATACAAAGAATGAGGTAATAACATCAATGAGGTAATAACATCACACCCCCCCAAACTTAGTAAAAACGTAAGTCGAAACTAAGTTTGAAAAGAGATGTAATTGCCGATTAGTAAGCATCTAAAATATAAAAATTTCTTACTCATACAAAAGAAATAAAGCAATAAAACGGAAGAGTAAGCTCTCAACAAGCGCTCATGGTTAACGTCGAAGAGTTACGACGATACCAAATCAGAACAAGGTATCATCAAATATGACACACGCATCATCCGGCGACCTATAATGCTTCAAACGATGCCCATTCGCCATGATAACATCATCATCTTTGTCAATAAGCTCATAACTCCCCCCTCCTAAGGCTCGAAGAATCATGAACGGTCCCGTCCATTTAGACTTCAACTTGCCTGCAAAAAGCTTCAAACGAGAGTTAAAAAGTAGTACCTCATCTCCTCGCTTGAACTCCTTGTACAAAATTTTAGAATCATGCCACCTCTTCATTCTTTCCTTATAAATCTCTGAATTCTTGAAAGCACGACTCCTAAACTCATCCAATTGATTCATGTGAGTTAGCCTCAACTCCTTTACATCCCTAAGGGTCAAGTTCAAGCGACGCAAAGCCCAAAACGCTTTGTGTTGGATTTCTATGGGTAAGTGGCACGGCTTCCCATAGACAATTTGATACGGTGACATATCTAATACCGTCTTGTAAGCGGTCCGGAACCCCCATAACACATCATCAAGCTTCATAGCCCAATCTTTTCTATTAGTTCCTACCACTTTCTCCAGAATCTGCTTTACTTGACGGTTGGAGACCTCCGCCTGCCCATTTGCTTGCGGATAATAGGGTGTAGTAACCCTATGCCTAACACCATAATCCTTAAGCACCTTCTCCAGAAATTTATTGACGAAGTGGGAACCTCCATCACTAACTAATGCTCTCGGAACTCCATAACGGGCAAAAATATGTTTCTTTAGGAAAGATAAAATAACTTTCGAATCATTAACACGAGTAGGAATTGCTTCCACCACTTCGAAACATAATCCACCGCAAGAAGAATGTAGAGAAACCCATTCGACGGGGGAAAAGGCCCCATAAAATCGATCCCCCATACATCAAATATCTCCACAACTATGCTAGGCTGCAATGGCATCTCATCTCTCCTACCTATATTACCCATGCGCTGGCATCTATCGCAAGACGCCACATAGCTCTCACTATCTTTAAACAAAGTAGGCCAATAAAGAGCAGATTGAAGTACCTTAGCTGCAGTCTTTTGCGCTCCGAAATGCCCACCATTCGGTTGTGCATGGCAGAACTCCAACACACTTTCCATTTCCATCTCGGGTACACATCTCCGGACAATAGAATCTGTATAAATCTTATAAACAAACGGATCATACCATATAAATGTCTCAACATCCCTACGAAATTTCGCAAGTTGATATCGGTTGAGATCCCTTGGAATTTCACCAATGACAATGTAATTAACATAATCCGCGTACCATGGATCCACACCTTGCGCTGCAACCACGCATGCTCGCTCGGCACCTTCAACAGCCACAACCATGATCTTCTCATCAGGGAACATCTCTTCAATATACTCGAAAGAATTATCACAATGCTCCCTAGTCTCCAACCTTGACAAGTGATCGGCCAACACATTTTCTGTTCCTTTCTTATCCCGAATCTCCAAGTCAAACTCCTGCAGTAGTAGAATCCATCTTATGATCCTAGGCTTCGTCTCCTTCTTTTCCATCAAATAACGAATCGCTGAGTGATCCGTATACACAATCGTCTTCATGCCAACCAAATACTGACGAAACTTATCGAATGCATACACAACAGCTAAAAACTCCTTTTCAGTTACCGTGTAATTCTTCTGTGCCACATCGAAAGTCTTACTCGCGTAGTAAATGGCGCAGAACTTCTTCTCCCTTAGCTGCCCAAGCACCACACCCAATGCTACATCACTTGCATCACACATAAGTATAAACGGTTGCATCCAGTCCGGTGTGATCAAGATAGGGGCAGTAATAAGCGCCTCCTTCAAAACTTGAAAAGCTGTTAAACACTCATCATTAAACACAAAAGGAATATCCTTTTCAAGTAAATGAGATAAGGGCTTAGAGTATTTTGAGAAGTCCTTAATGAATCTCCTGTAAAAACCGGCGTGTCCAAGGAAGGACCGCACTCCTCTTTCATTGGTCGGTGGTGGAAGCTTCTCAATTGCCACCACTTTAGCACGGTCTACCTGTAATCCCTTGGCGGAAACATGATGCCCAAGAACAATCCCATCTTTCACCATGAAATGACACTTCTCCCAATTCAAGACAAGATTAGTTTCTTGACAACTTTTCAAAACAACAGCAAGGTTAGACAAACACATATCAAAAGAAGAACCAAAGACTGAAAAATCGTCCATGAATACTTCCATGATCTTCTCTATCAAACCATCAAAAATCGCCATCATGCATCTCTGAAAAGTAGCAGGCGCATTACACAATCCAAACGGCATTTTCCTAAAAGCAAAGGTCCCGTAGGGGCAAGTAAAAGTGGTCTTTTCTTGATCCTCGGGAGCAATCATGATTTGATTATACCCCGAGTATCCATCCAAGAAACAATAAAACTCATACCCTGCAAGACGATCCAACATTTGATCCATAAATGGAAGAGGGAAATGGTCCTTACATGTGTTCTCATTCAATTTCCTGTAATCCACACATGTACGCCATCCCGTAGGAATTCTCGTGGCTATAGCTTCTCCATCCTCAGCTTTCACTACAGTCATACCCCCCTTCTTAGCAACTACATGCAATGGACTCACATGGGGACTATCACTAATAGGATATATAATTCCAGCATCCAACCACGTAAGAATTTGCTTCCTTATCACCTCTTGAATTGCGGGATTCACCCTACGCTGATTCTGAACACTAGCTTTGGCTTCATCCAACAACCTAATCCGATGCATTCAATACGAAGGACTAATACCTTTCAAATCATCAAGTGACCACCCTATTGCAGACTGGTACTTCCTCAAAACATCTAATAACGTCTCAAGTTGATCATCAGTAAGGGAAGAAGATACAATTACCGGATATTGTGCATTATCACAAATAAAAGCATACTTCAAGTGATCCGGCAATGGTTTCAACTCCTCTTTTCTTTTCTCCACTGGAGTG
The DNA here is from genome assembly GCA_023678885.1 of Pogostemon cablin. NCBI lineage: Eukaryota > Viridiplantae > Streptophyta > Magnoliopsida > Lamiales > Lamiaceae > Pogostemon > Pogostemon cablin. Next base: position 20,055,253 of record CM042991.1, read on the forward strand.
TTTTCATTATCCAAAGGCAAGTACTTCCTGGTCCATTTGACTTCTTCCACTTTATTTCTCTCAAATGCAAACCTATCATCACCCAAAGCAAGTAAGTTTTCAAGAAATTCAATACATACCTCGTTAGAAAGTCCGTCAAGCTCCGTAGTGGGATAAGTAAGAGATTCCATCAAACATGTCTCAAGAGGATCCTTTGACAAGATCAAAGACATATCCTCCTTCACAATCTCCTCCACCACGTCAATACTATAACACTGGGACTCCATTGGCATTTTCATTGCTTTGTCCAAGTTGAAAAGTACTTCTTCTTTATCCATTCTCAACTTCAGTTCTCCTTTCCGAACATCTATCATAGCTCCAGCTGTAGCAAGGAATGGTCATTGATCTATCTCTAACACAAGGAAATCCACAGGAAAAACTAGCTTCTCCACCTTAACTAGAACATCTTCAACTATTCCTTTCGGAAACGTCATTGATCTATCTGCCAATTGGAGAGTAACAGTTGTCGGGGTCATCTCCCCCAAACCAAGCTTCTAAAAGATGGACAACGGCATCAAATTGATGCTTGCCCCAAGATCGCATAAAGCTTGCCGTGCTGGCCCCTTCCCGATCTCACAAAGAATAGTAAAGCTCCCCGGATCTTTCATCTTTGGTGGCAACTTCTTTTGAATAATTGAGCTACAATTATTCGATAAGTTTACCATTTCAACTCCGGTTAAGCTTCGCTTCTTCATCAATATGTCTTTAAGGAATCGAGCATAATATGGCATCTCCATGATTGCCTCTGAAAAAGGGATGTTCAAGCTTATCTTGTTCATTATCTCTGAAAACTTCTTGAACTTCTCTTCCAACCCCTTCTTCACTAGCTTGTAGGGAAACGGTGGAGGTATCTTTGTTTTGGGAATCCCCCATTCATCACGATCAACCTTTTCCGCTTTCTCCTTTTCGGCTCTTAATTGCTTAGCTCTTTCCTATTTTTTCTATGCTATTATGTCTGTACTTTGCTCATTCCGTACCACTGGAGTTGCATCAACATCAAAAGGAACAACAGGTGAATCAAACAAAACATCTCGGCGAGGTTCGACTGGGGTTCGACCAGGCTGAGAGGTCGAACCAGGACTGTATTGGTCGAACCTCTTCACTGGAAGACTGATCTCATTCTGCTCTGGAGGTTCGACTTGGGTTCGACCAACATTGGAGGTTGAACCACTGCCCCTTTGGTCGAACCGCTTCACTGTATAATCTCTATCCTTCGGTTCGACCTGGGTTCGACCTATAGAGTTGGTTGAACCCTCGTGATCGTGGTCGAACTATTCCTGCGTCAAAACAGAGTGCTCTGGTCGATGAGGTTCGACCTGGGTTCGACTTGAAAAGTTGGTCGAACCCTCTGCGTGTTGGTCGAACCGCTCATGCATCAAAACAGAGTGCTCTGGCCGATGAGGTTCGACCTGGGTTCGACCTGAAAAGTTGGTTGAACCCTCTGCATGTTGGTCGAACCGAGGCTTAGAAAATTCCAACTTCGATTCCGGCCTCATCGGTCCCTCGTACTGCGTTCCTGACCTCAGTGTGATGGCATTACACGACTTCGGATTCTCTATACTCTGAGACGGAAACTTACCTTTTCCTACAGTTTGAGTCAATGTGTTCACATTCTCTGCAATTGTACCCATCAACAATGTGAGATCTTTCACTTGAGTGGACAAATCTCTGTGGTGATCATCAATCTTTTTCTCAAGCTTTGCCTCAAGGCGATTCACTCTTTCATCATTCTTTACCATGTACCGGTTCACAGTATCCTCGAACCCAGGCTTTCCTTCTTCTACCTTTTCTCCCGGATCAACACCCATCGGAAGTTGCACTGCATTGTTCGTATTGCTCCATGAAAATTCAGGCCTCCTTGGTTGCTGTTGATAACTACCAGATGGACCACGATTATTAAAGTTCCCTCGATAGTTCCCTTGGTAGTTCCGGTTTCCTTGATTTGGGTACCTCGTTCCTTGAATACTTTGACCCATGGCATAATTTGCTTCCTCCAATTCGTCTTGGATGGTTCCATTATTCATCATCTCTTGCTGCATGATTGGCACTCGTTGGGATATCTCGCTGATCTGCTTCTGTTGAGACTTAAGTAGCTTGTTGATATTGGACAAGCTCGAAACGATCTCATCCTCTCTCTTAGTCTTCACCATTGTTTGTTCAACCTGAGCTACCTTTCCAAGAACATACGTACCTCTAACTCTATCAGTGGGCCAATCCCTCGAATTCATTGATATGTCTTCAAACAATCTCTCGGCCTCAACGGATGACTTTATAAGCAATGCTCCATTAGAAGAAGCATCAAGTAGCACTCTTGATTCACAGTCCAATCCGTTATAAAATATACTGATATATTGGGCTTTAGATAACCCATGTTGAGGACACTTCCTGAGCATGTCCTTGAATCTATCCCACGCTTCATGAAATTTCTCACCTCCACTGATAGCAAATTGGTTAATATCTTGCTTCATCTTAAACACTTTCGAAGGTGGCATATACCTCTCCAAGAATCTTAACTTCAATTGCTCCCACGTGGTGCACTCAGCTGCATTAATAGTATCGTACCAATCCCTCGCCTTTTCAGTAAGCGAGAATTTGAACAAAAGGATCTTCCTAGCATCTTCATGTTCTCCTACGTCTTTTTGAGTACTTGCATAGCCCAAGAACTTGTTCAGATGCTGCTGCGGATCCTCGAAAGACCCTCCTGAAAAGGAGTTCCTTTCTATCATGCTAATAAGAGCGGGATGAAGATCGAACGCGGTGTTAGTTCCCCTTGCTCCTAAAAGCTCATAATTTCCAGCCCCATTATTTCTGAAAACCTCACGGATGGCTAGATTATCCGGATTCGCTGCCATGTTGACTGTTACTACTTCCAAATTAACTTCAGTTGTAGTCTCAATCGCTTGCGAAATCTGCTCGTCAACCTCAACTCCAAAATTCAGAGCTTCAGTTGAGTCTATTGCCTTTGCCTTGCTCTTCTTCTTCTTCTTCTTTCTTGATGATGCTCCAATCTCAGGATTATACAGTTCAAGATTACCTTTCTTTGATCTTGTGAGCATACACCTAAAACGAATAAGAAAGAAAACAACAAAACAAGGTAAATAGTCCTAATAAACTAGAAATAATACAAAAAAGATAGTTTACGCCGTCCCCGGCAATGGCGCCAAGAACTTGATAGGGGTTTTCTCAACACACAAATTAATCCTCAAGTATAAGGATATCAATTGTAGTCGCGAAGATGACCAAGTTACAATATCGAACCCACGGGACGGATAAATATCAATTTTGTGATCTTCTAGTATATTTTAGACTATGTTGGTAATTGTAAAGGTTTAATGGATAGTAACTTCTAATCTAATTAACAAAAGAAATAGCAAAAGTAGAGAGAAGTGAGTTGTGATCAATAAGAATGATAGGTAGTTCATTGGGTCATCCAGTTTCACTAGCAATTCGTATTCTCGTGTGATGGTGTCCGACTCTGCCCTATGGTTTGTGGACGCATCACTAGACCATGCAAGTTTACTCTATAGAAACAAGTAAATATGCGCTTGACACGTGTGAATAACATCGGAGCAAGAGATATACTTCACCCCTCTTTCTAGGTACTATCATAATCAATTATCTTCTACGTCTAGAATCTAACCCGATTTGATCTCCCTTTTTAGGTACTATAAAGTTATACTCTTCATCCTATTCATCAACCCGAATTCAATTCAATTCATGAATATTCATATAAGATAGTTCTAATAATACTTCGGAATCCCTTCACTTAGAATTATAACGATAAACCCTGCTCAGTAGTGAACGCACTCAATCAATAACCATGTCATGTATTCAGACTCTACACAACGATCATTGATGCACAAAACGACTATGAGTATGGAATAAATATGCAATCTTATATAAAACAAACCACAGGTAGTGTTGTACGGAGTTTTACACACGAAACATGAATTACATCATGAAACTTTCATAACCCTAGAACTACCAAGGTGGTTCTAGCCCATGATTGATCTAGGAACAATCATGGTTAGATTAATCATTCTTACTTGAACCTTCAGCGAACCTCTGTCACAGCCCTCCGAATGGATCACTACCTCTACTCTTGTCTCTCCTACGATTGACGATCAAAGGCTCCTTATTCTCTGTATGAGCCTCCTTTTATACTTGTAATCACGTCTCTAGAGCTTGGAATAGGCTTTCTAAGTGATCTCACGCGTTTCGGCCTCGAAAATCCGAATAAGGTAAGTTCTCGCACACAGGTTCGAGCACGTCAAGCAGGTCGAACCCCAGGTCGAACCCCGCTACTGGAAGAATTCTGCACAGGTTCGACCTTCTGGACAGGTCGAACCACTTAGGCCTTGGTCGAACCCCAGGTCGAACCTTAGCACTGGACAACTCTTGCTCCCGATTCGACCAACTGGCAAGTCGAACCCCAACGTCGTGGTCGAATCCTCCTTCTTGCAAACAGGTTTGACCATGGTTCGACCTGATGGCCAGGTCGAACCAACTGAGTCGTGGTCGAACCCATCTCTGTATGTCCAGCAGCATTGGTTCTACCTGCTGGAGAGGTCGAACCCTCCTCCAGCTAGGTCGAACCCACCTACTTCTTGGGCGATTCGCGTGGCTTCGACTCCGTCTCTTCGATTCTTGGCCATTTCACTCCGTTTTTGCTAAGAAAACACTCAAATAGCTCCACTAACACCTGATTCATGCTATTTCACAATATATATAGGTTTTCCACCTATTTCCACATCAAAACTCTCCAAAACTAGCACAAAACATAGCGCCAAACTTGTGAATTTACACACTCATCATTGAGCCAGGTCAAGAACTCACTGAAATGAGCATTTTTTCTTGCCATTTTTATGGTCAAATTAGTTACAACTCATAAGAATGTAGTTGGGGAACATGTATTAATACTATAAAAATGCTAGGAAGCTGGCACCATAAAGTCACTAAAAACTCACAGTGCATAGCTGATTCCACTCTGTGAGCCTGGTCAAGAACTCCTTGAAGTGAGCATTTTCTTTCTATTTTTATGGTCAAATTAGTTATTACACATGAGAATATATTTGGAGAACATTTTTTCAGAGTATAAAATGCTAGGAAGCTTGCACCGTAGAGTCACTAAAAACTCATAGTGCAGAGTTGATTCCACACCATGAGCCAGGTCAAGAACTCTTTGAAGTGAGACTTTTCTTACAATTTTTAGGGTAAAATTAGTTATTTTACATGAGTGTATAATTGGAGAACATGTTTTCAGATTATATAACTACTACGAAGCTTGCGCCATAGAGTCACTAAAAAAACACAGTGCAAAGTTGATTCTCCTATGTGAGCCAGGTCAAAAACTCCTTCAAGTGAGCATTTTATTGCCATTTTTGTGGTCAAATTAGTTATTAGACATGAGAATATATTTGGAGAACATGTTTTTAGAGTATAAAAATGCTAGGAAGCTTGCACCATAGAGTCACTAAAAACTCACAGTGAGAGCTGATTCTACTCCATGAGTCAGGTCAAGAACTCCTTGAAGTGTGCATTTTTTAGCATTTTTATTGTCAAATTAGTTATTAGACATGAGAATTTAGTTGGAGAACATGTTTTCAGAGTATAAAAATGCTAGGAAGCATGCGCCATGGAGTCACTAAAAAGTCAAAGTGCAGAGTTGATTCTACTTAGTGAGCCCGGTCAAGAACTCTTTGAAGTGAGCATTTTCTTGCCATTTTTTAAGGTCACATGTTTTCAGAGTGTAAAATGCTAGGAATCTTGCACCTTAGAGACACTAAAAAGAAAATGTACAGAGTTGATTCTACTCCGTGAGTCAGGTCAAGAACTCCTTGAAGATAAGCATTTTCTTGCCATTTTTATGGTCAAATTATTATTAGACATGAGCATATAGTTGGAGAAAATATTTTTAGAGTATAAAAATGCTAGGAAGCTTGCGTCATAAAGTCACTAAAAACTCAAAGTGCAGAACTGATTCTACTCCATGAGCCAGGTCAAGAACTCACTGAATGAGCATTTTCTTGCCATTTTTATGGTCAAATTAGTTACAACTCATAAGAATGTAGTTGGGGAACATGTATTAATACTATAAAAATGCTAGGAAGCTGGCACCATAAAGTCACTAAAAACTCACAGTGCATAGCTGATTCCACTCTGTGAGCCTGGTCAAGAACTCCTTGAAGTGAGCATTTTCTTTCTATTTTTATGGTCAAATTAGTTATTACACATGAGAATATATTTGGAGAACATTTTTTCAGAGTATAAAATGCTAGGAAGCTTGCACCATAGAGTCACTAAAAACTCATAGTGCAGAGTTGATTCCACACCATGAGCCAGGTCAAGAACTCTTTGAAGTGAGACTTTTCTTACAATTTTTAGGGTAAAATTAGTTATTTTACATGAGTGTATAATTGGAGAACATGTTTTCAGAGTATATAACTACTACAAAGCTTGAGCCATAGAGTCACTAAAAAACCACAGTGCAAAGTTGATTCTCCTCTGTGAGCCAGGTCAAGAACTCCTTGAAGTGAGCATTTTCTTGCTATTTTTGTGGTCAAATTAGTTATTAGACATGAGAATATATTTGGAGAACATGTTTTCAGAGTATAAAAATGCTAGGAAGCTTGCACCATAGAGTCACTAAAAACTCATAGTGAGAGCTGATTCGACTCCATGAGTCAGGTCAAGAACTCCTTGAAGTGTGCATTTTCTTGCCATTTTTATTGTCAAATTAGTTATTAGACATGAGAATTTTGTTGGAGAACATGTTTTCAGAGTATAATAATGCTAGAAAGCATATGCCATGGAGTCACTAAAAAGTCAAAGTGCAGAGCTGATTCTACTCAGTGAGTCAGGTCAAGAACTCTTTGAAGTGAGCATTTTCTTGCCATTTTTTAATGTCAAATGTTTTCAGAGTATAAAATGATAGGAATCTTGCACCGTAGAGTCACTAAAAAGAAAATATTCAGAGTTGATTCTACTCCGTGAGCCAGGTCAAGAACTCCTTGAAGTAAGCATTTTCTTGCTACTTTTATGGTCAAATTATTATTAGACATGAGCATATAGTTGGAAAAAATGTTTTTCAGAGTATAAAAATGCTAGGAAGCTTGCGTCATAGAGTCACTAAAAACTCAAAGTGCAGAACTGATTTTATTACTTGAGCCATGTCAAGAACTCACTGAAATGAGCATTTTCTTGCCTGTTTTATGGTCACATTAGTTATTACTCATAAGAATGTAGTTGGGGAACATGTTTTAATACTATAAAAATGCTAGGAAGCTGGCACCATAAAGTCACTAAAAACTCACAGTGCATAGCTGATTCCACTCTGTGAGCCTGGTCAAGAACTCCATGAAGTGAGCATTTTCTTGCCATTTTTATGGTAAAATTAGTTATTACACATGAAAATATATTTGGAGAACATGTTTTCAGAGTATAAAATGCTAGGAAGCTTGCACCGTAGAGTCACTAAAAACTCATAGTGCAGAGTTGATTCCACACCGTGGGCCAGGTCAAGAACTCTTTGAAGTGAGACTTTTCTTACAATTTTTAGGGTAAAATTAGTTATTTTACATGAGTGTATAATTGGAGAACATGTTTTCAGAGTATATAACTGCTACGAAGCTTGCGCCATAGAGTCACTAAAAAAACACAGTGCAAAGTTGATTCTCCTATGTGAGCCAGGTCAAGAACTCCTTCAAGTGAGCATTTTATTGCCATTTTTGTGGTCAAATTAGTTATTAGACATGAGAATATATTTGGAGAACATGTTTTCAGAGTATAAAAATGCTAGGAAGCTTGCACCATAGAGTCACTAAAAACTCACAGTGAGAGCTGATTCTACTCCATGAGTCAGGTCAAGAACTCCTTGAAGTGTGCATTTTCTTAGCATTTTTATTGTCAAATTAGTTATTAGACATGAGAATTTAGTTGGAGAACATGTTTTCAGAGTATAAAAATGCTAGGAAGCATGCGCCATGGAGTCACTAAAAAGTCAAAGTGCAGAGTTGATTCTACTTAGTGAGCCCGGTCAAGAACTCTTTGAAGTGAGCATTTTCTTGCCATTTTTTAAGGTCACATGTTTTCAGAGTGTAAAATGCTAGGAATCTTGCACCTTAGAGACACTAAAAAGAAGATGTACAGAGTTGATTCTACTCCGTGAGTCAGGTCAAGAACTCCTTGAAGATAAGCATTTTCTTGCCATTTTTATGGTCAAATTATTATTAGACATGAGCATACAGTTGGAGAAAATATTTTTAGAGTATAAAAATGCTAGGAAGCTTGCGTCATAAAGTCACTAAAAACTCAAAGTGCAGAACTGATTCTACTCCATGAGCCAGGTCAAGAACTCACTGAATGAGCATTTTCTTGCCATTTTTATGGTCAAATTAGTTACAACTCATAAGAATGTAGTTGGGGAACATGTATTAATACTATAAAAATGCTAGGAAGCTGGCACCATAAAGTCACTAAAAACTCACAGTGCATAGCTGATTCCACTCTGTGAGCCTGGTCAAGAACTCCTTGAAGTGAGCATTTTCTTTCTATTTTTATGGTCAAATTAGTTATTACACATGAGAATATATTTGGAGAACATTTTTTCAGAGTATAAAATGCTAGGAAGCTTGCACCATAGAGTCACTAAAAACTCATAGTGCAGAGTTGATTCCACACCATGAGCCAGGTCAAGAACTCTTTGAAGTGAGACTTTTCTTACAATTTTTAGGGTAAAATTAGTTATTTTACATGAGTGTATAATTGGAGAACATGTTTTCAGAGTATATAACTACTACAAAGCTTGAGCCATAGAGTCACTAAAAAACCACAGTGCAAAGTTGATTCTCCTCTGTGAGCCAGGTCAAGAACTCCTTGAAGTGAGCATTTTCTTGCTATTTTTGTGGTCAAATTAGTTATTAGACATGAGAATATATTTGGAGAACATGTTTTCAGAGTATAAAAATGCTAGGAAGCTTGCACCATAGAGTCACTAAAAACTCATAGTGAGAGCTGATTCTACTCCATGAGTCAGGTCAAGAACTCCTTGAAGTGTGCATTTTCTTGCCATTTTTATTGTCAAATTAGTTATTAGACATGAGAATTTTGTTGGAGAACATGTTTTCAGAGTATAATAATGCTAGAAAGCATATGCCATGGAGTCACTAAAAAGTCAAAGTGCAGAGCTGATTCTACTCAGTGAGTCAGGTCAAGAACTCTTTGAAGTGAGCATTTTCTTGCCATTTTTTAATGTCAAATGTTTTCAGAGTATAAAATGATAGGAATCTTGCACCGTAGAGTCACTAAAAAGAAAATATTCAGAGTTGATTCTACTCCGTGAGCCAGGTCAAGAACTCCTTGAAGTAAGCATTTTCTTGCTACTTTTATGGTCAAATTATTATTAGACATGAGCATATAGTTGGAAAAAATGTTTTTCAGAGTATAAAAATGCTAGGAAGCTTGCGTCATAGAGTCACTAAAAACTCAAAGTGCAGAACTGATTTTATTACTTGAGCCATGTCAAGAACTCACTGAAATGAGCATTTTCTTGCCTGTTTTATGGTCACATTAGTTATTACTCATAAGAATGTAGTTGGGGAACATGTTTTAATACTATAAAAATGCTAGGAAGCTGGCACCATAAAGTCACTAAAAACTCACAGTGCATAGCTGATTCCACTCTGTGAGCCTGGTCAAGAACTCCATGAAGTGAGCATTTTCTTGCCATTTTTATGGTAAAATTAGTTATTACACATGAAAATATATTTGGAGAACATGTTTTCAGAGTATAAAATGCTAGGAAGCTTGCACCATAGAGTCACTAAAAACTCATAGTGCAGAGTTGATTCCACACCGTGGGCCAGGTCAAGAACTCTTTGAAGTGAGACTTTTCTTACAATTTTTAGGGTAAAATTAGTTATTTTACATGAGTGTATAATTGGAGAACATGTTTTCAGAGTATATAACTGCTACGAAGCTTGCGCCATAGAGTCACTAAAAAAACACAGTGCAAAGTTGATTCTCCTATGTGAGCCAGGTCAAGAACTCCTTCAAGTGAGCATTTTATTGCCATTTTTGTGGTCAAATTAGTTATTAGACATGAGAATATATTTGGAGAACATGTTTTCAGAGTATAAAAATGCTAGGAAGCTTGCACCATAGAGTCACTAAAAACTCACAGTGAGAGCTGATTCTACTCCATGAGTCAGGTCAAGAACTCCTTGAAGTGTGCATTTTCTTAGCATTTTTATTGTCAAATTAGTTATTAGACATGAGAATTTAGTTGGAGAACATGTTTTCAGAGTATAAAAATGCTAGGAAGCATGCGCCATGGAGTCACTAAAAAGTCAAAGTGCAGAATTGATTCTACTTAGTGAGCCCGGTCAAGAACTCTTTGAAGTGAGCATTTTCTTGCCATTTTTTAAGGTCACATGTTTTCAGAGTGTAAAATGCTAGGAATCTTGCACCTTAGAGACACTAAAAAGAAGATGTACAGAGTTGATTCTACTCCGTGAGTCAGGTCAAGAACTCCTTGAAGATAAGCATTTTCTTGCCATTTTTATGGTCAAATTATTATTAGACATGAGCATACAGTTGGAGAAAATATTTTTAGAGTATAAAAATGCTAGGAAGCTTGCGTCATAAAGTCACTAAAAACTCAAAGTGCAGAACTGATTCTACTCCATGAGCCAGGTCAAGAACTCACTGAATGAGCATTTTCTTGCCATTTTTATGGTCAAATTAGTTACAACTCATAAGAATGTAGTTGGGGAACATGTATTAATACTATAAAAATGCTAGGAAGCTGGCACCATAAAGTCACTAAAAACTCACAGTGCATAGCTGATTCCACTCTGTGAGCCTGGTCAAGAACTCCTTGAAGTGAGCATTTTCTTTCTATTTTTATGGTCAAATTAGTTATTACACATGAGAATATATTTGGAGAACATTTTTTCAGAGTATAAAATGCTAGGAAGCTTGCACCATAGAGTCACTAAAAACTCATAGTGCAGAGTTGATTCCACACCATGAGCCAGGTCAAGAACTCTTTGAAGTGAGACTTTTCTTACAATTTTTAGGGTAAAATTAGTTATTTTACATGAGTGTATAATTGGAGAACATGTTTTCAGAGTATATAACTACTACAAAGCTTGAGCCATAGAGTCACTAAAAAACCACAGTGCAAAGTTGATTCTCCTCTGTGAGCCAGGTCAAGAACTCCTTGAAGTGAGCATTTTCTTGCTATTTTTGTGGTCAAATTAGTTATTAGACATGAGAATATATTTGGAGAACATGTTTTCAGAGTATAAAAATGCTAGGAAGCTTGCACCATAGAGTCACTAAAAACTCATAGTGAGAGCTGATTCTACTCCATGAGTCAGGTCAAGAACTCCTTGAAGTGTGCATTTTCTTGCCATTTTTATTGTCAAATTAGTTATTAGACATGAGAATTTTGTTGGAGAACATGTTTTCAGAGTATAATAATGCTAGAAAGCATATGCCATGGAGTCACTAAAAAGTCAAAGTGCAGAGCTGATTCTACTCAGTGAGTCAGGTCAAGAACTCTTTGAAGTGAGCATTTTCTTGCCATTTTTTAATGTCAAATGTTTTCAGAGTATAAAATGATAGGAATCTTGCACCGTAGAGTCACTAAAAAGAAAATATTCAGAGTTGATTCTACTCCGTGAGCCAGGTCAAGAACTCCTTGAAGTAAGCATTTTCTTGCTACTTTTATGGTCAAATTATTATTAGACATGAGCATATAGTTGGAAAAAATGTTTTTCAGAGTATAAAAATGCTAGGAAGCTTGCGTCATAGAGTCACTAAAAACTCAAAGTGCAGAACTGATTTTATTACTTGAGCCATGTCAAGAACTCACTGAAATGAGCATTTTCTTGCCTGTTTTATGGTCACATTAGTTATTACTCATAAGAATGTAGTTGGGGAACATGTTTTAATACTATAAAAATGCTAGGAAGCTGGCACCATAAAGTCACTAAAAACTCACAGTGCATAGCTGATTCCACTCTGTGAGCCTGGTCAAGAACTCCATGAAGTGAGCATTTTCTTGCCATTTTTATGGTAAAATTAGTTATTACACATGAAAATATATTTGGAGAACATGTTTTCAGAGTATAAAATGCTAGGAAGCTTGCACCATAGAGTCACTAAAAACACATAGTGCAGAGTTGATTCCACACCGTGGGCCAGGTCAAGAACTCTTTGAAGTGAGACTTTTCTTACAATTTTTAGGGTAAAATTAGTTATTTTACATGAGTGTATAATTGGAGAACATGTTTTCAGAGTATATAACTGCTACGAAGCTTGCGCCATAGAGTCACTAAAAAAACACAGTGCAAAGTTGATTCTCCTATGTGAGCCAGGTCAAGAACTCCTTCAAGTGAGCATTTTATTGCCATTTTTGTGGTCAAATTAGTTATTAGACATGAGAATATATTTGGAGAACATGTTTTCAGAGTATAAAAATGCTAGGAAGCTTGCACCATAGAGTCACTAAAAACTCACAGTGAGAGCTGATTCTACTCCATGGGTCAGGTTAAGAACTCCTTGAAGTGTGCATTTTCTTAGCATTTTTATTGTCAAATTAGTTATTAGACATGAGAATTTAGTTGGAGAACATGTTTTCAGAGTATAAAAATGCAAGGAAGCATGCGTCATGGAGTCACTAAAAAGTCAAAGTGCAAAGCTGATTCTACTTAGTGAGCCCGGTCAAGAACTCTTTGAAGTGAGCATTTTCTTGCCATTTTTTAAGGTCACATGTTTTCAGAGTGTAAAATGCTAGGAATCTTGCACCTTAGAGTCACTAAAAAGAAAATGTACAGAGTTGATTCTACTCCGTGAGCCAGGTCAAGAACTCCTTGAAGATAAGCATTTTCTTGCCATTTTTATGGTCAAATTATTATTAGACATGAGCATATAGTTGGAGAAAATATTTTTAGAGTATAAAAATGCTAGGAAGCTTGCGTCATAAAGTCACTAAAAACTCAAAGTGCAGAACTGATTCTACTCCTTGAGCCAGGTCAAGAACTCACTGAAATGAGCATTTTCTTGCCATTTTTATGGTCAAATTAGTTACAACTCATAAGAATGTAGTTGGGGAACATGTTTTAATACTATAAAAATGCTAGGAAGCTGGCACCATAAAGTCACTAAAAACTCACAGTGCATAGCTGATTCCACTCTGTGAGCCTGGTCAAGAACTCCTTGAAGTGAGCATTTTCTTGCTATTTTTATGGTCAAATTAGTTATTACACATGAGAATATATTTGGAGAACATTTTTTCAGAGTATAAAATGCTAGGAAGCTTGCACCGTAGAGTCACTAAAAACTCATAGTGCATAGTTGATTCCACACCATGAGCCAGGTCAAGAACTCTTTGAAGTGAGACTTTTCTTACAATTTTTAGGGTAAAATTAGTTATTTTACATGAGTGTATAATTGGAGAACATGTTTTTAGAGTATATAACTACTACGAAGCTTGCGCCATAGAGTCACTAAAAAAACACAGTGCAAAGTTGATTCTCATATGTGAGCCAGGTCAAAACTCCTTCAAGTGAGCATTTTATTGCCATTTTTGTGGTCAAATTAGTTATTAGACATGAGAATATATTTGGAGAACACTAGGAAGCTTGCACCATAGAGTCACTAAAAACTCACAGTGAGAGCTGATTCTACTCCATGAGTCAGGTCAAGAACTCCTTGAAGTGTGCATTTTCTTAGCATTTTTATTGTCAAATTAGTTATTAGACATGAGAATTTAGTTGGAGAACATGTTTTCAGAGTATAAAAATGCTAGAAAGCATGCGCCATGGAGTCACTAAAAAGTCAAAGTGCAGAGCTGATTCTACTTAGTGAGCCCAGTCAAGAACTCTTTGAAGTGAGCATTTTCTTGCCATTTTTTAAGGTCACATGTTTTCATAGTGTAAAATGCTAGGAATCTTGCACCTTAGAGTCACTAAAAAGAAAATGTACAGAGTTGATTCTACTCCGTGAGCCAGGTCAAGAAATCCTTGAAGATAAGCATTTTCTTGCCATTTTTATGGTCAAATTATTATTAGACATGAGCATATAGTTGGAGAAAATATTTTTAGAGTATAAAAATGCTAGGAAGCTTGCGTCATAAAGTCACTAAAAACTCAAAGTGCCGAACAAGATTCTACTCCTTGAGCCAACTCAAGAACTCACTGAAATGAGCATTTTCTTGCCATTTTTATGGTCAAATTAGTTACAACTCATAAGAATGTAGTTGGGGAACATGTTTTAATACTATAAAAATGCTAGGAAGCTGGCACCATAAAGTCACTAAAAACTCACAGTGCATAGCTGATTCCACTCTGTGAGCCTGGTCAAGAACTCCTTGAAGTGAGCATTTTCTTGCTATTTTTATGGTCAAATTAGTTATTACACATGGGAATATATTTGGAGAACATTTTTTCAGAGTATAAAATGCTAGGAAGCTTGCACCATAGAGTCACTAAAAACTCATAGTGCAGAGTTGATTCCACACCATGAGCCAGGTCAAGAACTCTTTGAAGTGAGACTTTTCTTACAATTTTTAGGGTAAAATTAGTTATTTTACATGAGTGTATAATTGGAGAACATGTTTTTAGAGTATATAACTACTACGAAGCTTACGCCATAGAGTCACTAAAAAAACACAGTGCAAAGTTGATTCTCATATGTGAGCCAGGTCAAAACTCCTTCAAGTGAGCATTTTATTGCCATTTTTGTGGTCAAATTAGTTATTAGACATGAGAATATATTTAGAGAACACTAGGAAGCTTGCACCATAGAGTCACTAAAAACTCACAGTGAGAGCTGATTCTACTCCATGGGTCAGGTTAAGAACTCCTTGAAGTGTGCATTTTCTTAGCATTTTTATTGTCAAATTAGTTATTAGACATGAGAATTTAGTTGGAGAACATGTTTTCAGAGTATAAAAATGCAAGGAAGCATGCGCCATGGAGTCACTAAAAAGTCAAAGTGCAAAGCTGATTCTACTTAGTGAGCCCGGTCAAGAACTCTTTGAAGTGAGCATTTTCTTGCCATTTTTTAAGGTCACATGTTTTCAGAGTGTAAAATGCTAGGAATCTTGCACCTTAGAGTCACTAAAAAGAAAATGTACAGAGTTGATTCTACTCCGTGAGCCAGGTCAAGAACTCCTTGAAGATAAGCATTTTCTTGCCATTTTTATGGTCAAATTATTATTAGACATGAGCATATAGTTGGAGAAAATATTTTTAGAGTATAAAAATGCTAGGAAGCTTGCGTCATAAAGTCACTAAAAACTCAAAGTGCAGAACTGATTCTACTCCTTGAGCCAGGTCAAGAACTCACTGAAATGAGCATTTTCTTGCCATTTTTATGGTCAAATTAGTTATAACTCATAAGAATGTAGTTGGGGAACATGTTTTAATACTATAAAAATGCTAGGAAGCTGGCACCATAAAGTCACTAAAAACTCACAGTGCATAGCTGATTCCACTCTGTGAGCCTGGTCAAGAACTCCATGAAGTGAGCATTTTCTTGCCATTTTTATGGTAAAATTAGTTATTACACATGAAAATATATTTGGAGAACATGTTTTCAGAGTATAAAATGCTAGGAAGCTTGCACCATAGAGTCACTAAAAACACATAGTGCAGAGTTGATTCCACACCGTGGGCCAGGTCAAGAACTCTTTGAAGTGAGACTTTTCTTACAATTTTTAGGGTAAAATTAGTTATTTTACATGAGTGTATAATTGGAGAACATGTTTTCAGAGTATATAACTGCTACGAAGCTTGCGCCATAGAGTCACTAAAAAAACACAGTGCAAAGTTGATTCTCCTCTGTGAGCCAGGTCAAGAACTCCTTGAAGTGAGCATTTTATTGCCATTTTTGTGGTCAAATTAGTTATTAGACATGAGAATATATTTGGAGAACATGTTTTCAGAGTATAAAAATGCTAGGAAGCTTGCACCATAGAGTCACTAAAAACTCACAGTGAGAGCTGATTCTACTCCATGGGTCAGGTTAAGAACTCCTTGAAGTGTGCATTTTCTTAGCATTTTTATTGTCAAATTAGTTATTAGACATGAGAATTTAGTTGGAGAACATGTTTTCAGAGTATAAAAATGCAAGGAAGCATGCGTCATGGAGTCACTAAAAAGTCAAAGTGCAAAGCTGATTCTACTTAGTGAGCCCGGTCAAGAACTCTTTGAAGTGAGCATTTTCTTGCCATTTTTTAAGGTCACATGTTTTCAGAGTGTAAAATGCTAGGAATCTTGCACCTTAGAGTCACTAAAAAGAAAATGTACAGAGTTGATTCTACTCCGTGAGCCAGGTCAAGAACTCCTTGAAGATAAGCATTTTCTTGCCATTTTTATGGTCAAATTATTATTAGACATGAGCATATAGTTGGAGAAAATATTTTTAGAGTATAAAAATGCTAGGAAGCTTGCGTCATAAAGTCACTAAAAACTCAAAGTGCAGAACTGATTCTACTCCTTGAGCCAGGTCAAGAACTCACTGAAATGAGCATTTTCTTGCCATTTTTATGGTCAAATTAGTTACAACTCATAAGAATGTAGTTGGGGAACGTGTTTTAATACTATAAAAATGCTAGGAAGCTGGCACCATAAAGTCACTAAAAACTCACAGTGCATAGCTGATTCCACTCTGTGAGCCTGGTCAAGAACTCCTTGAAGTGAGCATTTTCTTGCTATTTTTATGGTCAAATTAGTTATTACACATGAGAATATATTTGGAGAACATTTTTTCAGAGTATAAAATGCTAGGAAGCTTGCACCGTAGAGTCACTAAAAACTCATAGTGCATAGTTGATTCCACACCATGAGCCAGGTCAAGAACTCTTTGAAGTGAGACTTTTCTTACAATTTTTAGGGTAAAATTAGTTATTTTACATGAGTGTATAATTGGAGAACATGTTTTTAGAGTATATAACTACTACGAAGCTTGCGCCATAGAGTCACTAAAAAAACACAGTGCAAAGTTGATTCTCATATGTGAGCCAGGTCAAAACTCCTTCAAGTGAGCATTTTATTGCCATTTTTGTGGTCAAATTAGTTATTAGACATGAGAATATATTTGGAGAACACTAGGAAGCTTGCACCATAGAGTCACTAAAAACTCACAGTGAGAGCTGATTCTACTCCATGAGTCAGGTCAAGAACTCCTTGAAGTGTGCATTTTCTTAGCATTTTTATTGTCAAATTAGTTATTAGACATGAGAATTTAGTTGGAGAACATGTTTTCAGAGTATAAAAATGCTAGAAAGCATGCGCCATGGAGTCACTAAAAAGTCAAAGTGCAGAGCTGATTCTACTTAGTGAGCCCAGTCAAGAACTCTTTGAAGTGAGCATTTTCTTGCCATTTTTTAAGGTCACATGTTTTCATAGTGTAAAATGCTAGGAATCTTGCACCTTAGAGTCACTAAAAAGAAAATGTACAGAGTTGATTCTACTCCGTGAGCCAGGTCAAGAAATCCTTGAAGATAAGCATTTTCTTGCCATTTTTATGGTCAAATTATTATTAGACATGAGCATATAGTTGGAGAAAATATTTTTAGAGTATAAAAATGCTAGGAAGCTTGCGTCATAAAGTCACTAAAAACTCAAAGTGCCGAACAAGATTCTACTCCTTGAGCCAACTCAAGAACTCACTGAAATGAGCATTTTCTTGCCATTTTTATGGTCAAATTAGTTACAACTCATAAGAATGTAGTTGGGGAACATGTTTTAATACTATAAAAATGCTAGGAAGCTGGCACCATAAAGTCACTAAAAACTCACAGTGCATAGCTGATTCCACTCTGTGAGCCTGGTCAAGAACTCCTTGAAGTGAGCATTTTCTTGCTATTTTTATGGTCAAATTAGTTATTACACATGGGAATATATTTGGAGAACATTTTTTCAGAGTATAAAATGCTAGGAAGCTTGCACCATAGAGTCACTAAAAACTCATAGTGCAGAGTTGATTCCACACCATGAGCCAGGTCAAGAACTCTTTGAAGTGAGACTTTTCTTACAATTTTTAGGGTAAAATTAGTTATTTTACATGAGTGTATAATTGGAGAACATGTTTTTAGAGTATATAACTACTACGAAGCTTACGCCATAGAGTCACTAAAAAAACACAGTGCAAAGTTGATTCTCATATGTGAGCCAGGTCAAAACTCCTTCAAGTGAGCATTTTATTGCCATTTTTGTGGTCAAATTAGTTATTAGACATGAGAATATATTTAGAGAACACTAGGAAGCTTGCACCATAGAGTCACTAAAAACTCACAGTGAGAGCTGATTCTACTCCATGGGTCAGGTTAAGAACTCCTTGAAGTGTGCATTTTCTTAGCATTTTTATTGTCAAATTAGTTATTAGACATGAGAATTTAGTTGGAGAACATGTTTTCAGAGTATAAAAATGCAAGGAAGCATGCGCCATGGAGTCACTAAAAAGTCAAAGTGCAAAGCTGATTCTACTTAGTGAGCCCGGTCAAGAACTCTTTGAAGTGAGCATTTTCTTGCCATTTTTTAAGGTCACATGTTTTCAGAGTGTAAAATGCTAGGAATCTTGCACCTTAGAGTCACTAAAAAGAAAATGTACAGAGTTGATTCTACTCCGTGAGCCAGGTCAAGAACTCCTTGAAGATAAGCATTTTCTTGCCATTTTTATGGTCAAATTATTATTAGACATGAGCATATAGTTGGAGAAAATATTTTTAGAGTATAAAAATGCTAGGAAGCTTGCGTCATAAAGTCACTAAAAACTCAAAGTGCAGAACTGATTCTACTCCTTGAGCCAGGTCAAGAACTCACTGAAATGAGCATTTTCTTGCCATTTTTATGGTCAAATTAGTTACAACTCATAAGAATGTAGTTGGGGAACATGTTTTAATACTATAAAAATGCTAGGAAGCTGGCACCATAAAGTCACTAAAAACTCACAGTGCATAGCTGATTCCACTCTGTGAGCCTGGTCAAGAACTCCTTGAAGTGAGCATTTTGTTGCTATTTTTATGGTCAAATTAGTTATTACACATGAGAATATATTTGGAGAACATTTTTTCAGAGTATAAAATGCTAGGAAGCTTGCACCGTAGAGTCACTAAAAACTCATAGTGCATAGTTGATTCCACACCATGAGCCAGGTCAAGAACTCTTTGAAGTGAGACTTTTCTTACAATTTTTAGGGTAAAATTAGTTATTTTACATGAGTGTATAATTGGAGAACATGTTTTTAGAGTATATAACTACTACGAAGCTTGCGCCATAGAGTCACTAAAAAAACACAGTGCAAAGTTGATTCTCATATGTGAGCCAGGTCAAAACTCCTTCAAGTGAGCATTTTATTGCCATTTTTGTGGTCAAATTAGTTATTAGACATGAGAATATATTTGGAGAACACTAGGAAGCTTGCACCATAGAGTCACTAAAAACTCACAGTGAGAGCTGATTCTACTCCATGAGTCAGGTCAAGAACTCCTTGAAGTGTGCATTTTCTTAGCATTTTTATTGTCAAATTAGTTATTAGACATGAGAATTTAGTTGGAGAACATGTTTTCAGAGTATAAAAATGCTAGAAAGCATGCGCCATGGAGTCACTAAAAAGTCAAAGTGCAGAGCTGATTCTACTTAGTGAGCCCAGTCAAGAACTCTTTGAAGTGAGCATTTTCTTGCCATTTTTTAAGGTCACATGTTTTCATAGTGTAAAATGCTAGGAATCTTGCACCTTAGAGTCACTAAAAAGAAAATGTACAGAGTTGATTCTACTCCGTGAGCCAGGTCAAGAAATCCTTGAAGATAAGCATTTTCTTGCCATTTTTATGGTCAAATTATTATTAGACATGAGCATATAGTTGGAGAAAATATTTTTAGAGTATAAAAATGCTAGGAAGCTTGCGTCATAAAGTCACTAAAAACTCAAAGTGCAGAACTGATTCTACTCCTTGAGCCAGGTCAAGAACTCACTGAAATGAGCATTTTCTTGCCATTTTTATGGTCAAATTAGTTACAACTCATAACAATGTAGTTGGGGAACATGTTTTAATACTATAAAAATGTTTGGAAGCTGGCACCATAAAGTCACTAAAAACTCACAGTGCATAGCTGATTCTACTCTGTGAGCCTGGTCAAGAACTCCTTGAAGTGAGCATTTTCTTGCCATTTAAATGGTCAAATTAGTTATTAAACAAGAGAATATATTTGGAGAACATGTTTTCAGAGTATAATATGCTAGGAAGCTTGCACCGTAGAGTCACTAAAAACTCATAGGGACAGAGTTGATTCCACACCGTGAGCCAGGTCAAGAACTCTTTGAAGTGAGACTTTACTTACAATTTTTAGGGTAAAATTTTTTATTTTACATGAGTGTATAATTGGAGAACATGTTTTCAGAGTATATAACTACTACAAAGCTTGCGCCATAGAGTCACTAAAAAACCACAGTGCAAAGTTGATTCTCCTCTGTGAGCCAGGTCAAGAACTCCTTGAAGTGAGCATTTTCTTTCTATTTTTGTGGTCAAATTAGTTATTAGACATGAGAATATATTTGGAGAACATGTTTTTAGAGTATAAAAATGCTAGGAAGCTTGCACCATAGAGTCACTAAAAACTCACAGTGAGAGCTGATTCTACTCCATGAGTCAGGTCAAGAACTCATTGAAGTGTGCATTTTCCTTCCATTTTTATTGTCAAATTAGTTATTAGACATGAGAATTTAGTTGGAGAACATGTTTTCAGAGTATAAAAATACTAGGAAGCATGCGCCATGGAGTCACTAAAAAGTCAAAGTGCAGAGCTGATTCTACTTAGTGAGCCAGGTCAAGAACTCTTTAAAGTGAGCATTTTCTTGCCATTTTTTAAGGTCACATGTTTTCAGTGTATAAAATGCTATGAATCTTGCACCGTAGAGTCACTAAAAAGAAAATGTACAGAGTTGATTCTATTCCGTGAGCCAGGTCAAGAACTCCTTGAAGATAAGGGATTGAAAACATAAAAATACTAGGAGTTCCACATTTGTTAAGGAATAAGGATTTTTCTGGAACTTTAAAAATACCTAAAAAAAGTATCTTTTATGTCATTTTAAAAGCAAAAATAATTAAAAATTATGTGGAGCATGTTTTTTAGTAAATAAATTATTGCAAACATGAAAATACGAGGAATTCCAAATTTGTTACGTAATAATGATTTTTTAGGAACATACAAAAACAGTCTAACACAAGTGTTTTTATGTCATTTCAATGGTAAAATAGTTAAGAACCTTTAAAATATAGGTGGTGAGCATGTTCTTTTAGTAAATAAATGATTGAAAACATGAAAATTCGAGGAGTTCCAAATTTGTTTAGGAATAAGGATTTTTTTGGAACTTTAAAATCAGCTTCAAAAAGGTAATTTTATGTAATTTTAATTGGAAAATAGTTAAGATGCGTTGAAATATAGTTGAGGAGCATCTATTTTTTGTAAATCAATAATTGGAAACATGAAAATACTAGGAGTTCCAAATCTGTTAAAGAATAAGGATTTTTCTGGAACTTTTAAAAATACCTAAAAAAAGTCTTATTTTATGTCATTTTAACAGCCAAAATAATTAGGAATTATTGAAATTTAGGTGGGAAGCATGTTTATTTAGTAAATAAATGATTGGATACATTAAAATACGAGGAGTTCCAAATTTGTTAAGGAATATTTTTTTTTTTGGAACTTTGAAAACAGCTTAAAACAAATAATCTTATGTCATTTTAATTACCAAAATAGTTAAGAAGCATTGTAATATAGGTGGGAAGCTTTTTTTTATTAAATAAATGATTCGAGACATGAAAATACAAGGAGTTCCAAATTTGTTAAAGAATAAGGATTTTTCTTGAACTTTAAAAAAAGCCTCATACTTGTCTTTTTTTGTCATTTTAATGGCCAAAATAGTTATGAAGTATTGAAATATAGGTGGTGAGCATGTTCTTTTAGTAAATAAATGATTGAAAACATGAAAATACGATGAGTTTCAAATTTGTTAAGGATTAAGGATTTTTCTGGAACTTCCAAAAATAGCCTAAAATAAGTAAAATCTTATGTCATTTTAATGGCCAAAAATTTATGAATCAACGAAGTATATGTGGTGAGCATGTTTTTTTAGTAAATAATTTATTGGAAACATGAAAATACGAGGAGTTCCAAATTCGTTAAAGAATAAGAATTTTCAGGAACTTTGAAAAAAGCCTAAAACAAGTAATCTTATATCATTTTAATGGCAAAAATATATAAGAAATATTTAAATATAGGTAGAGAGCTTGCTTTTTTAATAAATAAATGATTGAAAATATGAAAATACGAGGAATCCCAAATTTGTAAAGGAATAAGGATTTTTTTGGAGCTTTCAAAAACAGCTTAATACAAGTCTTTTTGTGTCATTTTAGCGGCAAAAATAGTTATGAAGCATTGAAATAAAGGTGGTGAGATTGTTCTTTTAGTAAATAAATGATTGAAAACATGAAAATACAAGGAGTTCCAAATTTGTTAAGGAATATGGATTTTTCTTAAACTTTAAAAAACAGCTTAAAATAAGTAATCTTATGTCATTTTAATGGCCAAAATAGTTAAAAAGCAATGAAATATAGTTGTGGAGCATGTTTTTTTAGTAAATAAATGATTGGAAGCATGAAAAAATGAGGATTTCCAAAGATGTTAAGGAATAAGGATTTTTCTGGAACTTTCAAAAACATATTAAAAAAAGTAATCTTATGTAATTTTAATGGTCAAAAAAAATTTGAAGCATTGAAATATATATGCGGAGCATGTTTTTTTTAGAAAATAAGGGATTGGAAACATAAAAATACTAGGAGTTCCGAATTTGTTAAGGAATAAGGATTTTTCTGGAACTTTAAAAATACCTAAAAAAGTATCTTTTATGTCATTTTAAAGGCAAAGATAATTAAAAATTATTGAAATATAGGTATGGAGCATTTTTTTTGGTAAATAAATTATTGGAAACATGAAAATACGAGGAGTTCCAAATTTGTTAAGCACTAACGATTTTTTAGAAACATACTAAAACAGTCTAACACAAGTGTTTTTATGTCATTTTAACGGCCAAAATTGTTAAGAAGAATTGAAATATGGGTGGTGAGCATGTTCTTTTAGTAAATAAATGATTGAAAATATGAAAATACGAAGAGTTTCAAATTTGTTAAGGAAGAAGGATTTTTCTGGAACTTTAAAAAACAACCTAAAAAAGGTAATATTATGTCATTTTAATGGCCAAAATAGTAAAAAAGCATTGAAATATAGGTGGAGCATGTTTTTTTTGTAAATAAATGATTGGAAACATGAAAAAATGAGGATTTCCAAATATGTTAAGGAATAAGGATTTTTCTGGAACTTTCAAAAATATATTAAAAAAAGTAATCTTATGTTATTTTAATGGCCAAGAAAATTTTGAAGAATTAAAATATATGTGCGGAACATGTTTTTTTTTAGTAAATAAGGGATTGAAAACATAAAAATACTAGGAGTTCCAAATTTGTTAAGGAAATACCTAAGAGTATTGAAATCAGACATTGAATTACACATGGATCCTAGGTTGAAGTTACCTCCCTCCTTGATTAAAGCCATCAGCTGCGCTTTAACATGAGAAACCCTCACCATCCTATCCAGCATGTTATCATCATATCCATCATTCATCATTTGATTTCTTTGTTGCCATATAATCCAAACAAAAGTAACAATGCCTATCCTCCAAAGAGAATTAATTTGAGGACTTTCCGGAACCTCCATAAATTGTGTGATAAACCCAACAAACGACTGATCTATGTGCATCCTGGAGCCAAATCAAAAACCTGCCAACACATGCCGTAGTACGTCCACAGCTACAGGGCACATCAAAAAAAGGTGATCAACTGTCTCTTCATTATTCTTGCACAAATAACATCTTGATGGACCTCTGAAACCCCTATCAGACAAAGTATTCCATGTAGTCAATACTCCCCATATAGCCTTCCAGATAGTGATGGATCGTCTCATTGGAATAAATTGTGTCCAAATTAACTGTCAAGAAAGCATGTCTCAAGTGAATGTATGCTACCTTAGAAGTAACATTGCCCTGAAAGGATTTGGTCCACACCCTATTATCTTCAAAGTGTAAGGACATGTGAGTGTTAAGAATCATATCCACTACATGCGGATAAGCCTGCGTGAAGCTCGGAGTAAAATGCCAATTTCCCTCGTACAAATAATCTCCTATAGTATCATCAAATCGTGCCCAAAGATACCATATCCGCTATAGGAACACCAACCCAATTATCAAGCCAAAACTTGACTTTGGTATCATATCCCACCATCCATATTTCCTCCTCCTTCAAATGATTAATATGACTCATACATGCCCCTTGGATGGACGAGGGAGTATATGTAGTTCTAAGAAAGCTTCCTGCAAACCACCTGTTTGAAATGAAACTTAACAGTCCATTTCCCTCCATAATCTCCCATGCAAGTTTCATGATGTACGCCTCATTGGCCGTTCTGATGGACCTTATTCCCAAGCTCCCTTCATCCGTAGGCAAACATACTCTCTTCCATCCTATAGTAAAATGATGCTGCTTCATTGGATCTCCTGACCAGATGAAATTCCGACATACATCTTCAATTCTCTTGATGTGATGCCTCGACCATCTATATATCATCATCACATGAACAGCCGTGGATATTATAACTGAATTAACCAGGCATATGCTGCCTGCCATTGACAAAGTGTTGCCCTTCCATCGTTGGAATTTTGCAAGGATTGAATCAGTAGCTTGCTGAAATTGCTCTATCTTCGGAGCTCCAATGAAGATCGGAGTTCCAAGGTATTTGAAAGGAAAACTACCCTCATGTATGGCCAACAAATGATGAGTACGTCTCTTAAATGCTACGGTGGCATGCCTGCCATAATCGGCCTTTGATTTAGTAGGGTTAAATACCTGCCCAGACATGGCAGCGTACCCTTGCAATATACCTTTAAGACATAAGGTGGATTTCTCATTTCCCCTGCAAAACATAACAATATCATCTGCATAGAAGAGGTATGGAGGGATGTAATTGTTTCGATTATCCTTAGCTTGAACCAATTCTCCATCATGAATCTTGTTGAGTATCCATTTTCCCAGAACTTATTCCGCTATACAAAATAGGAGTGGCGAAAGAGGATCCCCCTGATGAACACCTCTACAACAACCAAAAAAACCATGCGGGCTACCATTAATAAGAATCGAAACCTTTGCTGAACTGAATATGACCTGAACCCATCTGATGAAGGTGCCATGAAACCCCATTTTCTGTAAAACATGAAGAATGAAGTCCCAATGTAGGGTGTCAAAGCCTTTTTAATATCCACTTTGAAACCAATGCTTCCCCGTGTAGAATTGTTCAGACTATTAAAGCTTTCTGAAGCAATCGTGATGCAATGATGTATATTCCTCCCAGGAATAAACCCAAATTGATGAGCTCCTAAGTGTTTATTTAGAATTGGACCAACTCTGCAGGCTAAGATTTTGGTGAAAATCTTTAAAAAGAAGTTGCAAAGGTTTATTGGACGAAAATCCTCTACCCTGTTAGCCCCCTCCACTTTAGGAACCAAGACTACAAAATTACAGTTGATGCCCGATGGTAGCTGACTTTGTGAAAAAAGAATTGGATAGCCTAGCAAGTGTCTTCTTCAATGAAATACCAATATTTTTGATAAAATGAGCCAGCGAAGCCATCCGGCCCAGGAGCACTATCCCCTGAAAGATCCATGACAGCCTGCTTTATCTCATCGTCAGAGGGAATAGATGTGAGGGCTAAATTCTCCTCTACTGACATGAAAGGAACAAGAAACCCAAGGTCTTCAAAGTTAGCTTTATTTTCAGGCACATCAAACAAGTTTTTATAAAAATCCACAATGTGTGCTGCAATCTGCCTGGGGTTATCAGAGATTTCTCCATTAATGAGCAACGAATTGATAGAAGATATGGTTTTGGTAGGCCTTTGTGATTTGTGAAAGAAATTAGTATTTCTATCACCATCCTTTAACCACGAACACCTATTTTTTGAGCCAAGAACTGATGTTTATCAAGAAGTTTCTTGTTCAGCTCAACATGTGCCTCGATTTCTTAAAAGAAAAGATCCTCCGAATCACCCTCCTCTCCAATCCGAATTTGAACTTCGCGAAGTTCATTCATTTCCCTTCCAACACCATCAAAGATATAACCAAACGTATAAGAATTCCAGCTCTTGATATACTTCTTGAGTCATTTCAGTTTAGAAACAAATTTGATAATAGGATTGATGTGAAATAACAGCTTCGCCCAAGAAGTCTCCGCCAGTACGAAGAAGCCCATATCTGACAGCCACATCGACTGAAACTAGAAAGGTTTCGGAGTTTGCATAATGTGTCCACACATCGTTAGTATCGGAGTATGATCAGATCCATGTCTTGCTAAAGCAGTAGCAATCACTGAGTCCTATTTATCTAAGAAACCATCTGAAGCCAAAACCCTGTCAATTTTGGATGCCCTCATGGCTCTTGTGGCAGACCTACTGACCCAGGTATACTTCGCACCATGCATGTTCAGATCTGTCAATCCCGAGTCACTAAAAAATTCTTTGAATTCCAAGGAGCTTAAGCTATCATGCCGAGAGCGAAGTCTCTCATGTGCTCCAATAGTAGAGTTAAAATCACCAATGATAAGCATGTTCTCCGAAATAAAGTTGGAGATGTCCTCCCATAAAGATCGGCGAATAACATGATCACTATGTGCATGAAGAAAACCAAATCAATAGTCGGCAGCATTGAAAATGAAGTCAAATATCATAATTTGAGAAGTGGAAAGAGTTACCCGGACTTGTGAAAAAAATTAGGCATTGTAAAATACCCAAATGTTTGGACAAAGGCCGTCACGATGATTCTGTCCAGCAAATTGAAAACCAAGGCTACTCCATGTGTAAGAAGGAATAGATGAAAAAAGCACTTTTGGTTCCGCAATAGCAAGCCAAAGGGCTTATGCCTGCGGCATAATTCCTTGAGAGTTATACGGGCAGCTTCCCCTCCTATACCTCTGACATTCCAGAAGAGAACTTTCATTTAAAACCTGGTTTACGACCGTGCTTCTGCGGATTTCTTGGATCAGCCCACTGTTGGATGGCAGTAGAATGTATAATCTTAGAAGATTTGTTATCAGGATTAACAAGCTTGATTGTCCTTTTTATTTTTCCATGCATTCTTTGTTGCCTGAAAAGAGTCTGTATCAACTCTTGTCCTCTTAGGTTTTTATTTACTGTCCTCCACTCTCTGTTTCTTCTTCATACATACCTCTGAACTATGACCAAGTGTACCACAAGCCAAACAATAATCTGGGACGTTCTCGTAGCTAAAAGCTATTCTGATTTTAGATTTAGGAGTATCGATGTATAGTTCCTGTACTAGGTCCTCCAACACATCCAGATCAATGAGTAATCTTGCAAAATGTCCAGTTGAGCCATCCAATGCCCTATCATCAATACGGACCAGGACTCCAATAGTTTTAGCAATGTGCTTAAAGATTTCTTCATGTCATAATTCCAAAGGAAGCTCATAAACCCTAACCCATATAGAGAGCAAAGATGATTTGATCTTATAAGGGTTGAAAGAAGGTATTCATTTTTGGACTCTAATCTGCATCTGTCCAATATCAAAAATGCGCTTCCTCAACAATTGCATACGCTTAGTGTTATCAGATACGAAGATTGAGAAATAACCCCTGCCGAGCGTGATTGAATAAATATCATCAAGTTGCCAAGCCTTTTTGAACATGAGATCATATTCCGTATGATTTAGGGGCCTACTTCCTCGTGGTGTTAGAATCCTGACAATTATAAATTTCAAAAACATGTTCACCCTAATATCATAAAAAGATTTATTAATCTGCAAAGTAACAATATCACCTATTTTTTCCAGCGGCCTCGCCATGGGGCCTGTGATCGGCCCTTTGCATATGGCTGTGCGGATGCGAGGGATAGAATCATCTGCATCTGCTGAAACCTTTGCAGCGAAAGATTTCGGATCCGAGGGGTGTCGGATGGGAGAAATAGGAGACTGAATATCCTTCTGCATATGGGATGATCCAATATTCAGGCGATCTTGTTCTCTCTGAGGGGTGAGACTGGCGTCAGCAAATGCTTTGTTTTGTGCCAATAGATCCTCGGAACAGGGTAGACCAGAAGACTTGGGCTGCATGGAAGTATGATCATCCACGAGAGGGTGATTATCAACGTTCTTGTTGTTTTAGGAATTGGCGAGGAAATCCATCAGCCAAGGAAAATGTTCACAAGATATATCTAGTTCAGGGTACTGGATAAAGGGATCAGAAATGGAGGGCTCATCGGACGGTGGATCCTCTATTGCAAACAAGAAAGAGAACGGAAACCCTAGAAAATTATAGAGAGAAGGGAGAGAAAATTTTCTAGAGAGAGAAACATCTTTTTTTCAAGAAGCATTGAAATATAGGTGGAGAGCATGTTCTTTTAGTAAATAAATGATTGAAAACATGAAAATTCGAGGAGTTCCAAATTCGTTTAGGAATAAGGATTTTTTTGAAATTTTTGAAAACAGCCTCAAAAAGGTAATTTTATGTAATTTTAATGGGAAAAATAGTTAAGACGCATTGAAATATAGGTGGGGAGCATGTATTTTTTGTAAATAAATAATTGTGGAAACATGAAAATACTAGGAGTTCCAAATCTGTTAAGGAATAAGGATTTTTCTGGAACTTTTAAAAATACCTTAAAAAAGTCTTATTTTATGTCATTTTAACGGAAAAAATAATTCGGAATTATTGAAATATAGGTGGAAAGCATGTTTATTTAGTAAATAAATAATTGAAAACATGAAAATACAAGGAGTTCCAAATTTGTTCAGGAATAATTTTTTTTCTGGAACTTTGAAAAATAGCTTAAAACAAGTAATCTTATGTCATTTTAATTGCCAAAGTAGTTAAGAATCATTGTAATATAGGTGGGAAGCTTTTTTTAGTAAATAAATGATTGGAAACATGAAAATATGAGGAGTTCCAAATTCGTTAAAGAATAAAGATTTTTCTGGAACATTAAAAAACAGCCAAATACTACTCTTTTTGTGTCATTTTAACGGCCAAAATTATTATGAAGTATTTAAATATAGGTGGTGAGAATGTTGTTTTGGAAAATAAATGATTGAAAACACGAAAATATGAGGAGTTTCAAATTAGTTAAGGATTAAAAATTTTCTGGAACTTCGAAAAACAGCCTAAAATAAGTAAAATCATATGTCATTTTAATGGCCAAAAAGTTATGAAGCAATGAAATATAAGTGGTGAGCATGTTTTTTTTAGTAAATAATTGATTGGAAACATGAAAATACGAGGAGTTCCAAATTCGTTAAAGAATAAGGATTTTTCAGGAACTTTGAAAAATAGCCTAAAACAAGTAATCTTATGTCATTTTAATGAAAAAAATATATAATAAACATTTAGATATAGGTGGGGATCTTTTTTTTAATAAATAAATTATTGGAAACATGAAAATACGAGGAGTTCCAAATTTGTAAAGAAATAAGGATTTTTCTGAAACTTTCAAAAACAGCCTAATACAAGTCTTTTTGTATCATTTTAACAGAAAAAATAGTTATGATGCATTGAAATAAAGGTGGTTAGAATGTTCTTTTAGTAAATAAATAATTGAAAACATGGAAATACGAGGAGTTTCAAATTTGTTAAGGAATAAGGATTTTTCTGGAACTTTCAAAAACAGCCTAAAATAAGTAATCTTATGTCATTTTAATGGCCAAAATAGTTAAAAAGCATTGAAATATAGGTGTGGATCATGTTTTTTTAGTAAATAAATGATTGGAAACATGAAAAATGTGGATTTCCAAATATGTTAATGAATAAGGATTTTTCTGGAACTTTCAAAAACATATTAAAAAAAGTAATCTTATGTCATTTTAATGGCCAAGAAAATTTTGAAGCATTGAAATATATGTGCGAAGCATGTTTTTTTAGTAAATAAGGGATTGGAAACGAATAAATACTAGGAGTTCCAAATTTGTTAAGGAATAAGGATTTTTCTGGAACTTTAACAATACCTAAAAAAAGTATCTTTTATGTCATTTTAAAGGCAAAGATAATTAAAAATTATTGAAATATAGGTGTGGAGCATGTTTTTTTTGGTAAATAAATTATTGAAAACATGAAAATACGAGGAGTTCAAAATTTGTAAAGTACTAACGATTTTTTAGGAACATACGAAAATAGTCTAAGACAAGTGTTTTTATGTCATTTTAACGGCCAAAATAGTTAAGAAGCATTGAAATATAGGTGGTGAGCTTTTAGTAAATAAATGATTGAAAACATGAAAATTCGAGTTCCAAATTCGTTTAGGAATAAGGATTTTTTTGAAACTTTTGAAAACAACCTCAAAAAGGTGATTTTATGTAATTTTAATGGGAAAAATAGTTAAGACGCATTGAAATATAGGTGGGGAGCAAGTATTTCTTGTAAATAAATAATTGTGGAAACATGAAAATACTAGGAGTTCCAAATCTGTTAAGGAATAAAGATTTTTCTGGAACTTTTAAAAATACCTTAAAAAAGTCTTATTTTATGTCATTTTAACGGCAAAAATAATTAGGAATTATTGAAATATAGGTGGGAAGCATGTTTATTTTGTCAATAAATGATTGAAAACATGAAAATACGAGGAGTTCCAAATTTGTTAAGGAATAATTTTTTTCTGGAACTTTGAAAAACAGCTTAAAACAAGTAATCTTATGTCATTTTAATTGCCAAAATAGTTAATAATCATTGTAATATAGGTGGGAAGCTTGTTTTTTTTAGTAAATAAATGATTGGAAACATGAAAATACGAGGAGTTCCAAATTCGTTAAAGAATAAGAATTTTTCTGGAACATTAAAACAACCTAATACTAGTCTTTTTGTGTCATTTTAACGGCCAAAATTATTATGAAGTATTGAAATATAGGTGGTGAGAATGTTTTTTAGTGAATAACTGATTGAAAATACGAAAATACGAGGAGTTTCAAATTAGTTAAGGATTAAAAATTTTTTGGAACTTCCAAAAATAGCCTAAAATAAGTAAAATCATGTCATTTTAATGGTCAAAAAGTTATGAAGCAATGAAATATAAGTGGTGAGCATGTTTTTTTTAAGTAAATAATTGATTGGAAACATGAAAATACGAGGAGTTCCAAATTCGTTAAAGAATAAGGATTTTTCAGGAACTTTGAAAAATAGCCTAAAATAAGTAATCTTTTGTCATTTTAATGATAAAAATATATAAGAAACATTTAGATATAGGTGGGGAGCTTGTTTTTTTTAATAAAAAATTTTTGGAAACATGAAAATACGAGGAGTTCCAAATTTGTAAAGAAATAAGGATTTTTCTAAAAATTTCAAAAACAGCTTAATACAAGTCTTTTTGTATCATTTTAACGGAAAAAATAGTTATGAAGCATTGAAATAAAGGTGGTGAGAATGTTCTTTTAGTAAATAAATAATTGAAAACATGAAAATACGAGGTGTTCCAAATTTGTTAAGGAATAAGGATTTTTCTGGAACTTTCAAAAACAGCCTAAAATAAGTAATCTTATGTCATTTTAATGGCCAAAATAGTTAAAAAGCATTGAAATATAGGTGTGGAGCATGTTTTTTTAGTAAATAAATGATTGGAAACATGAAAAAATGAGGATTTCCAAATATGTTAATGAATAAGGATTTTTCTTGAACTTTCAAAAATATATTAAAAAAAGTAATCTTATGTCATTTTAATGGCCAAGAAAATTTTGAAGCATTGAAATATATGTGCGGAGCATGTTTTTTTTAGAAAATAAGGGATTGGAAACATAAAAATACTAGGAGTTCCAAATTTTTAAAGGAATAAGGATTTTTTTTGAACTTTAAAAATACCTAAAAAAGTATCTTTTATGTCATTTTAAAGGCAAAGATAATTAAAAATTATTGAAATATAGGTATGGAGCATGTTTTTTTGGTAAATAAATTATTGGAAACATGAAAATACAAGGAGTTCCAAATTTGTTAAGTACTAACGATTTTTTAGGAACATACAAAAACAGTCTAACACAAGTGTTTTTTGTCATTTTAATAGCCAAAATAGTTAAGAAGCATTGAAGTATAGGTGGTGAGCATGTTCTTTTAGTAAATAAATGATTGAAAACATAAAAGTATGAGGAGTTCCAAATTCGTTTAGGAATAAGGATTTTTTTGGAACTTTTGAAAACAGCCTCAAAAGGGTAAATTTATGTAATTTTAATGGGAAAAATAGTTAAGATTCATTAAAATATAGGTGGGGAGCATGTAATTTTTGTAAATAAATAATTGTGGAAACATGAAAATACTAGGAGTTCCAAATCTGTTAATGAATAAAGATTTTTCTGGAAATTTTAAAAATACCTTAAAAAAAGTCTTATTTTATGTCATTTTAACAGCACAAATAATTAGGAATTATTGAAATATAGGTAGGAAGCATGTTTATTTAGTAAATAAATGATTGAAAACATGAAAATACGAGGAGTTCCAAATTTGTTAAGGAATAAATTTGTTTCTGGAACTTTGAAAAATAGCTTAAAACAAGTAATCTTATATCATTTTAATTTCCAAAATAGTTAAGAAGCATTGTAATATAGGCAAATAGATCATATCATATAAAGAGAAATGAAGAGTATAAAAATCTCAGCCCCAAAAGATGTGAAAAAGCCACAACTGGCCCAAAAACTCTATCTAAAATGAAAATGTTCTCTATTCATATCATGAAAGAGCAAGCTGTGTAGTGCAGTTGGAACAGAATCCATCCACGTCTGTGGCCCACCAACCTCAGATAGGGCATCGGCAACACTGTTACCCTCTCTGAAGATGTGTGATATGCTGAAATTAAAACCCTGAAGAAAGTCCTTTGCCTTGCACCACTTGGCGATAACTCTCCATGGAATTGTAGGGTTTTGATGAGTGAATGTGTAGACCACGTAAGTTGAGTCCGTCTCTGGCCAAAGATTTGTCCAGTTCTTTGAATAAGCATACTCAATGGCCAGTATAGTCGTGAGCAGCTCTGCTTCCATGGCAAAACCGCTGCCAAAACCTGAAGTGAAACATCCCATCGAAAATCCATGGTTGTTGCGAAAGACCCCTCCACCTGATATCTGTCCCGAACAACCAGCTGCATAACCATCAACATTCACCTTTACACATCCTGCTGCCGGAGGGAGCCATCTTAATGGTGTGATCGAAGGTGCTTTCCTCGGAGCTCCTTTAATTTTGAAATACCTCAACGTGTTAAAGTCCTCCATGGTATTATGCATGTAGCCTAAATTGAAATAGTCCCCTTCTTTGATCAATGCCATCAGCTGTGCCTTTATCTTGGACACACGAACTATCTTGTCTCGTAACTCTTGCCCCTCACCATGATTTATAGCTTCATAACCATCATTCATCATCTCATTTCACTGCTGCCATATTATCCAAACATATGTAACAATAGCAAGCCTCCAAATCGATACCACCTGTGTATTATCTGATTGATCAACAGCTTGCATGAGGAAGCTAGTAAATGAATGATCAATATTCATTCTTTGACCCCAAGCAAAACCTGCTTAAACATGAAAGAGTACATTAGATGAAATTGAACATTGAAGGAAGATATGGTCCACTGTGTCCTCCCCTTCTTTGCATAGATAACACCGTGATGGACCTCTGAATCCCCTGTTGGATAATGTTTCCTGTGTAGTAAGAACCCCATGTAACGCTTTCCAAACTGTAATGGATCGCCTAGCAGGGATGAAGTGAGACCAAATCCATTTTCCCCAGTTTACTTCCAAGAATGCATGCCTTAAATGAATGTATGCAAGTTTTGAGGTAACATTCCCATGGAAGGATTTTGTCCAAACCCTATAATCCTCAAAGTGCAACGTTATGTGGGTATTAAGGATCATGTCCACAATATTTGGATACACATCTACAAAACTCTGAGTGAAATGCTAGTCTCCATCATACAAGTAATCCCCTATGGCATCATCAAATTGGTGTCGAAGCTCCAAAGGAATTCCAACCAGATCAGCAATCGGAGTCCCAATCCAATAGTCATGCCAAAATCTAAACCTCGTATCATAACCCACCATCCAAATTTTTTCCTCTTTCAATCGGTTTGTCTGGTTTATACACGCTCCACGAATTGAAGAGGGTATGTAATGAGCTCTTGTCTGCTGCCCCTCTCAAACCATCTTTTTCTAACAAAACTCATAGCTCCTTTTCCTTCCAATATATCCCATGCAAGCTTCATAACATAAGCTTCATTTGCTGTTCTAAGGGAACGTATGCCCAAACCTCCTTCTGCCGTTGGAGAGCATACCCTTTTCCAAGCCACTGTGAAACGATGCTATTTTATTGGATCCCCTGACCACACAAAGTTACAACAAGCCTGCTCAATTCTCTTGATTTGGTGTCTAGGCCATTTGTAAATCATCATAACATGCACAGCTATTGATATAATCACCGCATTGACCAAGCATATTCTCCCCGCCATCGATAAGGTATTGCCCATCCACCTCCAGAATTTAATAAGAATGTCATCTATTGTCTGCTGGAATTGTGCTCTTTTAGGTGCTCCTATGAAGATTGGAGCACCCAGATATGTAAAAGGAAAACTCCCCTCCTGAATGCCCAACAAATGATGAATTCGCCTTCGGTCTACCACCTTAACATGCTTGCCAAAGAAAACTCTTGATTTTGAAGGCTTGAAGACTTGCCCTGACATGTTCGCATAACTATCCATGATGCTTTTTAGGCACCTGATTGTACTCTCATTGCCTCTGAAAAATATGACAATATCATCAGCATAGAAAAGATAGGGAGGAATGAGGGTGTTCCTGTTAGCCTTCGTTGGAAGCAAATCTCCAGTTCTGATCTTGCTGTCTATCCACCTACCAAGTACCTCTTCAGCAATGCAAAATAGTAAAGGGGGTAGTGGATCCCCTTGACGAACGCCCCTACCACAAGCAAAAAAACCATTCGGGCTTCCATTAATTAGAATCGATATTTTAGCAGATATAAAAATTGTCCTAATCCAATTGAGAAAAATAGGATGAAAACCCACGAGATCTAGAGTTCGTAAGATGAAGTCCCATCTAAGCGTGTCGAAAGCCTTCCTTATATCCATTTTAAACCCAATGCTGCCATCAAAGAGTTTTGCAAACTGTTGAAGCTTTTCGAAGCTATAACAATAAAGTGATGAATATTTCTCTCAGGAATGAACCCAAACTGATGAACGCCTAGATGTTTGTTAAGGATCGGGCCTAATCTGGTGGATAAAATCTTTGTAAATATCTTGTAAAATAAATTACACAGATTGATAGGACGAAAGTCCTCGACCCTATTAGCTTTATCAACTTTTGGCACAAGTACCACAAAGTTAAAATTGATTCCTAGAGGCAATTGCCCATAGTTAAAGAAATGCTTTACCGCCTTACACATTTCTGGTCACACAAAGCCAAATTCATCTGGCCCTGGAGCGCTATCCGCTGATAGACTCATCACTGCCACTTTAACCTCATCATCCGAAGGGAGTGCCGTGAGAGAAGCATTGTCTTCAGCCTGCATAAAGGGATCAAGGAAGCTTAACTCATCAAAACTGACCTCATCTTCTGGCGATTTAAACAGATTCGTGTAGTATTCCACAATATGTCGTGAGATATCTGCTGAATCCGTGGAGACCTCCCCTTCGATTAACATCAAATTAATGGCCGATTTTATCTATGAAACTCTTTTATTTCTATGAAAGAAATCCGTGTTTCTATCTCCATCCTTTAGCTAAGAAGACCTGTTTTTTGTGAACAAAAATTGTGCTTATCCATGAGTTTTTTGTTTAGGGCAATATGAGCATCAACTTCATCACAGAAAAGATCAACTGATTCTCCTTCTACCCCAATACGTATTTGAACATCCCTAAGATTGTTCATAGCCGTTTCGACGTCATCG
The DNA here is from genome assembly GCA_023678885.1 of Pogostemon cablin. NCBI lineage: Eukaryota > Viridiplantae > Streptophyta > Magnoliopsida > Lamiales > Lamiaceae > Pogostemon > Pogostemon cablin. The sequence goes on from CM042991.1 coordinate 20,091,335, forward strand.
TAAACATTGCCAAAACTGGAGTGATTCCAACTTTTAATGTCTCCTTTAAGTCTCTTCAGTTTGGCAACAAACAGAACTATCGGGTTAGCATGGCTGAGATGCTTTACCCAAGAGGTTTCTGCCATCAAGTAGAATCCCATGTCCTTGAGCCACATGGTTTGAAACCGAAAGGGTTTAGGAGAAAGAGGAATAAGAGTGCAGGATGCAAGAATCGGAGCATGATCTGATCCATGTTGAGCAAGAGCAGTGGCAGTAACTGCATTCCATTTATCAACAAAATCATCTGTTACTAAAACCCTGACAATCTTCGAACCCCTCATGGCTCTAGTCGCATACCTACTCACCCAAGTGAATTTCGCGACATGCATCTCCAAATCTACCAGCCCCGTAGTTTCTAAAAATTTCCTGAATTCTAAGGGAGCTGTATTCTCGTTACGGCCACTATGCAGCCTCTCATGCGATCCCATTATGGAATTAAAATCCCCAATCAGCAGCATATTATTTTCAAGTTTAGTAGTGACATCCACCCATAACTGACGGCGAACAACATGATCGGTGTGAGCATGTCCGAAACCAAAGTGATAGTTAGCAGCATTGCAAATGAAGTAAAAAATCATAACTTGCGAAATAGATAGAACCACTTGCACCTGTGAGATGAAGTTGGCATTATAAAACATTCCATATGTTTGGCCGAAGGCCCACTCTTTGATTTTGCCCCGGAAAAGACATCCCCATGTTCCTCCAAAAATAAGAGGGAATCGAAGAAACTAATACCTTGGGCTCGGCCACTGCTAGCCAAAGAGGTCTATTTTTACGGCACATTTCTGTTAAGGCCATCTATGCTGAAGCTCTTCCTATTCCTCTAATATTCTAGAAAAGAATGTTCATTTAAAACCTGCTCCACGACCGTGCTTCGGCGGCTTCTTAGGATCTTCCCACATTTTAATAGCAGTAGTATGCATGTTCTTGGTAAATTTTGTACCTGGCTCTACTAGCTTTACTCCCGGAGTTCTTGATCGTGTAGTAGGCGGATCAGGACGCTTGAAGCGGGAAGTGCTGCTATCTGTACCAATAACTATTGAGCACTTGTTCTCTTTCACAGGGATAATTTGCTTTTCATCAGCGGGTGAGAGTACTATTATAGGTATGGGCTCCTCTTGATAAACTACAACAGCCTTATCCAATCTAATATATGTTTCAGGCGTACTTCTAATCTCTTGATCCCCATCCTCCGGCTCGCTATCATCAAATGCCTCTTGTTCTGATCCAGTATTAATATCACTAAGATCATGATCTTGCTGGTCTTCCTGATCCCTAGGATTCTCACCATCATCCTTATCTTGCATGTCTGAACTCCTCCCCTCTTTATCCTTTAGACCATCAATAATTTTACCATCTTGTGTTGCAACTGTTTCCTCCCCATTATCATCTTGTAACTCTTGGAAGCCATTAGAGACTTTAATAGGGTTGGTGTTATCTGGTGCTGGAGCTGTTACTCTCCTTGTCTAAGTTTTTTTTGGAGCCATAAAGTTCGCAGGATCAGCAGGCTTTTGAAGGTTTCTGCGAGCCTCCCTTTTCTTCTTGCGACTATCCTTCTTTCCCTTATTTTTTAAACAATCCTCTACAGCATGGCCAATAATTTGGAAAAAGGTGCAATATTCTGGAATGTTTTCATACCCGAATGAAATGCGGATGGTTGCCTCTGAAGTATCAATATTCATTGACTGAGGAAGCTCCTCCAGTATATCTGCCTCCACCAGCACCCTGGCAAAGTGTCCAATAGAGCAATTCAAAGCCTTTTCATCAATACAAATTGGGGAGCCTACCACCGTTGTAATTTTCCTTATTACTTCCTCATGCCACAGCTCCATGGGGAGTTCGTAAATTCAGATCCATATTGACACCAGGGAAGATTTAACCTTGTAGGGGTTAAAAGTTGGAGTCCATTATTGAGCATGAAGCTGAATTCCACCATCCTCGAAAACCTTTTTTCTTAGGATTTTTACCTTCAAAGTCATCGTTTGGAACATACACAGTGTAGTAACCTCTACCAAGAGGAATTGCTAAAATATCCTTGAGCATGAATATCCTTCCAAGTAGCGACACCACTTCCAATTGAGAGAGGGGCCTGGTACCCTTTGCAATCATAATCCTGATGATAACAAATTGCGAGAACAACTTTTTACGACTTGAATAGAAATCATTGGATATTGATAAAGTAGGGATATCACGTGTTTTTTCGACTGGTCTCGCCGCAGGACCGGAGAATGGTCCCTTGCATATGGCCTTTTTAATAAGGGAGAATGGATCAGTATCTCCACCAATCTTGGAAGCATATGACCTGGGGTCAAAACGATTCTTGATCGGGGATCGGTCAGGAGGATTCCCAGCAATCTCACTATTACCATATATATTAGGGTACGATTGACCCTGCAAATTAGGGTATCCCTGAGCTTTCTTGCCGAGTAATTTACTCGGCAGTGTAGCTTCTGATGTAGAACGATCAACACTATACCCATTTGATCCAATATTTAATCTATCAGATTCCTTCTGGGGAGCTAGAGAAGCACCTGCGAAGGCCTTGTTTTGTTTGAGGAGATCTTCAAATGGGAGCAAACCAGATGTAGGCTTGTGCAGAGTAAAAGAATGTTCCGGGGCATTGGGCAGCAACAATTGGTCAGCCGCGTTCTTGGGGTTTTGTGAACTGGCTAGGAGATCCATCAGCCACAGGAATTGTTCACATGCTGCATCCAATTCAGGGAATTGGACGAAAGGATCAGAGATGGCAGGGGGTTCGATGGAGGTCTCACCGGATGGCGGTGGAGCCTCCATGATGAACGGGAAACAAAAACGAAAACTCTAGAAAGTTTTAGAGAGAAGGCAGAGAGAAATTTCTAGAGAGAGAAACATCTTTCCAAGGTCAAGTAGAAGCATTGTAATATAGGTGGGAAGCTTGTTTTTTTAGTAAATAAATTATTGGAAACATGAAAATACGAGGTGTTCCAAATTCATTAAAGAATAAGGATTTTTCTGGAACATCATAAAACAGTCTAATACTAGTCTTTTTGTGTCATTTTGACGGCCAAAGTTATTATGAAGTATTGAAATATAGGTGGTGAGAATGTTGTTTTAGTAAATAAATGATTGAAAATACGAAAATACGAGGAGTTTCAAATTAGTTAAGGATTAAAAATTTTCTGGAACTTCCAAAAATAGCCTAAAATAAGTAAAATCATATGTCATTTTAATGGCCAAAAAGTTATGAAGCAATGAAATATAAGTGGTGAGCATGTTTTTTTAGTAAATAATTGATTCGAAACATGAAAATACGAGGAGTTCCAAATTCGTTAAATGATTGGAGCATGTTTTTTTAGTAAATAAATGATTGGAAACATGAAAAAAATTAGGATTTCCAAATACGTTAAGGAATAAGGATTTTTCTGGAACTTTCAAAAACATATTAAAAAAAGTAATCTTATGTCATTTTAATAGCCAAGAAAATTTTGAAGCATTGAAATATATGTGCGGAGCATTTTTTTTTAGTAAATAAGGGATTGGAAACATAAAAATACTAGGAGTTCTAAATTTGTTAAGGAATAAGGATTTTTCTGAAACTTTAAAAATTCCTAAAAAAAAGTATCTTTTATGTCTCTTTAAAGGCAAAGATAATTAAAAATGATTGAAATATAGGTGTGGAATATGTTTTTTTGGTAAATAAATTATTGAAAACATGAAAATACGAGGAGTTACAAATTTGTTAAGTACTAACGATTTTTTTGGAACATACAAAAATAGTCTAACATAAGTATTTTTATGTCATTTTAATGGCCAAAATAGTTAAGAAGCATTGAAATCTAGGTAAATAGATATCATATCATAAAAAGAAAAAGAAAAGTAAAGGTACATCGTGTGGATCGGAAAAAAGATGAAAAAAGGCCAACACGGCCAAGAGGTCTATCTGAATCTAAAATACTCTCTATTCATATCGTGGAAGAGGATATTATCTAAGTTAGCTGGCGCAGAATTCATCCATGAAAATGGCCCTGCAACTTGTGAAAGTGCATCAGCTGCATCGTTTCCTTCTCTATAAATATGTGATATATGAAATGTGAAATCCCTGAGCAAATCCTTTGCTTTTCGCCATCTTGCCATGACCTTCCAGGGAATCGTTGGGTTTACCTGTGTAAAAGCTGTTGGTGCTTGGATCATTTGGTTAATGTAACCCGTTAGGATACCATGCATTTCTATCATAGCAGTAGCAATAAATTATAGAAACGATTACCGTTCACCAGGGTATGTAGAAGATGAAGGATTCTTGCTGGCAGACTATGCAGTCCCACGAGAATGGCCATAACTTCCTCGTCTGATGTCGGAATTGAATGATCATTATGCTCAGACGATCCTCTCTTCAACGGCTTTCCGTCAGTATATTGATCATCAAATTTTGAGTAATGTACGATTTTATATAAATTTTGCAATATGGCAGACAGCAGCAGCAAACTACCTTCTGATCTTCTGCTGTATGTCCCAAGTCTGATATCGACGTCGTGTGGGCGACAATCTACGAGACCTCCTCAGTCTGCTCTCAACCCTCATCACATGTGAATAATAAATTAGATTAGGGTTCCAGATAAGCTGAGGTGACTTATATACATGGGCTACAGCAGGGACCAGGAGGAGAAATTGGGTTAGGTCTCCATTGGGCTTAAGTATCCAAGCTTAGCCCAAAGCTTATACTTAAGTCCAATAATAATAATATATTCCACTAAAATATTATTACTGCACTGCCTTTCCAATCCCAAAATTACGTTTTGGGCTCCTTCTTATTATGAGCCCGTTAGTCTCCCCATGTTTAAGATATACAATGTCCATTAATTAATTTAAGTTACTGACAACTCAATTAATTAATATCTCATCCAAGAGTAGTACCACTCAACCTAATTATCATGCCGGAATAAATTCCACCTGCAGGATTTACATGATAATCCTTATGAGCTCCTCAAGGGGATATCATCAACCTATGACGGACACGAATTCCTTCTACAATCAATAGCACACCATAGAGATAGCACTACTTCCCAACTCATCGAGTTTGTTGATTTAATTACATGTAAATCTCACCCATTGATGAATCAAAGAAAATACTTACTGCCCTACGTGTCGAGGTTATTGTATAGGGATTAAGATCACGAACTTCCATAATAACTGAGATCAAGTTCTCCTATAAGTCAGTATAAGTCGAACGATCTCAAGTGGTCCTGCTCAATACACACAAATGCACTAATGTGATTCTATAGCCAAGACAAGCTAATACCAAACCACACTACAACCATCCCGATAGAGAGTCCCCATCTATCTCGGTTGTGAGCATCTGTTTATACTTTATAAGGAAACCGATAATATGATCTTCCGCGTATTGTCGCACAACATATTATCTACAGTATAAAGTAAGTGGACTATTGCATCGAACATATAAATAAATTATAAGATGCAATCATTTGATCATATGATTCTCATTTCAAATTAATTGTTATAACATTATTCATACAAAAAGCTAGACTTTTAGTATACAATCCAACAATCTCCCACTTATACTAAAAGACTATGCTGTCATGTCTTCTGCCATACATCTGATTTCCACTCCCACTACACGACCATCAAAAGCTCTTGCCTTAAAGTCCTTGTAAATGGATTTATTAGGTTCTCATCCAATGCAATCTAGGTGACAACAACCTTCCCCTCATCATACGATTTCTCGTAACAGGTGGTACTCGCGCTCCATGTGTTTAATTTCCTTATGGACTTGTGATTCCTTCAAGTTTGCAATTGCACCAATATCATCAATATAAATTATGATAACCTTGGGCAAACTTAGAATCACACCAAAGTCCATCATGAAGTTTCTAGAGTCATACAGATACTTTGGCTGCCTCATGGGTCCAATTTATCATCTTTCCATGATGGAATCCGGAGTCTAAAATATATTTCTACGTAACACTCCTGCATATTATGACTCTACTTCCTAAAATTAAATGCATAACCTTTGAGTTGGATTTACTGCCGTCCCTATCTGATTTGAAAAATCTGAATCTTTGTAACCCATAAGAATCAGTGAATCTGTTCGGTAAGCCTACATATAGTTTCTAGTCCTTTTCAGGTACATAAGTATATGTCTTACCACAGTTCGTCATTCTTGTTCCGGGTTACGTTGATACCCACTGTTCATGTCATCGGCAAAACAGATATCCAATCTCGTGCATAGCATTCCTTAGATTAAGCTTCCTCATTTGCCGAAGCATAAGGAACCACTTTCATCTTCTTTATCTACTTTTGTGTCACAAGACAATTCACTTAGATAAATTCACATGCTAAATGAGTAAGGATCGTATCATTATATGAAACTTGAGATAAGCATAACATCCTTTCTTGTGATCCGTATTACCGTGATCAAAAGGATATTTTTGCTCTTCTTAAGTCCTTCATCTCATACCGCTTTATCAACCATACCCATACGCCCGACAATACTCTTTCATTATCTCCAATGAGCAAGATACTATCTACGTATAGTACAAGAAATACATGTTGGATTGTATACTAAAAGTCTAGCTTTAGTATGAACAATGTCATAACAATATTTGAAATGAGAATCATTGATCAAATGATTGCATCTTATAATTTATTTTATATGCATGATGCAATAGTCCATTTACTTTATACTGTAGATAATATGTTGTGCGACAACACGCAGAAGATCATATTATCGGTTTCCTTATAAAGTATAAACAGATGCTCACAACTGAGATAGACGGGGACTCTCTATCGGTATGGTTGTAGTGTGGTTTGGTATTAGCTTGTCTTGGCTATAGAATCACATTAGTGCACTTGTGTGTATTGAGCAGGACCGCCTGAGATCGTTCTTCTTATACTGACTATATAGTAGAACTTAATCTCTGTTATTACGGAAGTTCGTGCTCCTAATCCCTATACAATAACCTCGACACGTAGGGCAGTATGTATTTCTTTGATTCATCAATGGGCGAGATTTATAAGTATTAAATCAACAAACTCGGTGACTTGGGAAGTAGTGCTGTATCTATGGTGTGCTGTTGATTGTAGAAGGAATCCATGTCCGTTATAGGTTGATGATGTCCCCTTGAGGAGCTCATAAGGTTTATCATGTAAATCTTGCAAGTGGATTAATTTCCGGCATGATAATAAGGTTGAGTGGTACTACTCTCGGATGAGATATTAATTAATTTGAGTTGTCAGTAACTTAATTAATTAATGGACATTGTTTTTCTTAAACATGGGGAGACAATCGGGCTTATAATAAGAAGGAGCCCAGAACATAATTTTGGGATTGGACGGGTAGTGCAGTCATAATATTTTAGTGGACTATATTATTATTATTGGATTTAATTAAAATTCAATTGAGGCCCAGCCCAATTTCTCCTCCTGGTCCCTGCTGTAGCCCAATATATAAGTGAACTCAGCTTCTTGGAACCCTTAGTTAATTCCTGCGCCTCTTTTGGTGAGAGAAGGGAAAAGAAGCAGATTGAGAGATCCTGCAGACTGTTGCCCACACAACAGCAGGATCACACTTGGGACATACAACAGAAGATCGAGAGGTGGTTCTCTGCAACGATCAACCTCTACACCAACCCAGAAGTATGGTAAACGGTTTAATTGCTTCCGCTGCTTATTGTTTATCTTTTATCCTAACGATCACGTTTGAACCACACGATCCAATTGCCAACAATTGGTATCAGAGCGTTGGTTTCGTGGTGAAACGTGAACCGTAAGGTTGGGTTTTTGTGATTATTTGATTGAATGAATATAAACTGGATTAATCGCATGTTGAGCAGTCTGTATGTGATTATGTGATTATATGAATTATCTAATTTTAATCGCATGGTACGAATACGTATGAGTGGTTGCTTCTGATTGACATTCTGAGAACTATTACACACGGTGAAAGAAACCACCATACGATCTGCTCCTATTTTTTCATCCTCTCTTTTCAAAGAAAGAAAGCAAGTTAGATCCGTGAGACTGCCTTGCCGATCGATAACAACACGTTGGAATTTACTTCGCTGCGTAGCGATGGGCTGGAGGTTGATCGACAAGCCTGCCGGTGACTGTATTGTTGTCTCGATCGAAGAAGGATGGTACCTTGGCGTGACTGGTGGTCTGGGAGGCGTCTGATGGATCGCTGATGGCCCAGTCGTGTTTAGTCTTCGCCGAATGGTGGCGTTCGTGACTTGCTGTCGGCGGCAGCGCTGATGGCAGTGGCCAGCAGGAACGCTGTTGTGAACGGCGGCTGGCGGAGAGAATGGCTGTAGGCGGCGTGAGTATCCAGTCGCGACGGGACGAAGGCTTGGTGACGCTGACTAGCATTGGTTGGGGCGCCTTTGCAACTCCCAGTTGCTGGTGCAAAGACGGGTTGCCGGTTGAATATTTCGAGTCAGAAGGGGATTCGTTAGAGCCCAACTCGATCTCGATTGGATCGGAGCAGATCGGCGTTGATCTGGCGGCGTATGAAGGCTAGCAATAGAATCGAGGGCTGATGGACAGTGGACTGTCGAATTATTTCCGGCGGTAACTATGGGTGCGGCGTGGCCGTTGGCGGCTATGGCGCCTGTTAGCGCCAGTGATGTCGGACGCTTGCTGGGCCGTCGATGAGTCGACACACTGACAGCTTGCTGTCGGCAACAGTGGGACTCGATTGAAGTCGATGGTAGCGCCGATGGTTCTGCTTGACGGCGGTGCTGCTGGAAGTTCCGGCGATGGTACAGCAGTGGCGGCGGGAAGTGCTGACGGCAGACTCGTTTCTGGATGGCTGACAGAGCGACTCTGGTCTGGGCTGCGGAATCACGGTCGATGCGGCCGCCGAAAGTGTAAGCTGGCGGTGTCTGGACGGAAGTAGGCGGCTGTCAAATAGGGCAGCAGCATATGGGCTGCCCTTTGGGCCTTGATGTTTATTGATATTGGGCTGCCCCCCTTTAGGCCCAAATTTTAATTGGTGTTGGGCTGGCTGTTGGGCCAATTCAGTAATAATAAAAGGCTGGCTCAATTTATTTTAATTTGGTTGTTGGGCTTAGGGGTCCAATTTAATTAAAATATGTTTTGGGCTGCTGGGCTTTGATTGCTGAATTTTTTTTAATTAATTGTGAGTAATGGGCCAAGCATGATTAATTAATTTTATTAATGGACTAATTTTGTGCTAGTGGGCTTGGTGGACTTAATTTAATTTTGGGCTAAGATTATGGGCCATGGATAATGGGCTTGATTAATTATTTAATCTGCTGCTCATTTTGTGCTTATTTGTTGCTCTTGAGGCCCAAATTAATTGATCCACTATTTATGCAATTAATTAATGTTATATAACTAATTAATTGATTTAATTGTCAATTATTGTTGTATATGTGACAGGCATGTTCTATGTGATTTATTTATTTAAATTGCTGTTAATAGAAGCATGTCTAAGTTGTATATTTTATTCTGGAATATTATATTCATGTTAAAAACCCTCGGTAATTAAATAACTAAGTGAGAGAGGGGATTGGTAATTAATTCCCGCGGCCTCCATTATTGGTTTGTAAGTGATGTGAGTAAACTTGCGTGTTGGCAATAGGCCTTCCTCCCTAACGGATGAATTTATTCATGGATCACTGGTACAGACTTCATTAAATAATTATTGTTTGTAATGTGGCACATAAACTTGCATGTTGGCAATAGGCCTTCCTCCATAACGGATGAGTTTGTGTGCGGTTCACTAGTACAAACTAATAATTGATGATTGTAGGAAGCTATCCGAGCGCGTGTGTACTTCTCCAACTGTAAGGCACACAAGCTCGCGCAGTGGACTTGGGATCAAATAATGGTGTACACTTAGGTGTAAATAATTAGTATCCTTCCCAACGGAGTCACTGCTATTATTTGCATGGCTAAAGAGGAACCGACAATTAATTATTTTGTCATAAAGTTAGGTTGACAAATGAAATTAATGGGTAAAACCTTTTCTTGTAAATGTTAGGGTTTGTAAACGTCCACACTAATGTGGCTTGCAGACTCACGGTGCTTGAGATGTCGGTGAATTTTATTTTTATATTATTTTGAGGGAAACAATATAAAAGGATAAAATTCGAAGATTTGATCGGTAAATTTATTTGTGATTCTCTGAATTTCGAATGGTTTCATTTCACTAATTATTAACTAAAAGAAATTATATTTTCTTTTCCAAAATTAGATGATTAGAAAAGAATCTTGGTTTTGAATTTTACTGCTTAATAAAAATACATGTGTATTCTCTCAAAGGACGTCTCATGATGCCTATTAAAGTCTCTAGTGAAGAGATGAGAGGTTCATAGAAATATGATGATCTCATGTAACTCTTCGGATACTTGAGTAAATTAAAAGGGCAGAAGATCATGGTTGAATTGATGAATGAATTGGAAGAGCTTGGAATAGAAATTGAAAGGGAAACCTAAATCAATTTATTCTTCACAATTTGCCTGGATGTTTTGTGCAAGTTCTACCTGAAATACAAAAGGTTGTATGTGGTGGGAAACTTCTAAACAAAACATGGGGCAAAAGAAAGACAATTTTCATCATGATGTGAACAAATTTAACATCTCATTTACTAATGGTTTAAACATGATTAGTGATGGCATCTACTGATACGAAGTATGTAGATACTGGAATCACTAAATGTTTATCACTGAGTAAGGATAAGATTGTTAATAACATGGGTAAAACTACAAAAGTAGTGACTATTGCAGTGGGAGTTGTTTATTTATCTCATGATAAGAATAAACGATTGATTATGAGAAATTATCTTTACGTACGTTTCATAGAAAGAATTTAATTTCAGTTTCTATGCATTAACGGATGGATACTTCATTTTATTTAAATGACATGGTCATAGTAATGAGGAATGAGGCTATAATCCGATAAAGTACGTTGGTGGATAAAAAGTATACTCTTGAATCATGAACATTCCACAGATGCAATAAATAGTAATTAAATAATGCATCTTCTAATATAAGTAAGAGAAAGGAACCTTCGGAAATGAACTAAACATACATTTGGCGTCTATGACTAATTCATTTTACTTAAGTAGGATTCAAAAGTTGATAGCCAATAGACCGTAAGGTTTATCTGAAGTGGAAACTATCGGACTTGCGAGTCTTGCTTGGAAGTAAAAATGATTAACTGCCTTTTCAAGGCTGTGGGGTGTAGAGCCAAAGATATATATGTTGGAATTAGTTCATTCTGATTCAAGCGAACCTAATATTATCCAGGCGAGAGGTGGTTATGAATATTCGAAAATTATTCTGGAAACCAATATATTTATATGATGCACTGAATGTCTAAGTTCTTTGATTAATTCAAGAATTGTAAGGCTGGTACAGTGAAGCGTCATGGAAAATATGTTAAGTCATTACGATTCAATCATGATGGCGAATACCTCTTAGGATAGTTAGGAACTAATAATCAGAAGTTGAGATTAAATCTCAAGTTGACTACACCGGGCATGCCCCAGCTGAATGGTGTGGTGGGTAGAAGGTATTAGGCTCTTATGGTTATGATTAGATAGATGATGAATTATTTAGAATAATTAAATTCATTTTATGGATATGCCCTAGATACAGTAATTCGTGAAACGTTTATCTGTATATGGGATATCCTAGAAAAATTGAGAGTGATTTATTTAGTCCAAAAGATCGAAGGATAATTGTTAACTAAATAACTAGATTTTTTGAAAAGGACTATGTAATAAATCACAAACTCATGTATAAGTTGTTCTAAAGGAAGTGAGAGGAAAACACTAAGTATAAGTACCAAGTGTACAAGAGGATATGCCACAAGGTAAACTGCAACGCGTGGCACGTCTGATACACAATTACATGTAGTGCCTTGTCATAGTGGGAGGGTTGTATGACAACCCATAAATATATGTTTTGGGAGAGTCGTGAGACTTGATCCCTAGCGAACATGGTATTATCCCACGGATACGACGTAGCACTACAAGATGAAAATGCGGAATCTTAGTAAATTGCTATTAAGTCTGGGAACTTGTATGACCACTAAATGGTGTAAAAGCCATTGCAAGGGTCAAAGGAAATAAAAGAGGATCATATGGAAAGGTGAAAACCTTGGAAGCAGAGCTTGTTGCGAAAAGATGTACTCAGAAAGAAATGGTTCGATTATGAGGGAACATATTCGCTGGTAGCTATGCTTAAATTGATCCGGATTCTTTTATTTATTGCTGCTCATATTGAATTATGAGGGACAGCAAATATATGTCAAGACAGCTTTCCTGATTGAAAGTCTTGAGGAAAACATCTATGTGAAGCAACCAGAGTGATTCATTGCAAAGTACTAATAGTATTTTAATAGTAAGCTTAAAATTATCCAGCGATGGGCTAAAGCAAGCTTTAAGATCGTGAAGCATCTGTTTTGATTAGGTAATCCAGTGGCATGGATTTAAATCAATGAGCAGATGAGTCTTGTGTATTGTAAAGAGTGACGGAAACGTGGTGGTAATTCTTGGACTATATGTAGATAGTGTTGGATTGTATACTAAAATTCTAGCTTTAGTATGAACAATGTCATAACAATATTTGAAATGAGAATCATTGATCAAATGATTGCATCTTATAATTTATTTTATATGCATGATGCAATAGTCCATTTACTTTATACTGTAGATAATATGTTGTGCGACAACACGCGGAAGATCATATTATCGGTTTCCTTATAAAGTATAAACAGATGCTCACAACTGAGATAGACGAGGTCTCTCTATCGGTATGGTTGTAGTGTGGTTTGGTATTAGCTTGTCTTGGCTATAAAATCACATTAGTGCACTTGTGTGTATTGAGTAGGACCGCCTGAGATCGTTCGACTTATACTGACTTATAGAAGAACTTGATCTCTGTTATTATGGAAGTTCGTGCTCTTAATCCCTATACAATAACCTCGACACGTAGGGCAGTATGTATTTCTTTGATTCATCAATGGGTGAGATTTATATGTATTAAATCAACAAACTCGGTGAGTTGGGAAGTAGTGCTGTATCTATGGTGTGCTGTTGATTGTAGAAGGAATCCATGTCCGTCATAGGTTGATGATGTCCCCTTGAGGAGCTCATAAGGTTTATCATGTAAATCTTGCAAGTGGATTAATTTCCGGCATGATAAAAAGGTTGAGTGGTACTACTCTTGGATGAAATATTAATTAATTTGAGTTGTCAGTAACTTAATTAATTAATGGACATTGAATATCTTAAACATGGGGAGACTGTCGGGCTTATAATAAGAAGGGGCCCAGAACATAATTTTGGGATTGGACGGGTAGTGCAATAATAATATTTTAGTGGACTATATTATTATTATTGGATTTAATTAAAAGCTTTGGGCTAAGCTTGGTTAATTAAGTTCAATTGAGGCCCAGCCCAATTTCTCCTCCTGGTCCCTGCTGTAGCCTAATATAAATAGTCATCTCAGCTTCTGGAAACCTAACTTCCTGCGCCTCTTTTGACGTGAGTTAGAGAGAAGCAGATTGAGAGAACTCTGGGGATTGTTGACCACCCAACACCAGAGTTGACTTGGGACATACAGCAGAAGATCAAGAGGTGTTCTTCTGCAGTGATTCAGACTCTACATCAACCTTGAATTACGGTAAACACATTATTGCTTCCGCTGATTTGTTTGCCTGTTAATCCTAACGGATCACGTTGAACCGCACGATCCAATTGCCCAACAATTGGTATCAGAGCGTTGGTTTCGTGGTGAAACATGAGACGTTAGGTTGAATTGGTGCCTTACTTCTGGTATTCGTCATTGAGTAAGCATGTATAAAAGGGGCTTATGTGATTATGTGTAATAATCTGATGACAATCGTATGAATAGCATGAGAATTGGAGATTGTGTTATTTTGTTACATACATGAAATCTCTAATCTGCATAGTATTATTGTTATTAATTGATCACGGGATCACGGAACAACATACACATACGGTTGTAAGCGACGAGTAAAGGCACAGCCTGCTGGTCGGCGACAGGAGAAAATCAGTCTGGACAAGTCGAAGGCGAGGCAGATGGGAGCCACGGCTGATGGCTGAAAGTGGTGAAACCCGGTGATAGCCCTCGTGGCTGTCAGGCCAACGAGAGTAGGTCGGCGGGACTCGATTGGCGGCGTCTGACGGAGCAGTGACATTCCGGCGTCGACATGAGATTGTGGCTGTTCGATGACAGATCGGCGTCTCACCTGAATGATCTGGGCGGATCAGACTAGCCACGAGCGAGACTGAAAAGCGAGATCCAGGCGAGTCCCTGCAAGTTTCGGGCATGGCAGACTGTGAGATGCACCTGGCGAATCGCAAAAATGGACTGAACGAGCGGTGACTGGATTGCTGTCGCGTAATCATGATGCACTGGAGGTCTGATGGGAGCGATTGCAAGCATTCTGTTTGTTCACCAGGGCAAACTGACGGCTGCTGATGGGATGCACGAGGCGACACAGATGTGAGCAGTGGTGATTCCAGGCTGTTAAATCAGTGGATGGTGTTTCCGAGCAAACCTGACTCAGTCCCAATCGCGAATGCCATGGCTTCTGGACGAGTCACTGTTTGGCTCCGGCGAGTCGTTGTTTGCTGGTCTGCAACGACTGTCGCTGACCGGTGCGACGGAGGTAACCGGTGTTCGGCGTTCTGGGTAGGTCATACACGGGTTTCGAGCGCGTCAAGGTGGTGCTTCCGGCCGAGCTGCTTCTGGGCAAGACACAGCTGGGACTCGCGAGAGTAGTCGGCGGCATGACACCGGAGGACTGACGACACCAAGACGGCGATAGCTGGTGTGTGGAAGCAACAGGCGGCCGGCAATACTGGCTAGATCACAGTCTGCTGCCCGAACATGCGAACCAGGCTTGCCTTGTGTGAGGTGTGATAGTCGACTCTTGACATCGCTGCCGATCACCGGCCAGCGAAGACTGCAGCGTGATGTCTCAGACGGCATGCTTGGTCAACACGGCAGAAGGCGGAAATCTGCAGGCAGTTCTGTTCAAGCGTGGCCTATAATGCTGAAGGCGGCTGTTGTTCTAGGGCAGCAGCCTTGGATTTGGGCTGTCACCATTGGGCCCAATTTTTTATTTAATGTAAATGGGCTGTTGGGCCTGTTTCATGGTTGATGAGCTGTTTTTTTTATTGCTGTGCTTATTTGCTTCTTGGGCTTGCACTTGAGGCTGCTCCATTATTTTAATTTGCTTTTGGGCTGTTGGGCCCAATTTTAATTAAAATAGTAATGGGCTGCTGGGCTATAGCTGGATTTAATTAATTGTGGATAATGGGCCAAGCATAATAATTAATTAATTATATTAATGGACTAATTTTGTGCTAGTAGGCTTAGTGGAATTAATTTAGTTTTGGGCTAAGATTATGGGCCATAGATAATGAGCATGATTAATTAAATTAGTCTGCTGCTCATTTTGTGCTTATTTGTTGCTCTAGGGCCCATTTAATTGATCCACTATTTATTATGCAATTAATTAAGTTATATAACTGATTTAATTGTTTTAACTTGACAATTAATTGTTATATATGAAAGGCATATTCTATGTGATTTATTTATTTAAATTGCTGTTAATAGAAGCATGTCTAAGTTGTATATTTTATTCTGAATATTATATACTTGTTAAAAACCCTCGGTAATTAAATAACTAAGTGGGAGAGGGGATTGGTAATAAATTCCCGCGGCCTCCATTATTGGTTTGTAAGTAATGTGAGTAAACTTGCGTGTTGGCAACAGGCCTTCCTCCCTAACGGATGAGTTTATTCACGGATCACTGGTACAGACTTCATAAATAATTATTGTTTGTAATGTGGCACATAAACTTGCGTGTTGGCATAGGCCTTCCTCCCTAACGGATGAGTTTGTGTGCGGCACACTGGTACAAACTTATAATTGATGATTGTAGGAAGCTACCCGAGCGCGTGTGTACTTCTCCAACTGTAAGGCACATAAGCTCGCGTAGTGGACTTGGGATCAAATAATGGTGTACACTTAGGTGTAAATAATTAGTATCCTCCCCAACGGAGTCACTGCTATTATTTGCATGGCTAAAAAGTAACCGACTATTAATTATTTTGTCATAAAGTTAGGTTGACAAATGAAATTAATGGGTAAAACCTTCTCTTGTAAATGTTCGGGTTTGTAAACGTCCACACTAACGTGGCTTGCAGACTCACGGTGCTTGAGATGTCGGTGAATTTTATTTTATATTGTTTTGAGGGAAACAATATAAAAAGATAAAATTCGAAGTTTTGATCAGTAAATTTAATCGTGATTCTCTGTATTTCGAATAATTTTAGTCTCACTAATTGTTAACTAAAAGAAATTATATTTACTTGTCCAAATTATCTGATTAGAAAAGAATCTTAATTTTGAAATTTACTGCTTAAGAAAATACATGTGTTCTCTCAAAGGACGGCTCATGATGCCTATTAAAGTCTTTAGTGAAGAGATGAGAGGATCATAGAAATATGATGAACTCATGTAACTCTTCAGATACTTGAGTAATTTAAAAGGCGCAAGATCATGATAGAATTTGATGAATGAATTGGAAATATATATGGAATAGAAGTTGAAAGGGAAACCTAAGTCAATTTTATTTTCCATAATTGCCTAGATGTTTTGAGAAAGTTCCACCTCAATTACAAGAGGATGTAAATGGTGGGAAACTTCTAACAAAACATGTGGCAAAGGAAAACCATTTTCATCATAAAGTGAACAAGTTTAATATCTTATTTACTAATGGCTTAAACATGATTAGTGATGGCATCTACTGACACGAAGTGTGTAGATACTGGAATCACTAAATGTTTATTACTAAGTGAGGATAAGATAGTTATGACATGGGTAAAACTACGAAGGTAGTGGCTATTGCAGTGGGAGTTATTTATCTATCTTATGATAGGAATAAATGATTGATTATGAGAAATTATCTTTATGTACGTTTTCATGGAAAGAATTTAATTTCGGTTTCTATGCATTAACGGATGGATACTTCATTTCATTTATATGACATGGTCATAATGATGAGGAATGGGGGTATAATCCGTTATATTACGTTGGTGGATAATAATTATACTCTTGAATCATGTTCATCCCACAGATGCAAGAAATAGTAATTAATAATGCATCTTCTAATATTAGTAAGAGAAAGGAACCTTCGGAGATGAACTAAACATACATTTGGCGTCTATAACTAATTCATTTTACTTAAGTAGGATTCAAAAGTTGATAGCCGATAGACCGTAAGGTTTATCTGAAGTGGAAACTATCGGACTTGCGAGTCTTGCTTGGAAGTAAAAATGATTAACTGCCTTTTCAAGGCTGTGGGGTGTAGAGCCAAAGATATATATGTTGGAATTAGTTCATTCTGATTCAAGCGAACCTAATATTATCCAGGCAAGAGGTAGTCATTACGGTTTAACCGTGGTGGTAAATACCTCTTAGGATAATTAGGAGCTATTAATCAAAAGTTGAGATTAAATCTCAAGTTGACTACACCGGCCATGCCCCAGCTGAATGGTGTGGTGCGTAGAAGGTATTAGGCTCTTATGGTTATGATTAGATAGATGATGAATTATTTGGAATAATTAAATTCATTTTATGGATATGCCCTAGATACAGTAATTCGTGAAACGTTTGTCTGTATATGGGATATTCTAGAAAAATGGATAGTGATTTATTTAGTCCAAAAGATCGAAGGGTAATTGTTAACACAATGACCAGATTTTTGGAAAAAGGACTATGTAATAAATCACAAGCCCATGTATAAGTTGTTCTAAAGGGAGTGAGAGGAAAACACTAAGTAAAAGTACCAAGTGTACAAGAGGATATACCACAAGGTAAACTGCATCGCGTGTCACGTCTGATACACAATTACATGTAGTGCCTTGTCGTAGTGGCAGGGTTGTGTGACAACTCATAAATATATGTTTGGGAGAGTCGTGAGACTTGATCCCTAGTAAACATAGTATTATCCCACGGATACGACATAGCACTACAAGATTAAAATGCGGAATCTTAGTAAGTTGCAATGTACGTTGAAATAGAATCTACGGATTCTATATTAAGTCTGGGAACTTGTATGACCACTAAATGGTGTAAAAACCATTGCAAGTGATCATAGGAAATAAAAGAGGATCATACGGAAAGGTGAAAATCTTGGAAGCAAAGCTTGTTGCGAAAAGATGTACTCAGAAAGAAATGGTTCGATTATGAGGGAACATATTCGCTGGTAGCTATGCTTAAATTGATCCGGATTCTTTTATTCATTGCTGCTCATATTAAATTATGAGGGACAGCAAATAGATGTCAAGACAGCTTTCCTGATTGGAAGTCTTGAGGAAAACATCTATGTGAAGCAACCAGAGTAATTCATTGCAAAGTACTAATAGCATTTTGATAGTAAGCTTAAAACTGTCCAGCGATGGACTAAAGCAAGTTTTGAGATCGTGAAGCATCTGTTTTGATTAGGTAATCCAGTGGCATGGATTTAAATCAATGAGCGGATGAGTCTTGTGTGTTGTATAGAGTGACGAAAACGTGGTGGTGTTTCTTGTACTATACGTAGATAGTATCTTGCTCATTGGAGACAATGAAAGAGTATTATCGGGCGTATGGGGTACGGTTAATAAAGCGGTAAAGATGAAGGACTTAAGAAAGGCAAAATACATCCTTTTGATCACGATAATACGGATCACAAGAAAGGATGTTATGCTTATCTCAAGTTTCATAAAATGATACAGTCCATACTCATTTAGCATGTAAATTTATCTAAGTGAATGTGTCTTTGAGACACAAGAAGAAGATAAAGTAGATGAAAGCGGTTCCTTATGCTTCGGCGAATAAGGAAGCTTAATCTAAAGAATGCTATGAACGAAGTTGGATATCTGTTTTGCTGAATGCATGAACAGTGGGTATCAACGTAACCCGGAATAAGAATGATGAACTGTGGTAAGATATATATGAAGTGCCTGAGAAGGACTGGTTATCATATATACACTTACTGGACAGATTCACTGCTTCTTGTGGATTACGTAGATTCGGATTTTTAGTCAGATTGGACGGCAGTATATTCTCCTCAAAGGTTATGTGTTTAATTTTAAGAAGTAGAGTTATAATGTGGAGGAGTGTTATATAGAAATATATTTCAGACTCCGGGCTCCATCATGGAAAGATGATAAATTGGAGCCTATGAGGCAACCAAAGTATCTATATGACTCTAGAGACTTCATGATGGACTTTGAAGTGTTTCTAAGTTTGCCCAAGATTATCACAATTTATATTGCTGATATTGGTGCAGTTGCAAACTTGAAGGAATCACGAGTCCATAAGGCAATTAAACACATGGAGCGCCAGTACCACCTGTTACGAGAAATCGTATGATGAGGGGAAGGTTGTTGTCGCCTAGATTGCATCGGATGATGACCTAGTAAAACCATTTACGAGGACCTTAAGGCGAGAGCTTTTAATGGTCGTGTAATGGGAGTAGAAATCAGATGTATGGCAGGAGACATGACAGCTAGTCTTTTAGTATAAGTGGGAGATTGTTGGATTGTATACTAAAATTCTAGCTTTAGTATGAACAATGTCATAACAATATTTGAAATGAGAATCATTGATCAAATGATTGCATCTTATAATTTATTTTATATGCATGATGCAATAGTCCATTTACTTTATACTGTAGATAATATGTTGTGCGACAACACGCGGAAGATCATATTATCGGTTTCCTTATAAAGTATAAACAGATGCTCACAACTGAGATAGACGAGGACTCTCTATCGGTATGGTTGTAGTGTGGTTTGGTATTAGCTTGTCTTGGCTATAGAATCACATTAGTGCACTTGTGTGTATTGAGCAGGACCGCCTGAGATCGTTCGACTTATACTGACTTATAGAAGAACTTGATCTCTGTTATTATGGAAGTTCGTGCTCTTAATCCCTATACAATAACCTCGACACGTAGGGCAGTATGTATTTCTTTGATTCATCAATGGGTGAGATTTATATGTATTAAATCAACAAACTCGGTGAGTTGGGAAGTAGTGCTGTATCTATGGTGTGCTGTTGATTGTAGAAGGAATCCATGTCCGTCATAGGTTGATGATGTCCCCTTGAGGAGCTCATAAGGTTTATCATGTAAATCTTGCAAGTGGATTAATTTCCGGCATGATAAAAAGGTTGAGTGGTACTACTCTTGGATGAGATATTAATTAATTTGAGTTGTCAGTAACTTAATTAATTAATGGACATTGAATATCTTAAACATGGGGAGACTGTCGGGCTTATAATAAGAAGGGGCCCAGAACATAATTTTGGGATTGGACGGGTAGTGCAATAATAATATTTTAGTGGACTATATTATTATTATTGGATTTAATTAAAAGCTTTGGGCTAAGCTTGGTTAATTAAGTTCAATTGAGGCCCAGCCCAATTTCTCCTCCTGGTCCCTGCTGTAGCCCAATATAAATAGTCATCTCAGCTTCTGGAAACCTAACTTCCTGCGCCTCTTTTGACGTGAGTTAGAGAGAAGCAGATTGAGAGAACTCTGGGGATTGTTGACCACCCAACACCAGAGTTGACTTGGGACATACAGCAGAAGATCAAGAGGTGTTCTTCTGCAGTGATTCAGACTCTACATCAACCCTGAAGTACGGTAAACACATTATTGCTTCCGCTGATTTGTTTGCCTGTTAATCCTAACGGATCACGTTGAACCGCACGATCCAATTGCCCAACAGATAGTATCTTGCTCATTGGAGACAATGAAAGAGTATTATCGGGCGTATGGGTATGGTAAATAAAGCGGTAGAAATGAAGGACTTAAGAAAGGCAAAATACATCCTTTTGATCACGGTAATACGGATCAAAAGAAAGGATGTTATGCTTATCTCAAGTTTCATAAAATGATACAGTCCATACTCGTTTAGCATGTAAATTTATCTAAGTGAATGTGTCTTTGAGACACAACAAGAAGATATAGTAGATGAAAGCGGTTCCTTATGCTTCGGCGAATAAGGAAGCTTAATCTAAAGAATGCTAAGAACGAAGTTGGATATCTGTGTTGCTGAACGCATAAACAGAAGGTATCAACGTAACCCGGAACAAGAATGATGTGTTGGTAATTGGATCGTGCGGTTCAACGTGATCCGTTAGGATTAATAGGCAAACAAAATCAGCGGAAGCAATAATGTGTTTACCTTGCTTCTGGGTTGGTGTAGAGGTTGATCGTTCCAGAGAACCACCTCTCGATCTTCTGCTGTATGTCCCAAGTGTGATCCTGCTGTTGTGTGGGCAACAGTCTGCAGGATCTCTCAATCTGCTTCTCTTCCCTTCTCTCACCAAAAGAGGCGCAGGAATAATCTAAGGGTTCCAGGAAGCTGAGTTCACTTATATATTGGGCTACAGCAGGGACCAGGAGGAGAAATTGGGCTGGGCCTCAATTGAATTTTAATTAACCAAGCTTAGCCCAAAGCTTTTAATTAAATCCAATAATAATAATATAGTCCACTAAAATATTATTACTGCACTACCCGTCCAATCCCAAAATTATGTTCTGGGCTCCTTCTTATTATAAGCACGACAGTCTCCCCATGTTTAAGATATACAATGTCCATTAATTAATTAAGTTACTGACAACTCAAATTAATTAATATCTCATCCAAGAGTAGTACCACTCAACCTTTTTATCATGCCGGAAATTGATCCACTTGCAAGATTTACATGATAAACCTTATGAGCTCCTCAAGGGGACATCATCAACCTATGACGGACATGGATTCCTTCTACAATCAACAGCACACCATAGATACAGCACTACTTCCCAACTCACCGAGTTTGTTGATTTAATACTTATAAATCTCACCCATTGATGAATCAAAGAAAATACATACTACCCTATGTGTCGAGGTTATTGTATAGGGATTAAGAGCACGAACTTCCATAATAACAGAGATCAAGTTCTTCTATAAGTCAGTATAAGTTGAACGATCTCAAGCGGTCCTACTCAATACACACAAGTGCACTAATGTGATTCTATAGCCAAGACAAGCTAATACCAAAACACACTACAACCATACCGATAGAGAGTCCCCGTCTATCTCAGTTGTGAGCATCTGTTTATACTTTATAAGGAAACCGATAATATGATCTTCCGCGTGTTGTCGCACAACATATTATCTACAGTATAAAGTAAATGGACTATTGCATCATGCATATAAAATAAATTATAAGATGCAATCATTTGATCAATGATTCTCATTTCAAATATTGTTATAACATTGTCCATACTAAAGCTAGACTTTTAGTATACAATCCAACATGATGAACTGTAGTAAGACATATATAAAGTGCCTGAGAAGGACTGGAAATTATATGTGGATTTACTAAACAAATTCACTGCTTTTTGTGGATTACGTAGATTCGGATTTCTTAGTCAGATTGGACGGTAGTAAATTCTCGTCAAAGGTTATGTGTTTAATCTTAGGAAGTAGAGTCATAATGTAGAGGAGTGTTATATAGAAATATATTTCAGACTCCGGACTCCATCATGGAAAGATGATAAATTGGAGCCTATGAGGCAGCCAAAGTATCTATATGACTCTAGAGACTTCATGATGGACTTTGAAGTGTTTCTAAGTTTGCCCAAGGTAATCACAATTTACATTGATGATATTGGTGCAGTTGCAAACTTGAAGAAATCACAAGTCCATAAGGCAATTAAACACATGGAGCGCGAGTACCACCTGTTACGAGAAATCGTATGATGAGGGGAAGGTTGTTGTCGCCTAGATTGCATCGGATGATGACCTAGTAATCCATTTACAAGGACCTTAAGGCGAGAGCTTTTAATGGTCGTGTAAGTAGGAGTAGGAATCAGATGTATGGCAGAAGACATGACAGCATAGTCTTTTAGTATAAGTGGGAGATTGTTGGATTGTATACTAAAAGTCTAGCTTTAGTATGAACAATGTCATAACAATATTTGAAATGAGAATCATTGATCAAATGATTGCATCTTATAATTTATTTTATATGCATGATGCAATAGTCCATTTACTTTATACTGTAGATAATATGTTGTGCGACAACACGCGGAAGATCATATTATCGGTTTCCTTATAAAGTATAAACAGATGCTCACAACTGAGATAGACGGGGACTCTCTATCGGTATGGTTGTAGTGTGGTTTGGTATTAGCTTGTCTTGGCTATAGAATCACATTAGTGCACTTGTGTGTATTGAGCAGGACCGCCTGAGATCGTTCTTCTTATACTGACTATATAGTAGAACTTGATCTCTGTTATTATGGAAGTTCGTGCTCCTAATCCCTATACAACAACCTTGACACGTAGGGCAGTATGTATTTCTTTGATTCATCAATGGGTGAGATTTATAAGTATTAAATCAACAAACTCGGTGACTTGGGAAGTAGTGTTGTATCTATGGTGTGCTATTGATTGTAGAAGGAATCCATGTCCGTTATAGGTTGATGATGTCCCCTTGAGGAGCTCATAAGGTTTATCATGTAAATCTTGCAAGTGGATTAATTTCCGGCATGATAATAAGGTTGAGTGGTACTACTCTCGGATGAGATATTAATTAATTTGAGTTGTCAGTAACTTAATTAATTAATGGACATTGTTTTTCTTAACCATGGGGAGACAATCGGGCTTATAATAAGAAGGAGCCCAGAATATAATTTTGGGATTGGACGGGTAGTGCAGTAATAATATTTTAGTGGACTATATTATTATTATTGGATTTAATTAAAAGCTTTGGGCTAAGCTTGGTTAATTAAAATTCAATTGAGGCCCAGCCCAATTTCTCCTCCTGGTCCCTGCTGTAGCCCAATATATAAGTGAACTCAGCTTCCTGGAACCCTTAGTTAATTCCTGCGCCTCTTTTGGTGAGAGAAGGAAAAGAAGCAGATTGAGAGATCCTGCAGACTGTTGCCCACACAACAGCAGGATCACACTTGGGACATACAGCAGAAGATCGAGAGGTGGTTCTCTGCAACGATCAACCTCTACACCAACCCAGAAGTACGGTAAACGGTTTAATTGCTTCCGCTGCTTATTGTTTATCTTTTATCCTAACGATCACGTTTGAACCACACGATCCAATTGCCAACAATACCACCATGTTTCCATCACTCTTTTCAATTCACAAGACCCATCCGATCATTGATTAGATCTATGTCACTAGATTACCTCATCAAAATGGATGTTCTATAATTTTGAAGCTTGCTTTATTTCATTGATGGACACTTTTAAGCTTAATATCAAAATGCTCTTAGCTCTTTGCAATGAATCACTCTGGTTGCTTAACATAGATGTTTTCCTCAAGACTTCCATTCAGGAAAGTTGTCTTGACATCTATTTGCTATCCCTTATATTCTATATGAGTAGCAACAGGTAAAAGTGTTCGGATCGACTTAGGCATAGCTACCGGCGAACAGGTTATCTCATAATCAAACCCTTTCTTTCTGAGTATACCTTTTTCGCAACAAGCTTTGCTTCCAAGGTTTTCACCTTACCATATGATCCTCTTTTATTTTGTATGACCACTTCCAATGGCTTTTACACCATTTAGTGGTCTTACAAGTTCCCAGATTTAATTTAGAATTCATCAATTCTATTTCAACATCATTGCACTAGCTAAGATATCGCATTTCGATCTTTTAGTGCTTCGTTGTATCCGTGGGTTCAATCCATGTTTACTAAGGACTAAGTCTCACGACTCTCCCAAAACATGTATCAAACAGGTTGTCGAATATCCCTCCCACTACGACAAGGCATTACATGCAATTGTGTATCAGACGTGACATGCGTTGCAGTTTACCTTGTGGTATATCCTCTTGCACAATTGGTACTAATACTTTGTGTTTTCTTCTCACATCCTTTAGGACAACTTATAAATGGGTACGTGATTTATTACATAGTCCCTTTCCAAAAATCTAGTGTTTGTGTTAACAATCACCCTTCGATCTTTTAGACTAAATAAATCACCTTTATTTTTATAGCATATCCCACAAACAGACAAACATTCAAATGAATTACTGTTTCTAGGGCTTATCCATAAAATGAATTAAGTAATTCCAAATAATTCATCATCTATCTAATCATTACCATAAGAGTCTTATTCCTTCTATGCACCACACCATTCAGCTGGGGCATGCCCAGTGTAGACCACTTGAAATTTAATCTCAACCTCTGATTAATAGCTCCTAATTATCCTAAGAGGTACTCGTAATCACGATTAAATTGTCATTACTTGATATATTTTCCATGATGCTTTACTGTACCAACCTTGCAATTCTTGAATAAATCAAAGAACTTAGACATGCAGAGCATCAAATAAATATATCTGTATCTAGAATAATCTTCAATTATTCATAACCACCTCTCGCCTGGATAATATTAGGTCCGCTTGAATTAGAATGAACCAATTCCAACATATATATTATAATGTCTTGCCTCAACTTTTAAAAGCCCAAAATAATTTATTTATCTTTGGCCCAAACCTTATAATATATCAGCCCCAAACTAGAATTTGTTTTTAGAGCCCAAAATCTAATTAATTATTATTAGCCCAACTAGAATTTGCTTTTAGAGCCCAAAATCTATATATTTATTTTTGGCCCAAAGTCTAACTCACTTAAATGGCTTAATCTATTAATAAGCCCAGCCCATCAATAGCCCCAACAATATATGTCAAAAATAGAATAAAAAGGAGAAAGGAAGATAAGAAATAAGAAAGGGCTTCTAGAACATCCAAGAGGGGGAAAGAAGAGAAAGGAAGAGGAGAAACCCTTGTGATCAAATTCTCCCATACAAATCTCATTTTAGTTGGTGTATAAGTGTGTTAAGGTAAGTAATATGTCAATTAAGCTTCCTTTCTCCATGATTTTGTGATTTTGTTGGGTTTCTTCCTAGTAAAGAGAAATTCGTATGCTTCTGTTCGACCAACTTTCGACATAGCTATTGATCTTAGAAAGTTGCAAACTTAATTTCTATACGTAGCTGGATTTGTTAGCTTTCCGTAGCCACTTGAAACGCCTCAATCCGAGTTATATACAATTAGTTATGATTTTTTTTCGTGAACTGCCGCAGGCTGGAAAATTTCAGAATTTGTTATGTCAAATTCAAATTTATTTCCTATCGTTTCGTTTGAGAAATGATATGAACCGGGTTATGTGAGACTCGGAGTTGGTGTTGAGGGGTTACGAGCTGCCCTTTATTTAATATCAACTCCTATGTATATTGATTTGTATTCATTTGCTTATCTACTTTTTAGGTAAAGATCAATCGTCGAAGGGCAAGGGAATAACTTCAGATTTCGGAGAGAGTTAATCATTTCCTTGTGAGTTGATAATTCGGGAATGCCTTCTCTTGTGGAAAGTGTGGACCCTTGACAAGTTTGCATTCATTTTCTTTACTTACTTGATAAGAAATTACTTGGTGATGTGTTATGTGGTAAAGAGGCTGATTGACTCAATTGCTCTAGGTTGAGCCTGATTGGCATGATATGGTCCATTGATTATCTTATATTATTTCATATAGAGTCCTGTCATCCATGTATTACGGGTATTGTTTGTTTTAATTTATAGAGCCTTGCTGGCTCGATATATGATATCATTTGTTGTGAAGTATTTGAGGATTAATCTATTGATAATCTTGTGACTTGAGTTGTTATGCATTTGATGATTTATATGCATACCTGGTACCAATGTTAAGTAGCCTGAATTGGTCGCAGTTCGGGTGAGTTGGAGCGACATTGTTTAAGTAGCCCGAATAGTCGCGGTTCGGGTGAGTTAGAGTAACAAACTAATCGCCCGTGGCTTGGAAAACCTGGGTGAGTTAGATCTAACGAGGCACCTGTCCATTTGCCAAATATTGATATTCTGGAAGGTGATCGTTAGATGGATCAGCCTATTATAGGCTTAGTCAACGTCACCGGTGTGGGACACGTATGTTATATATGTTTACATGTTTTATCATTTCAAGGATCTCATTGATATTAAATTGTGGTACTTGGTATATGTTGAGAAAGAGCATTAACCTTCATTTTGTCTAGAGTAACGGTGACGGGCTCGGACTGACTCTCGATGGAGAGCTCAGTTCGAGGAGGATATTGGCTACCCACGCGTCTTTTGTGTGTTAACATGTTGTTTGAACTAAATGTGTTATTTTTTAAATGCGTATAGAGGTTTTATTTTCATTAATTTGTATATTGTGTAAGAAATACTTGATGTGGAACGCAAATGTTGGATTTTAAGTTATAAGTCTTGAACGTGAGTACATACTTCGTATAAGGGTTGGCGTGATCGGCTTATCACCTCACTGAGCTAGTGGTTTTGCTCACCCCCCACCATTCCTTTCCTTTTCAGGCGGTTGATATCTTTTGGTTGGAGGTTTGCCTATCTTTTGCTCGTCATCCGATCAGTGCTTGGGTACTCTTCTTTTTGTGTATAAATTGGCGGATCCATTGGCGAGATTGTATAGCTCATATCTGGTACCCCTTGATGTTTTTTTTACTTTCGCGATGTTATATCGCTTGTGTATATTTTCTTCAGACCGAGTTACATCGTTGTATTTTGTTCCTTTGTAAATCTTTGGTGGTATGTTATGAAAATGATGTCCTCGGGTGGTACTCGTTATCATCAGTTGTTCTGTCCTATAGGTATTTGATAGCAAGCCTTACGTTTTCTATAAATTTTCGGAGTGGAGCGCACCCATTCCGTGAAATTTATGGTTAACGTGGCGGTTGTCGCGTTCTGTCTACGGTCGGGGCGTGACAACTTTCTTGGTATCAGAGCGAGGTTATATGAGTCTCATTCTCTTTGAGTCGAGCCAATGGATCCAATTTTGTTTCTATGTCCTTCTAAGGTATCGTATTACCTTGATGTTTACATTGCATTTTTCTTTCAGTCTTTATGGCACCTCCAGTTCAACGTCAAGGATGCACCCCTCGTGATCCTTTGAGTCCTCGAGGACATGTTTCTTCTGATCATGTCATTCATCCAATTTCTACGGACCCTATCAATTCTGATCATAGGGTGCCGGTTAGCCAGGTAGAGCAACCACGAGCTCAGTTGCGTGTTGAGCACGTGATGACACCAGAGCAGTACAAGTTGTATTATGATCACATTCAAATACATGGTGTTCCACCAACTACGACTGCTCCTACGACTGTCACTGAAGACGTTATTCGCGCTAATGAACCGATTCAACCCACATCCAATGTCCCAGTTTCTACCCCAGGAATGGCTTTAGGAGGTTCTACTTCTCGAGGTGCACTTTTTATACCTGATTTGGTGAAAGCAGTTGAGAGCATGGGAACTTCAAAATTTGACGGTGCAAGAGATGCTTCTAAAGTGGGCGCATGGTTAAAGGAGATTACAGAGACCTTTGATACCCTGATGACTGAAGAATGTTATCGTGTGGTCATTGCGACCAAGCTATTAGGCCCAGACGCACGACGATGGTGGAAGAATCTAAAGGAGACAACTTCTGTTACTATTACGTGGCCTATCTTTGTGGAACGATTCAAAGATCGATACTTCTCTCAGTACATCAAGGATCAGAAGAGGAAAGAGTTCTTCAACCTCTTTCAAGGCACTATGTCGGTCGTGGATTACGAAAGTAAGTTTCTTGAATTGCGAGAATTTGCTCCTGAGTCATATACGACGAGAGACTTATGCAAGAGATTTAAAGATGGTCTTAATCTAAATATTCGAGATCGCATCAAGTCTGGAGACAAGTACGAGAGTCTTGATGAGCTCGTAGAAGAAGCTCTAAGGGTAGAAGGTTTAGTTCAAGCGAGACATAAGCTTGCAGAGCGAACTTAAAAGAAAAGACAAGGGAGAACATTTCCAGGAAATGCATCGAAGGTGTATAGGGGTGTGGGATCTTCGCGTGGCGCACCAAGTTCGGTATCTATTAGTTTTTCTCAACCTCAGGAGCAGTTTAGTAGAGGCTGGAGCAATGTCTCGGGATCGGTTGGTGCAAATCGCAATTGCCAGAATTGCTTAAATTATCACGACGGACCCTGCAAGGCTCCTCAGGTATGTTATCAGTGTCGACAACCGGGGCATATGCGAGGTTCTTGTCCCCAGCTTATGGGAGCGAGCGGTCAGAGTTCTAGTCAGCCTCGTGGTAGACCAGAATATTCTACACCCAGAGATACTCAATCAGCAGCTGCCAGAGTACCTGATACCATAAGCGGCCCTAGCACTCGATCACTTATGCAAGGAAAGAATCAAACTATAGTATTTCATATTTCCCAGGAAGAGGCTCGATCAGATCCGAAGGTTGTGACAGGTAATTTATAATTCGAGTATTTTTACATGCTTGATCTAACCCCTGCCACGTTATGTTACTTGATTACAAATAAGACATTCGTAAGAAATTTTATCGTTCCGAACTTTTAACTCATAATCTTATGTAATCTTACTTGTTTAGGCCATGTGTCTGTTGGAGACCACCAGGTCTATGCTTTATTTGATCCAGGTTCTGATAGGTATTATATACGGGATGACCTTGCTGCGATCTTAAATTATCCTATCTCTCATTTGTCACCTGAAATCATAGTTCATACCCCTCTTGGAGAGCATCTAATTCATGATTCGGTGATCCTTGGTTGCCCATTGAAGATTAAGGATGTCATTCTAGAAGCTGAATTGATACCATTGCCTTTGATCGATCTCGATGTTATTCTTGGTATGGATTGGCTTTCTTCTCATCATGCGATTCTCGACTGCCATGAGAAGCTTGTTATTTTCCATAGACCAGGATTCCCAGAACTTGTTTTTAAAGGTGAACTTCAAAAGAGATCACTCTCTTTTATTTCAATGTTGTCTGCGCATAAATTAATGCGCAAGGGTTGTGAGGCATTTTTTGCATTTGTCATCGACACTTCTCTTCCTGAGACTAAACTAGAAGACATCCCGATCGTGAACGAATTTTCTGATGTCTTTCCCGAAGACTTACCAGGAAAGCCTCCGAATCGAGAGATTGATTTTTCCATTGACGTACTTCCTGGAATCACACCTATATCGATTACTCCATATCGAATGTCGCCAGCTGAGCTCAAGGAACTCAAGACACAACTTGGGGAATTATTGGAGAAGGGGTTCATACGACCTAGCACATCTCCGTGGGGTGCTCCAGTTCTTTTTGTCAAGAAGAAAGACGGATCACTTCGCCTATGCGTCGACTACCGTCAGTTGAATAAAGTGACAATCAAGAACAAATATCCTCTTCCAAGAATCGATGATCTATTTGATCAATTGCAAGGAGCAATTGTGTTCTCAAAAATTGATTTGCGATCTCGTTATCACCAACTCAGGATTAGGGAATCTAATATCCCTAAGTCTGCTTTCCAAACCAGATATGGTCATTTTGAATTCTGTGTTATGCATTTTGGACTAACAAATGCTCCTGCAGCTTTTATGGATCTTATGAATCGGGTCTTTCGGCCGTACTTAGATAAGTTTGTCATCGTCTTCATTTATGACATCCTTATTTATTCTAAATCAGACGACGAGCACTCTCATCATCTAAGAATTGTTTTGAATGTTCTTAGAGAAAATCAGCTTTATGCTAAATTTTCGAAGTGTGAATTTTGGCTTCGTGAGGTAAGCTTTTTGGGTCATCGCATTTCTAAAGAAGGAATCTACGTCGATCCAGTGAAGATCCAAGCTATACTGAATTGGGAGCGTCCAAAGAACGTGACAGAGATTCATAGCTTTCTTGGATTAGCTGGATATTATCGACGATTTGTCAAAGACTTTTCGTTGCTGGCTTCATCTTTGACTAAATTGACTCGGAAAGGGGTAATATTTGAATGGAGTGAAGAGTGTGAGGAGGCATTTCAAGAATTAAAAAGACGACTTGTTTCAGCCCCTATTCTTGCTTTGCCAGACCCGGCAATTGAAGAATTTACCATTTATAGCGACGCCTCGCGACAAGGGTTAGGATGTGTTCTAATGCAAGAAGGAAAGGTTATTGCCTTCGCTTCAAGGCAATTGAAGAAGAATGAAGAAAATTATCCCACACACGATTTGGAGTTGGCTGGAATCATCTTTGCGTTGAAAATATGGAGGCACTATCTTTATGGTGCAACTTGTATAATTTTCACTGATCACAAAAGCTTAAAGTATATCACCATGCAAAAGGAACACAACCTCCGGCAAAGGCGATGGATGGAGTTGATTAGTGACTATGACTTAGTCATTGATTATCATCCTGGCAAGGCAAACGTTGTTGCAGATGCTCTGAGTAGAAAGTCTTCTACCTCACTTGCCTCGATTCGATCTTCTTATCTTCCTATGTTGGAGCAGTTTAAATCTTTGCGCATTTCGCTCGATTGTGAAAAGTCTAATGATTCCGCTCTAATCGTCAAATTTGAGGTTCGGCCTACTTTGTTCGAGCAAATTCGAGAAAGACAATCACATGATGTTCATTTACAATAGAAGATGGCGAAGCTAAAGCAAGGAAAAGAAACAGAATTTCAGATTCGGGATGACAGACTCCTTACTTTTAAAAATCGTATTTGTGTTCCATCAGAACTTGATATTCGAAGAGCCATTCTTGAGAAAGCCCATTCTTCAGCTTATGCGATGCATCCTGGTAGTACCAAAATGTACAGAACGCTTCGGGAGCATTATTGGTGGCCAGGTATGAAACGGGACGTTGCTGAATTTGTATCAAAATGTTTATCATGCCAACAGATAAAAGCGGAACACCAAAGACCAGCCGGTATGCTTCAACCACTACCTATTCCTGAGTGAAAATGGGAGAACATCACGATGGACTTTGTTTCCGGATTGCCTCGAACGCAAAAGGGTCATGACTCAATCTGGGTCATTGTTGATCGTTTGACGAAATCGGCACATTTTCTTCCGGTACACACCAATGACTCTTTAGAGAAACTTGCCAAGTTATATGTGGATGAAATCGTGAGATTGCATGGAGTACCAGTGTCAATCATATCTGATCGAGATCCACGATTCACTTCATATTTTTAGCCTAGTCTGCAAAGGGCGTTGGGTACGAAACTTCTATTCAGTACTTCGTTTCATCCACAGACTGATGGACAATCAGAGAGAACTATACAGACGCTAGAAGACATGCTACGTGCAGTGGTGTTGAATTTGGGAGGTAGCTGGGATAGGTACGTGACTTTGGTGGAGTTCGCTTATAACAACAATTATCATTCATGCATTGGAATGCCCCCGTACGAAGCTCTTTATGGCCGAAAGTGTCGGACACCACTCTTTTGGGATGAGGTTGGTGAGAGACAAATCGAACAAGTAGAGCTTATCGAAGATGCAAAGGAAAAAGTACAACTTATTCGAGACAGAGTTAAAGCAGCACAAGATCGACAGAAAATCTATGCAGATAATAGGAGGCGCGAGTTGGACTTTAATGTAGGAGACAAAGTGTTTCTGAAAGTTTCTCTGTGGAAGGGCGTGCTGCGATTCCACCATCGAGGAAAGTTAAGTCCGAGGTATATTGGCCCGTTTACGATCTTGCAAAGGATTGGTCGTGTCGCATATCGACTTGAGCTACCATCAGATTTGTCAAAGATTCATGATGTCTTCCATGTCTCTATGCTTAGAAAATATGAACCAGATCCTTCACATGTGCTCAAATGTCCCCCAGTTGCATTAAAGGAAAATCTATCGTACGAAGTCCAACCTGTTCAAATTGTGGATCGCCGAGAGAAAATGCTTCGTAATAAATCCATTCCTATGGTGAGGGTTATATGGAAAAGTGATCGAATTGAAGAAGAAACATGGGAGCCAGAGTCTGTTATGCGTCAACAACATCCACATCTCTTTTCATCTCTAGGTACGTTTACGTTTCGAGGACGAAACTTTTTAGAGGAGGGGATACCTTATAATGTCTTGCCTCAACTTTTAAAAGTCCAAAATAATTTATTTATCTTTGGCCCAAACCTTATAATATATCAGCCCCAAACTAGAATTTGTTTTTTGAGCCCAAAATATATTTAATTATTATTAGCCCAACTAGAATTTGCTTTTAGAGCCCAAAATCTATATATTTATTTTTGGCCCAAAGTCTAACTCACTTAAATGGATTAATCTATTAATAAGCCCAGCCCATCAATAGCCCCAACAATATATGTCAAAAATAGAATAAAAAGGAGAAAGGAAGATAAAAATAAGAAAGGGCTTCTAGAACATCCAAGAGGGGGAAAGAAGAGAAAGGAAGAGGAGAAACCCTTGTGATCAAATTCTCCCATACAACTCTCATTTTAGTTGGTGTATAAGTGTGTTAAGGTAAGTAATATGTCAATTAAGCTTCCTTTCTCCATGATTTTGTGATTTTGTTGGGTTTCTTCCAAGTAAAGGGAAATTCGTATGCTTCTGTTCGACCTAATTTCGACATAGCTATTGATCTTAGAATGTTGCAAACTTAATTTCTAAACGTAGCTGGATTCGTTAGCTTTCCGTAGCCACTTGAAACGCCTCAATCCGAGTTATATACAATTAGTTATGATTTTTTTCGTGAACTGCCGCAGGCTGGAAAATTTTAGAATTTTTTATGTCAAATTCAAATTTATTTCCTATCGTTTCGTTTGAGAAATGATATGAACTGGGTTATGTGAGACTCGGAGTTGGTGTTGAGGAGTTACGAGCTACCCTTTACTTAATATCAACTCCTATTTATATTGATTTGTATTCATTTGCTTATCTACTTTTTAGGTAAAGATCAATCGTCGAAGGGCAAGGGAATAACTTCAGATTTCTGAGAGAGTTAATCATTTCCTTGTGAGTTGATAATTCGGGAATGCCTTCTCTTGTGGGAAGTGTGGACCCTTGACAAGTTTGCATTCATTTTCTTTACTTACTTGATAAGAAAATTACTTGGTGATGTGTTATGTGGTAAAGAGGCTGATTGGCTCAATTGCTCTAGGTTGAGCCTGATTGGCATGATATGGTCCATTGATGATCTTATATTATTTCATATAGAGTCCTGTCAGCCATGTATTACGGGTATTGTTTGTTTTAATTTATAGAGCCTTGCTGGCTCGATATATGATATCATTTGTTGTGAAGTATTTGAGGATTAATCTATTGATAATCTTGTGACTTGAGTTGTTATGCATTTGATGATTTATATGCATACCTGGTACCAAGGTTAAGTAGCCCGAATTGGTCACGGTTTGGGTGAGTTGGAGCGACATTGATTAAGTAGCCCGAATAGTCGCGGTTCGGGTGAGTTAGAGTGACAAACTAATCGCCCGTGGCTTGGCAAACCTGGGTGAGTTAGATCTAACGAGACACCTGTCCATTTGCCAAATATTGATACTCTGGAAGGTGATCGTTAGATGGATCAGCCTATTATAGGATCAGTCAACGTCACCGGTGTGGGACACGTATGTTATATATGTTTACATGTTTTATCATTTCAAGGATCTCATTGATATTAAATTGTGGTACTTGGTATATGTTGAGAAAGAGCATTAACCTTCATTTTGTCTAGAGTAACTGTGACGGGCTCGGACTGACTCTCGACGGAGAGCTCAGTTCGAGGAGGAAATTGGCTAGTCACGCGTCTTTTGTGTGTTAACATGTTGTTTGAACTAAATGTGTTATTTTTTAAATGCGTATAGAGGTTTTATTTTCATTAATTTGTATATTGTGTAAGAAATACTTGATGTGGAACGCAAATGTTGGATTTTAAGTTATAAGTCTTGAACGTGAGTACATACTTCGTATAAGGGTTGGCGTGATCGGCTTATCACCTCACTGAGCTAGTGGTTTTGCTCACCCCCACCATTTCTTTCCTTTTCAGGCGGTTGATATCTTTTGGTTGGAGGTTTGACTATCTTTTGCTCGTCATCCGATCAGTGCTTGGGTACTCTTCTTTTTGTGTATAAATTGGCGGATCCATTGGCGAGATTGTATAGTTCATATCTGGTACCCCTTGATATTTTTTTTTACTTTCGCGATGTTATATCACTTGTGTATATTTTCTTCAGACCGAGTTACATCATTGTATTTTGTTCCTTTGTAAATATTAGGTGGTATGTTATGAAAATGATGTCCTCGGGTGGTACTCGTTATCATCAGTTGTTCTGTCCTACAGGTATTTGATAGCAAGCCTTACGTTTTCTATAAATTTTCGGAGTGGAGTGCACCGATTCCGTGAAATTTATGGTTAATGTGGCGGTTGTCGCGTTCTGTCTACGGTCGGGGCGTGACATATATCTTTGGCTCTACACCCCTTTACCTTGAAAATGTAATTAATCATTTTTACTTCCAAGTAAGACTCGCAAGTCCGATAGTTTCCACTTCAGATAAACCTTACGATCCATCTGCTATCAACTTTTGGGTCCTACTCAAGTAAAATGATCTAGTCTTAGATGCCAAATGCATGTTTAGTTCATCTCCGAAGGTTACTTTCTCTTACTAAGATCAGAAGATGCATTATTAATTACTATTTGTTGCATCTGTGGAATATACATGATTTAAGAGTATACAAATTGTCCATCAACGTACCATAACAGATTACAACTCTACCCTTCATTATAATGACCATGTCATTTAAATGAAATGGAGTATCCATCTATTAATGCATAGAAACCGAAATCAAATTCTTTCTATGAAAACGTACGTAAAGATAATTTCACAAAATCAAACGTCTACTCATATCATTAGATAAATAAACAACTCCCACTGCAATAGCCACCACTCTTGTAGTTTTACCCATGTCTATAATAATCTTATCCTTACTTAGTAATAAACATTCAGTGATTCCAGTATCTACACACTTCGTGTTAGTAGATGCCATCACTAATCATGTTTAAACAACTAGCAAGTAAGATTCTATCCTCGTTCACTCCTTTTATGAAATTGGATTTCTTTTACCACATGTTTTGTCAGAAGTTTCCTACCATATACAACCTCTTGTAATTCAGGAGAAACTTACTCAAAACATCCAGGCAATTATGAAGAATAAAATTGACTTAGGTTTCCCCTTCAACTTCTATTCCATGTAGTTCCAATTCATTCATCAAATTCAATCATGACCTACCGCCTTTTAACTTACTCAAGTATCCGAAGAGTTACATGAGACCATCATATTTCTATGAATCTCTTATATCTTCACTAGAAACTTTAATATGCATCATGATAAGTGTTTTTGAGAACACACATGTATTTCTTAAGCAGTAAAATTCGAATCCAAGATTCTTTTCTAATCATCTAATTTTGGACCAGTAAATATAATTTCTTTTAGTCAACCATAGGTGAAATAAAACTATTTGAAATTCAGAGAATCATAAAAAAATACACCGATCAAATCTTCGAATTTATCCATTTATATTGATTCCCTCAAAACAATATAAAATATAAATTCACCGACATCTCAAGCACCGTGAGTTTGCAAGCCACGATAGTGTGGACGTTTATAAACCCAAACATTTACAAGAGAAGGTTTTACCCATTAATTTCATTTGTCAACCTAACTTTATGACAAAATAATTAATAGTCGGTTCCTCTTTAGCCATGCAAATAAAAGAAGTGACTCCGATGGGGAGGATACTTATTACTTACGCCTAAGTATACACCATTATTTGACCACCCCAAGTCCATTGCGTGAGCTTATGTGCCTTACAGATGGAGAAGTATACACGCGCTCGGATAATTTCCTATAGTCATCAATTACAGTGATCCGCACATGAACTCATCCGATAGGGAGGAAGGTCTATGCCAACACGCAAGTTCATGTGCATCACATTACAAACATAATTTTAAAGAAGCCTGTTCCAGCAATATCCATGAATAAATTCATCCGATGGGGAGGAAGGCTCTAATGCCGACGCATAAGTTTATTCACATTGCTAATAAACCAATAATGGAGGCCGCGGGAATTAATTACCAATCCCCTCTCCCACTTAGTTATTTAAAACCAAGGGTTTTTACATGCATATAATATTCAGAATAATATACGCAACCTAGCATGCTCATACTTCCAAATATATAACAATAATTGACCAATAAAATAATTATAGCAGTTATATATAATGAAATAAATTGCCAAAAATAAGTTGACTTGATCAACATTCCAACATACATGCATATAATATACCAAATATAATACGCAATCTAGCATGCTTCTCTTTAAGGCAATAAATCATAGATAATCATGCATACATATATAACAATAATCAATTAATAAATCAATTATAACAGTTATATAACAGCGAATTCGATTGTTCGCCACCAATCACGAATGCGGACAACTAAGATGGGGATCGACCTCCCCGCAGCCTGCTCCACCACTCTGGCACCCTGCCCGATCATATTGTGAAGACTCACACAGAATCTGATGCCGACCAGTCGAACTTGATGCAAACCCGCTCGAACCTAGTGCAGAGTCGATCGAACCTGATGCAGACTAATCGAACCTGATGTGAATCCGCTCGAACCTGGTGCAGCATTGATCGAAGCTGATGCAGACCAATCGAACCTGATGCAAATCCGCTCAAACCTGGTGTTGCATCAATCAAACCTGATGCAGACCAATCGAACCTGATGCAAATCCGCTCGAACCTGGTGCAGCATCGATCGAACCTGATGTAGACCAATCGAACCTGATGCAAATCTGCTCGAACCTGGTGCAGCATCGATCGAACCTGATGCAGACCAATCGAACCTGATGCAAATCCGCTTGAACCTGGTGCAGCATCGATCGAACCTGATGCAGACCAATCGAACCTGATGTAAATCCGCTCGAACCTGGTGTAGCATCAATCGAACCTGATGTAGACCAATCGAACCTGATGAAAATCTGCTCGAACCTGGTGTAGCGTCAATTGAACCTGATGCAAATCCGCTCGAACTGTCGCTCGTCCAAGGGCCTACTTGCACGGAACCAAGTTCAGCCCAACGCGCAACATCAAACTACACTAACTATCGTTCAGGGTTCGAAACTGTAGGAGCCTGGGAATCAATCTCCACCGTCCAGAATCTACTCCAGTGAGTTTTGAACATGCTGTCCAAATTACAGGTCGATCTAACGGTTAGTTTCTGAGAAATGACTCTATTCCCTCGACTGCGCAGAACAGAATCGCCCAAAAACTGCTTCTGTTTTTGGCGTATTCCCGACAACACAAAACTCCAAATACGATCTTCATTGTTCAGAATGTACATCCACAAAATCCGAACGTGCTGACCAAAATTCAGCCTGATTCGACGGTTAAAACTCCGGTTATTGCCTCTGCAATATCACTGCGCTGGATTTTCTCTCAATTTCTTCCTTCCATGTGAAATTGACGAACAGGTTTCTTCGAATCCTCTCACACACAACCATCGACGAACAGATATGATCTAGGGTATATTTCACATAGGGATATTCTTGGTTTGCGCATTAAAACCAAAACCCTAAACATGCGATCCTAATTTTGAAAATTAATCACATAAACCCTAGCCTAACGTGTCACGCTTCACCACGAAACCGAAGCTCTGATACCAATTGTTGGTACTTGGATCATTTGGTTAACGTAACCCATTAGGATACCATGTGTTTCTATCATAGCGGAAGCAATAAAACATAGAAACGATTACCGTTCACCAGGGTATGTAGAAGATGAAGGATTCTCGCTGGCATACTGTGCAGTCCCACAAGAATAGCCATAACTTCCTCGTCTGATGTCGAAATTGAATGATCTTTATGCTCAGACGATCCTCTCATCATTGGCTTTCTTTAAGTATATTGATCATAAAATTCAGAGTATATTACGATTTTATATAAATTTCGAAAGGTGGCGGACAGCAGCAGCAAACTACCTTCTGATCTTCTGTCGTATGTCCCAAGTCCGATCTCAACGTCGTGTGGGCAACAATCTACGAGACCTCCTCAATCTGCTCTCAACCCTCATCACACGTGAATAATAAATTATATTAGGGTTCCAGATAAGCTGAGGTGACTTATATACATGGGCTACAGCAGGGACCAGGAGGAGAAATTGGGTTGGGCCTCCATTGGGCTTAAGTATCCAAGCTTAGCCCAAAGCTTATACTTAAGTCCAATAAAAATAATATATTCCACTAAAATATTATTACTGCACTGCCTTTCCAATCCCAAAATTACGTTTTGGGCTCCTTCTTATTATGAGTCCGTTAGTCTCCCCATGTTTAAGATATACAATGTCCATTAATTAATTTAAGTTACTGACAACTCAATTAATTAATATCTCATCCAAGAGTAGTACCACTCAACCTCATTATCATGCCGGAATAAATTTCACCTGCAGGATTTACATGATAATCCTTATGAGCTCCTCAAGGGGACATCATCAACCTATGACGGACACGGATTCATTCTACAATCAACAGCACACCATAGAGACAGCACTACTTCCCAACTCATCGAGTTTGTTGATTTAATTACATGTAAATCTCACCCATTGATGAATCAAAGAAATACATACTGCCCTACGTGTCGAGGTTATTGTATAAGTCGAACGATCTCAAGCGGTCCTGCTCAATACACACAAGTGCACTAATGTGATTCTATAGTCAAGACAAGCTAATACCAAACCACACTACAACCATCCCGATAGAGAGTCCCCGTCTATCTCGGTTGTGATCATCTGTCTATACTTTATAAGGAAACCGATAATATGATCTTCTGCGTGTTGTCGCACAACATATTATCTAAAGTATAAAGTAAGTGGACTATTGCATCGAACATATAAATAAATTATAAGATGCAATCATTTGATCATATGATTCTCATTTCAAATTAATTGTTATAACATTGTTCAT
Source organism: Pogostemon cablin (assembly GCA_023678885.1). Taxonomy (NCBI): domain Eukaryota; kingdom Viridiplantae; phylum Streptophyta; class Magnoliopsida; order Lamiales; family Lamiaceae; genus Pogostemon; species Pogostemon cablin. Next base: position 20,131,220 of record CM042991.1, read on the forward strand.
ACAAAAAGCTAGACTTTTAGTATACAATCCAACAATAGCATACTTCAAGAAAATGTTTACTTCAAAGAGTTCTTAATTTGTCTCACAGAGTAGATTCTGCTCTACACTTTGTCTTTTTAAAGACTCCATAGCGCAAGCTTCCTAGCATTTTATTCTCTGAAAACATGTTATCCAAATATATTCTCATGTCTAATAACTAATTTGACCATAAAAATGGCAAGAAAATGCTCAATTCAAGGAGTTCTTGACCTGACTCACGGAGTAGAATCAGCTCTCACTGTGAATTTTTAGTGACTCCATGGCGCAAGCTTCCTAGCATTTTAAAACTCTGAAAAGATGTTATACAACTTTATTCTCATGTCTTATAAATAATTTGACCATAAAAATGGCAAGAAAATTCTCATTTCAAGGAGTTCTTGACCTAGCTCACGGAGTAGAATCAGCTCTCACAGTGAGTTTTTAGTGACCCTATGGTGCAAGCTTCCGAGTATTTTTATATTCTAAAAACATGTTCTCCAAATATATTCTAATGTCTAATAACTAATATGACCATAAAAATGGGAAGAAAATGCTCACTTCAAGGAGTTCTTGACCTGACTCACGGAGTAGAATCAGCTCTCACTGTGAGTTTTTAGTGACTCCATGGCGCAAGCTTCCTAGCATTTTAAAACTCTGAAAAGATGTTCTACAACTTTATTCTCATGTCTTATAAATTATTTGACCATAAAAATGGCAAGAAAATTCTTATTTCAAGGAGTTCTTGACCTAGCTCACGGAGTAGAATCAGCTCTCACAGTGAGTTTTTAGTGACCCTATGGTGCAAGCTTCCGAGCATTTTTATATTCTAAAAACATGTTCTCAAAATATATTCTAATGTCTAATAACTAATATGACCATAAAAATGGGAAGAAAATGCTCACTTCAAGGAGTTCTTGACCTGGCTCACGGAGTAGAATTAGCTCTACACTTTGACTTTTTAGTGACTCTATGGTGCAAGCTTCCTAGCATTTTATACTCTGAAAATATGTTCTACAACTATATTCGCATGTCTAATAACTAATTTGAACATAAAAATGGAAAGAAAATGCTCACTTCAAAGACATCTTGACCAGGCTCACAGAGTGGAAACAACTAGGCACTGTGAGTTTTTAGTGACTCTATGGCGCAAGCTTCCTAGCATTTTTATAGTCTAAAAATATGTTCTCCAACTATATTCTTATGAGTAATAACTAATTTGACCATAAAAATTGCATGAAAATGCTCACTTCAAGGAGTTCTTGACCTGGTTCACGGAGTAGAATTAGATCTGCACTTTGACTTTTTTGCTGACCCTATGACACAGGCTTCCTAGCAATTTTATACTTTGAAAACATGTTCTCCAACTGTATGCTCATGTTTTTAATATACTCATGTATGGAAAAAGATGTTTCTCTCTCTAGAATTTTTTCTCTCCCTTCTCTCTAAAAATTCTTCTTCCTAATCCCTTTCATCGCTGCGCCGATCACCGTTGCACTGCCATGGAAGGACCCTCGCCCGTCGATGGCAATCCTCCTACATCCCTCTCGTCTTACCAGATTGCTGGACAGACTTCCTTCTCCTCCAACCCATAGTTTGATGAATTACTGCACCGCAATCGAGAGTACGCTGGCCGACAGATGTCGCCCAGTGATGGCTCCGATAGGATTAATATTGGCTCACGCCCTACAATGGTAAAATCCCCTGGACGATCTGCTCCGAAGGTCCAGCCGTTGAACCCTAACTTGCAGAACAATTCACATGCAAACCCTTGCGAAAAGAACCCTACATCACGGGGTGACCCGCCCGAACATCAATCGTATGGATACACTGGTGATTGGACTTATCTAGCGAAGGTTGGCAAAGATGTCAACCCTATTTCGCTAGCCAAATCGGCCATATGCAAAGGGCCCTTCCCCAGCCCCGTGGCGAGGCCAATTGATAAAACAGGTGATATCCCTACTCTATCAATCTCTAATGAATTTTATGAGAGTCGTAAAAAGCTTTTCTCGCAATTTGTTATTGTTAGGGTTCTTAATCCCAAAGGATCAAAACCACTAGTTCAGATGGAGATTGAGGGTTTATTTCGCCAGGTTTTCTCACTAACAGATGTGCTGGCAATTCATATTGGACGTGGATTTTACACGTTGCTTATTCCTGATGATAATATTAAGGTGTATATACTGAAGAAAAGATTCTTTGAGGACGGCAGCATTCAGCTTCGTGTGCAACAATGGACACCGACGTTTAATCCCTACAAAATTAAATCGTCGTTGGTGTCTATTTGGGTCAGAATATATGATCTTCCTATTGAGTTATGGCATGAAGAAGTCATAAAGAATATTGCAACGGTAGTGGGGGTACCCATCCGAATTGATGATAGATCGTTGGACGGCTCCACAGGTTTTTTTTCCAGGGTCCTAGTGGAAGCTGATATCTTAGAGACACTTCCAGAGTCTATGAATATTGATACCTCAGAATCAATTATTCGAATATCTTTTGGATATGAAAATATCCCAGAGTATTGCACCTCCTGTCATATTCTGGGACATGGTGTGGGAGAATGCCTGAAAAAAGAGAAGCGAAAAGAGGCCAGAAAAAGAGCAAAGGATACCCGGAATTCCAATAAAGAATCTACTGGCTTTAACACTCCAAATAAAGCCTGGACTAAGAAAAATCAAACTCAGAAGCCAGTGGAAGTGTCGAACTCCTTTCAAGCTCTACTGACTGAGATCGAAGAGGCTCATGAAGCTGAAAAAGAACATGAAATTGAGGATCAACACAACGGGGTTTCAGAGAATGATAATGTACTCAGTGATATAGAGGAAGGATCAGAACATGAGACGTTTGATGATAGTGGCATGGAGGATAATGCAGAATCTACTGATCTTGCACTGGTGATTAGGGAGGAAGAGCCAGTTCCTGTCATGATTGCTAGCCCATTGGGAACTGAGATGACTATTACTACAGGGTCTTCTGCTAAAGAGACAATCGCTTCAAAATTTGTGAGACCGAAGGCACCTGTTACCAGGTCGCAAACTCCAGGGGTCAAGCACGTAGAGGTAACGAATACAAAGACTAAGAACATGACTACAGCTGCCTCAAAGACGTGGAAGAATTTAAAAAAGGACCCGCCAAAGCACAGAAAGCAATCCCATAAGAAATGAAAGCTCTATTTTGGAATATTAGGGGAATTGGGAATGATAATTCCCAGGCGGTTCTTAAAGAGCTTTGTCTTCGCCATAAGCCGATATGGTTGGCTATTGCAGAACCTAAGGTATTATTCTCTTCTATTCCTTCTCATTATTGGCGGAGTCTGCGCCTTGATTTTGTTGGTTGTAATGATAGAGAAAACCTCCGACCAAATTTATGGATTTTCTGTAACCCTCACTATGTCTCCAACATTAGGAGAATATTTAGCTCATCTCAAATTATCATTTTTGATTTTACTTTCGAAAGGGTGGACTATAGATGTGGTTTTGTGCATGCTAGCAATGATTATATAAAAAGAAGAGATCTTTGGATAGATATATATGCATACTTGGAGCAATCTATGTTCATTATGGGTGATTTTAACACTACGGTGGGGGCTCATGAAAGGCTCAATGCGACCAGGAATGACAATCTAAGCTCAATCGAATTTAGAGAATTTCTGGATTCTACTGAGCTTCATGATCTAGACTTGCATGTAGCTCGTTACACATGGGTGAGTAGAGCTGCAACGAGGGTAATGCGGGCATCTAAGATTGATAGAGTCCTTCTCACTGATGGAGTTATAGATAACTGGGATTCGATTGTGGCCAATGCACTTCCCAGGCACTCCTCGGATCACAATCCTATTCTCTTGAACTATCGTAGGACTGCATACTGCCCGAAACCTTTTAGATTTTAGTCGATGTGGCTAAAAGATACAGGTTTTTTTGTCATGGCTGCTACCTCTTGGCAGGACCAGATACGGGCTGCAAATCCAATAGATATGTTTGCTGCCAAGCTCCGGCGATTGAAGCTAGCTATCAGGAATTAGAATTCAACCGATTTTGGAAACATATTTGATATGGTCGAAGAGGCAATTAAAAAGTTACAGGATGTATAGAATCGAATTGATCAAATGGGAGACAGTTCAGTCCTTTTTGCGGAGGAGGTAGATGCTCATTTGGCCCTTAATTTGAAACTATTAGAGAAGCATCAGTTCTATGCTCAAAAACATAGAACTTCTTGGCTTAAGGATGGTGATCGCAATACGGACTTCTTTCATCGTAGTCAAAGATCTGTAAAAACAAGAGCTAGTATCACATCAATGGTGATTAATGATGAAATATCTGAGAATATGGAAGATATCGAAAAGCATGTGCTGGAATACTACAAAAATCTTTTTAGCAGCCCTTCAGACAATCCTGATTTTGGAGTTTTGGATTTTGTAGATAGAATCGTGGATGACTATGATAATCAAAGTCTAACACAACTGCCCCTCTTGGAGGAGATCAAAGATGCATTGATGGACCTATCAGCTGACAGCGCACCGGGCCCTGATGGTTTTGGTGGATCATTCTATCACAAGTGCTGGCACATCATCGGATATGATCTTGTTTCTGCTGTTCAATACTTCTTCACACGGATGTTTATTCCTTCGGGAATTAACTGTAATTTTGTGGTTCTCATTCCCAAGATAGAGGAAGCAATTAAGGTAGAGGACTTCAAGCCAATCAATCTTTGTAATTTTTTCTTTAAAGTGTTTACAAAGATTATTGCAAGCAGGCTGGGACCTATTCTTCATAGAAAATTGGGAGCTAATCAGTTTGGGTTTATTCCAAGCCGTAGCATTCATCATTGCATTGCTCTTGCTTCAGAGAGCTTCAACTATCTTCATAATTCAGTGGCAGGCAGTGTAGCATTTAAGATAGACATCAGAAAGGCTTTTGACACTGTTAGATGGGACTTTATTATTCATGTACTACAGAGAATGGGCTTTTCCTGACACTTTGTTGAATTAATCAAGGCTATATTATCATCTGCCAAGATTTCTATCTTAGTTAATGGTTCTCCGAAAGGGTTTTTTGGATGTGGAAAGGGAGTACGCCAAGGAGACCCTTTGTCTCCTCTGTTATTCTGCATAGCCGAAGAAGTGCTTGGTCTTTGGATTCAAGAGTTTAATAGGGAGGGAGTCATATCTATGGCCAGAGGTAGTAGGGTTTGCTCTTTGCCCACTTATCTGTTTTATGCTGATGATATTCTCATGTTTTGTAAAGCAGATTTTTCTTCAATTGATGGCTTGAGGAAAGCTTTGGTGGGGTATGCTAAAGTGTCTGGCCAAGTTTTCAATCCGCTAAAATCGAAGGTTTTCTTTGGGAAGTATGTTTTGGAACAGATGAGAATACACATCAAGGATGTGTTGAATATTTCGGAGGGTGTCCTGCCTTTCAAGTATCTTGGAGTTCCAATCTTTCGGGGGGCTCCTAAGAATGCTTATTTTAAGGAGGGAACGGATTATATACTCTCTAAGTTCAACAGATGGAAAGGTAACACGCTATCTATGGCTGGGAGAATTTGTTTAGTTAACTCCGTGATTATTTCATCTGCAGTACACACTATGATGATATATAAATGGCCAAGATACCAAATCAAGAGAATTGAGAAAGCATGTAGGAATTTTATATGGTCTGGGGACATTTCCAAGCAACACAGATTCACGGTTGCATGGAATCGAATATGCTGCCCAACAGATGAAGGGGGTTTAGGGGTTCGATCTATTAAGGCGGCTAATGAGGCCTACTTAATGAAGTTGTCATGGGATGTTATAAGTGGGAAAGCGCCTTTGGATCTTATTCGCAATAGGTGGTTTGAGGGGAGTAAGCTGAAAGATACATACATCCCTTCATCTATTCGATCAGCCTATGTTCCCCATATATCATCACTTATGGAGGAAGAGGTGTGGATTATTGGCAATGATTCCAAGGCCCGGTTCTAGCTTGACAATTGGATAGGCAAATCGATTGCTGACTTGATTGGGATTCCAATGGAGTATAGGCATCATTATGAGCAGACCGTTGGGGATTATCTCTATGATGGAAACTGGCATTTTACTGTTAAATTTACGGATGCTTATCCATATATAGTAGCCGCCATTCTTGCAACACATATGTCTCCTAATTTTGAGGACCGCCGTCTTTGGAAAAATTCGACGTATGGTGAGGTTACATCCAAGCTCGCTTATGCTCATTTACGTTTGGTGTTTCCGATGCCAAGCTGGGGAGCTTGGATTTGGGCCCAATATATCCCAGCTCGACGCTCTATCACACTTTGGAAAATTGTTAGAGGAGTAATTACCACATGGGATGTTCTGGCTAGTAGAGGCTTTATTGGACCATCACGCTGTTACCTATGTGAGTCTGATTTTGAAACTATTGATCATGTTTTCATTCATTGCAGAATATCCTCACAGGTACTTCGATACATATTGGTGGGTTTTGGTTTTGAGACTAAACTTCAACTAGACCAGAGCTTCGTTGGGGTATTACTGCAAGCAATGCTCATTACTGGAAGTTCCCAGATACTACATCTGTGGAAGGCGGCTGTGGTCTCATACTTCTGGATTATATGGAGCACTAGAAACGAAATGATGAATATGGAATTGAATGAAGAAGGGAAGCACAAACCGTTGAGGGTTTCTAGTATCATCTCCATACTCGTATCATTTGTTAAAGAAGCAAGCACACTTTCTCCTGGCACCATGTATAAAACAGTAGAGGATCTGGAAACCCTAAAGTACTTTGGCATTCGAGGATCACCCAGGAAAGCTCCACACATCATATCTCTCAGGTGGCAGCCTCCACCACCGGGATGGATCAAAGTCAACACTGATGGACATGCTTCAGGTGCTCCAGGAGTTATATCAGGTGCAGGTGTCTTCAGAAACAGTAGAGGCTTTGCTAGGGGGAGTTTTACATGTGGATATGGACATGGTTTTGCTTTTGAAGTGGAATTGGCAGCAGCATACACGGCTATTGAAATTGCTCATGATAAAGGATGGAATTCATTGTGGTTAGAATCAAATTCGACGTATGTTGTGTATTCTTTTTCAGATCCTTCTCCGAAGATTCCATGGAGACTTTTGGCAAAATGGAGAAGGATCAAGGACATTACAACAGCTATGAATTTTCGAGTATCACATATCTTTCGAGAGGGGAATACAGTTGCAGATTCACTATCAAACGTGGGGGGAGATCTGGATTTGCATGATTCGGCTCCTAACTTTATTCATCATCTCATGTTCAATGATATGAATTACGAGTACTTTAGATTTAAATAATGAGCTTTTGCCTCTTGTGGCTTACTTTATTTACAACATCTTTGTAACCTTTGGTTTTTCTTTTATATTACAACATCTATTTGACTATATGCTCATGTTTAATAATAATTTGACCATAAAAATAGCAAGAAAATGCTTACTTCAAGGAGGTCTTGACCTGGCTCACGGAGTAGAATCAACTCTACACTTTTATCTTTTTAGTGACGCCATAGCGGAAGCTTCCTAGCATTTTATACTCTGAAAAATTATTCATAAAATATATCCTTATGTCTAATTACTAATTCGACCATAAAAATGGCAAGAAAATTTCACTTCAAGGAGTTCTTGGCCTGGCTCACGGAGTAGAATCAGCTCTCACTGTGAGTTTTTAGTGATTCAATGGTGCAAGCTTCCTAGTATTTTTATACTCTGAAAGCATGTTCTCCAAATATATTCTCATGTCTAATAACTAATTTGACCATAATAATGGCATGAAAATGCTTAATTCAAGGACTTCTTGACCAGACTCACAGAGTAGAATCAGCTATGCACTATGAGTTTTTAGTGACTCAATGGCGCAAGCTTCCCAGTATTTTCCAGTAAAAAAATTATTCTCCAACTATATTATCATGTCTAATAACTAATTTGACCATAAAAATTACAAGAAAATTCTCACTTCAAGGAGTTCTTGACCTTGCTCACGGAGTAGAATCGACTCTGCACTTTAAATTTTTAGTGACTCTATGACTCAAGCTTCCAACATTTTTATACTCTGAAAACATGTTCTTCGACTATATTATCATGTATAATAACTAATTAGAGTATAAAACTGGAAAGAAAATGTTCACTTCAAGGACGTCTTGACCTGTCGCACGGAGTAGAATTAGAGCATAAAAATTGAAAGAAAATGCTTACTTCAAGGAGTTCTTAACTTGGCTCATAGAGTAGAATCAGCTCTACACTTTGTCTTCCTAGCATTGTATTCTCTTAAAACATGTTCTTCAAATACATTCTCATGTCTATTAACTAATTTGACCATAAAAATGGCAAGAAAATGCTCAATTCAAGGAGTTCTTGACCTGGCTCACGGAGTAGAATCAGCTCTCACTGTGAGTTTTTAGTGACTCCATGGTGCAAGCTTCCTAGCATTTTAAAACTCTGAAAAGATGTTCTACAACTTTATTCTCATGTCTTATAAATAATTTAACCATAAAAATGGCAAGAAAATTCTCATTTCAAGGAGTTCTTGACCTGGCTCATGGAGTAGAATCAGCTCTCACAGTGATTTTTTGTGACCCTATGGTGCAAGCTTCCTAGTATTTTTATATTCTGAAAACATGTTCTCCAAATATATTCTCATGACTAATAACTAATATGACCATAAAAATGGAAAGAAAATGCTTACTTCAAGGGGTTCTTGACCTGGCTCACGGAGTAGAATCAGCTCTACACTTTGAGTTTTTAGTGACTCTATGGTGCAAGCTTCCTAGCATTTTTATACTCTGAAAATATATTATACAACTATATTCGCATGTCTAATAACTAATTTGAACATAAAATTAGAAAGAAAATGCTCACTTCAAAGACATCTTGACCAGGCTCACAGAGTGGAAACAGCTATGCACTGTGAGTTTTTAGTGACTATATGGCGCAAGCTTCCTAGCATTTTTATAGTCTGAAAACATATTCTCCAACTATATTCTTATGACTAATAACTAAATTGACCATAAAAATGGCATGAAAATGCTCACTTCAAGGAGTTCTTGACCTAGTTTACGGAGTAGAATCAGCTCTGCACTTTGACTTTTTAGTAACTCTATGACGCAAGCTTCCTAGAAATTTTATACTCCGAAAACATTTTTTCCAACTATATGCTCATGTCTAATAATAATTTGACCATAATAATGGCAAGAAAATGCTTACTTCAAGGAGTTCTTGACCTGGCTCACGGAGTATAATCAGCTCTGCACTTTGTCTTTTTAGTGACTCCATAGCGGAAGCTTTCTAGCATTTTATACTCTGAATTCTTGCCATTTTTATGGTCAAATTACTATTAGACATGAGCATATAGTTGGAGAACATGTTTACAGTGTATAAAAGATGGTGCAAGCTTCCTAGCATTTTTATTTTCTGAAAACATGTTATCCAACTATATCCGCATGTCTAATAATTAATTTGACCATAAAAACGGTAAGAAAATGCTAACTTCAAGGAGTTCTTGACCTGGCTCACGGAGTAGAATCAGCTCTGCACTTTGACTTTTTAGTAACTCTATGATGCAAGCTTTCTAGCATTTTTATACCCTGAAACGTGTTCTCCAACTTATGTCTAATAATTATTTGACCATAAAAATGGCAAGAAAATGCTTACTTCAAGGCGTTCTTGACCTGGCTCATGGAGTAGAATCAACTCTGTACATTTTCTTTTTGGTGAATCCATAACACAAGATTCCTATCATTTTATACTCTGAAATCATGTTCTCCAAATATATTCTCATGCCTAATAATAATTTGACCATAAAAATGGCAAGAAAATGCTTACTTCAAAGAGTTCTTGACCTGGCTCATGGAGTAGAATCAGCTCTGCGCATTTTCTTTTTAGTAACTCCATAACGCAAGATTCCTAGTATTTTATACTCTGAAAGCATGTTCTCCAAATATATTCTCATGTCTAATAACTAATTTGACCATAAAAAAGGCAAGAAAATGCTCACTTCAAGGAGTTCTTGGCCTGGCTCACGGAGTAGAATCAGCTCTGCACTTTAACTTTTTAGTGACTCTATGACGCAATATTCCTAGCATTTTTATACTCTGAAAACATGTTCTCCAACTATATGCTCATGTCTAATAATAATTTAACCATAAAAATGGCATGTAAATGCTTACTTCAAGGAGTTCTTGACCTGGCTCACGGAGTATAATTAGCTCTGCGCATTTTCTTTTTAGTGACTCCATAACGCAAGATTCCTAGTATTTTAAACTCTGAGAGTATGTTCTCCAAATATATTCTCATGTCTAATAACTAATTTAACCATAAAAATGGCAATAAAATGCTCACTTCAAGGAGTTCTTGGCCTGGCCCACGGAGTTGAATCAGTTCAGCACTTTGACTTTTTAGTGACTCTATGGTGCAAGCTTCCTAGCATTTTTATATTCTGAAAACTTGTTATCCAACTATATCCGCTTGTCTAATATCTAATTTGACCATGAAAACGGTAAGAAAATGCTAACTTCAAGGAGTTCTTGACCTGGCTCACGTAGTAGATTCAGCTCTGCACTTTGACTTTTTAACGACTCAGTGGTGCAAGCTTCCTAGCATTTTTATACTCTGAAAACATGTTCTCCAACTATATTCGCATGTCTAATAACTAATTTGACCATAAAAATGGCAAGAAAATGCTCACTTCAAGGAGTTCTTGGCCTGTATCACGGAGTAAAATCAGCTCTGTACTTTAACTTTTTAGAGACATTATGACGCAAGCTTCCTAGCTTTTTTATACTCTGAAAACATGTTCTCAAACTATATGCTCATGTGTAATAATAATTTGATCATAAAAATGGCAAGAAAATGCTTACATCAAGGAGTTCTTGACCTGGCTCATGGAGTAGTATCAGCTCTGTACATTTTCTTTTTAGTGACTCCATAACGCAAGATTCCTAGAATTTTATACTCTGAAAACATGTTCTCCAAATATATTCTCATGTATAATAATAATTTGACCATAAAAATGGTAAGAAAATGCTTACTTCAAGGAGTTCTTGACCTAGCTCACAGAGTAAAATCAGCTCTGCGCATTTTCTTTTTAGTGACTCCATACGCAAGATTCCTGGCATTTTTGCTCTAAAAGCATGTTCTTCAAATATATTCTCATGTCTAATAACTAATTTGACCATAAATATGGCAAGAAAATGCTCACTTCAAGGAGTTCTTGGCCTGGCTCATGGAGTAGAATCAGCTCTGCACTTTGACTTTTTAGTGACTCTATGGTGCAAGCTTCCTAGCATTTTTATATTCTGAAAACATGTTATCCAACTATATGCTCATGTCTAATAATAATTTTACCATAAAAATGGCAAGAAAATGCTTACTTCAAGGAGTTTTTGACCTGGCTCATGGAGTAAATCAGCTCTGCACATTTTCTGTTTAGTGACTCCATAACGCAAGATTCCTAGCATTTTATACTCTGAAAGCATGTTCTCCAAATATAATCTCATGTCTAATAACTAATTTGACCATAAAAATGGCAAGAAAATGCTCACTTCAAGGAGTTCTTGGCCTGGCTCACGGAGTATAATCAGCTCTGAACTTTGACTTTTTAGTGACTCTATGGTGCAAGCTTTCTAGCATTTTTATATTCTGAAAACATGTTATCCAACTATATTCGCTTGTCTAATATCTAATTTGACCATAAAATGGTAAGAAAATGCTAACTTCAAGGAGTTCTTGACCTGGCTCACGGAGTAGAATCAGCTCTGCACTTTGACTTTTTAGTAACTCTATGACGCAAGCTCACTAGCAGTTTTATACTCTGAAAACATTTTCTCCAACTATATGCTCATGTCTAATAATAAATTGACCATAAAAATGGCAAGAAAATGCTTACTTCAAGGTGTTTTTGACCTGGCTCACGGAGCATTTTCTTTTTAGTGACTCCATAACACAAGATTCCTAGCATTTTATACTCTAAAAACATGTTCTCCAAATATATTCTCATGTCTAATAACTAATTTGACCATAAAAATGGCAAGAAAATGCTCACTTCAAGGTGTTCTTGACCTGGCTCACGTAGTAGATTCAGCACTGCACTCTACTTTTTAATGACTCTATGGTGCAAGCTTCCTAGCTTTTTATACTCTGAAAACATGTTCTCCAACTATATTTGCATGTCTAATAACTAATTTGACCATAAAAATGACAAGAAAAAGCTCACTTCAAAGAGTTCTTGGTCTGTCTCACGGAGTAGAATCAGCTCTGTACTTTAACTTTTTTGTGACTCTATGACGCAAGCTTCCTAGTATTTTTATACTCTGAAAATATGTTCTCCAACTATATGCTCATGTCTAATAATAATTTGACCATAAAAATGGCATGAAAATGCTTACTTCAAGGAGTTCTTGACCTGGCTCACGGAGTAGAATCAGCTCTGCGCATTTTCTTTTTAGTGAATCCATAACACAAGATTCCTAGCATTTTATACTCTGAAAATAAGTTCTCCAAATATATTCTCATGTCTAATATTAATTTGACCATAAAAATGGCAAGAAAATGCTTACTTTAAGGAGTTCTTGACCTGGATAATGGAGTAGAATCAGCTCTGCGCATTTTCTTTTTAGTGACTCAATAATGCAAGATTCCTAGCATTTTTGCTCTGAAAGCATGTTCTCCAAATATATTCTAATGTCTAATAACTAATTTGACCATAAATATGGCAAGAAAATGCTCACTTCAAGGAGTTCTTGGCCTGGCTCACGGAGTAGAATCAGCTCAGCACTTTGACTTTTTAGTGACTCTACGGTGCAAGCGTCCTAGAATTTTTATATTCTGAAAACATGTTATCCAACTATATCCGCATGTCTAATAATTAATTTTACCATAAAAACGGTAAGAAAATGCTAACTTCAAGGAGTTCTTGACCTGGCTCACGGAGTAGAATCAGCTCTGCACTTTGACTTTTTAGTAACTCTATGATGCAAGCTTTCTAGCATTTTTATACCCTGAAACATGTTCTCCAACTATATGCTCGTGTCTAATAATTATTTGACCATAAAAATGGCAAGAAAATGCTCACTTCAAGGAGTTCTTGGCCTGTCTCACGGAGTAGAATAAGCTCTGCACTTTAACTTTTTAGTGACTCTATGACGCAAGCTTCCTAGCATTTTTATACTCCGAAAACATGTTCTCCAACTATATGCTCATGTCTAATAATAATTTGACCATAAAAATGGCAAGAAAATGCTTACTTCAAGGAGTTCTTGACCTGGCTCACGGAGTATAATCAGCTCTGCACTTTGACTTTTTAGTGACTCTATGGTGCAAGCTTTCTAGCATTTTTATATTCTAAAAACATGTTATCCAACTATATTCGCTTGTCTAATATCTAATTTGACCATAAAACGGTAAGAAAATGCTAATTTCAAGGAGTTCTTGACCTGGCTCACGGAGTAGAATCAGCTCTGCACTTTGACTTTTTAGTAACTCTATGACGCAAGCTAACTAGCAGTTTTATACTCTGAAAACATTTTCTCCAACTATATGCTCATGTCTAATAATAAATTTACCATAAAATGGCAAGAAAATGCTTACTTCAAGGAGTTTTGACCTGGCTCACGGAGCATTTTCATTTTAGTGACTCCATAACACAAGATTCCTAGCATTTTATACTCTAAAAACATGTTCTCCAAATATATTCTCATGTCTAATAACTAATTTGACCATAAAAATGGCAAGAAAATGCTCACTTCAAGGTGTTCTTGACCTGGCTCACGTAGTAGATTCAGCACTGCACTCTACTTTTTAATGACTCTATGGTGCAAGCTTCCTAGCTTTTTATACTCTAAAAACATGTTCTCCAACTATATTTGCATGTCTAATAACTAATTTGGCCATAAAAATGACAAGAAAATGCTCACTTCAATGAGTTCTTGGTCTGTCTCACGGAGTAGAATCAGCTCTGTACTTTAAATTTTTAGTGACTCTATGACGCAAGCTTCCTAGCATTTTTATACTCTGAAAATATGTTCTTCAACTATATGCTCATGTCTAATAATAATTTGACCATAAAAATGGCAAGAAAATGCTTACTTCTAGGAGTTCTTGGCCTGGCTCACGGAGTAGAATCAGCTCAGCACTTTGACTTTTTAGTGACTCTATGGTGCAAGCGTCCTAGCATTTTTATATTCTGAAAACATGTTATCCAACTATATCCGCATGTCTAATAATTAATTTTACCATAAAAACGGTAAGAAAATGCTAACTTCAAGGAGTTCTTGACCTGGCTCACGGAGTAGAATCAGCTCTGCACTTTGACTTTTTTGTAACTCTATGATGCAAGCTTTCTAGCATTTTTATACCCTGAAACATGTTCTCCAACTTATGTCTAATAATTATTTGACCATAAAAATGGAAAGAAAATGCTTACTTCAAGGAGTTCTTGACCTGACTCATGGAGTAGAATCAACTCTGTACATTTTCTTTTTGGTGAATCCATAACACAAGATTCCTATCATTTTATACTCTTAAATCATGTTCTCCAAATATATTCTCATGCCTAATAATAATTTGACCATAAAAATGGCAAGAAAATGCTTACTTCAAAGAGTTATTGACCTGGCTCATGGAGTAGAATCAGCTCTGCGCATTTTCTTTTTAGTAACTCCATAACGCAAGATTCCTAGTATTTTATACTCTGAAAGCATGTTCTCCAAATATATTCTCATGTCTAATAACTAATTTGACCATAAAAAAGGCAAGAAAATGCTCACTTCAAGGAGTTCTTGGCCTGGCTCACGGAGTAGAATCAGCTCTGCACTTTGACTTTTCAGTAACTCTATGACGCAAGCTTACTAGCAGTTTTATACTCTGAAAACATTTTCTCCAACTATATGCTCATGTCTAACAATAAATTGACCATAAAAATGGCAAGAAAATGCTTACTTCAAGGTGTTTTTGACCTGGCTCACGGAGCATTTTCTTTTTAGTGACTCCATAACACAAGATTCCTAGCATTTTATACTCTAAAAACATGTTCTCCAAATATATTCTCATGTCTAATAACTAATTTGACCATAAAAATGGCAAGAAAATGCTCACTTCAAGGTGTTCTTGACCTGGCTCACGTAGTAGATTCAGCACTGCACTCTACTTTTTAATGACTCTATGGTGCAAGCTTCCTAGCTTTTTATACTCTGAAAACATGTTCTCCAACTATATTTGCATGTCTAATAACTAATTTGACCATAAAAATGACAAGAAAAAGCTCACTTCAAGGAGTTCTTGGTCTGTCTCACGGAGTAGAATCAGCTCTGTACTTTAACTTTTTAGTGACTCTATGACGCAAGCTTTCTAACATTTTTATACTCTGAAAATATGTTCTCCAACTATATGCTCATGTCTAATAATAATTTGACCATAAAAATGGCAAGAAAATGCTTACTTCAAGGAGTTCTTGACCTGGCTCACGGAGTAGAATCAGCTCTGCGCATTTTCTTTTTAGTGAATCCATAACACAAGATTCCTAGCATTTTATACTCTGAAAATAAGTTCTCCAAATATATTCTCATGTCTAATATTAATTTGACCATAAAAATGGCAAGAAAATGCTTACTTTAAGGAGTTCTTGACCTGGATCATGGAGTAGAATTAGCTCTGCGCATTTTCTTTTTAGTGACTCCATAATGCAAGATTCCTAGCATTTTTGCTCTGAAAGCATGTTCTCCAAATATATTCTAATGTCTAATAACTAATTTGACCATAAATATGGCAAGAAAATGCTCACTTTTTAGGAGTTCTTGGCCTGGCTCACGGAGTAGAATCAGCTCAGCACTTTGACTTTTTAGTGACTCTATGGTGCAAGCGTCCTAGAATTTTTATATTCTAAAAACATGTTATCCAACTATATCCGCATGTCTAATAATTAATTTTACCATAAAAACGGTAAGAAAATGCTAACTTCAAGGAGTTCTTGACCTGGCTCACGGAGTAGAATAAGCTCTGCACTTTGACTTTTTAGTAACTCTATGATGCAAGCTTTCTAGCATTTTTATACCCTGAAACATGTTCTCCAACTATATGCTCGTGTCTAATAATTATTTGACCATAAAAATGGCAAGAAAATGCTCACTTCAAGGAGTTCTTGGCCTGTCTCACGGAGTAGAATAAGCTCTGCACTTTAACTTTTTAGTGACTCTATGACGCAAGCTTCCTAGCATTTTTATACTCTGAAAACATGTTCTCCAACTATATGCTCATGTCTAATAATAATTTGACCATAAAAATGGCAAGAAAATGCTTACTTCAAGGAGTTCTTGACCTGGCTCACGGAGTATAATCAGCTCTGCACTTTGACTTTTTAGTGACTCTATGGTGCAAGCTTTCTAGCATTTTTATATTCTAAAAACATGTTATCCAACTATATTCGCTTGTCTAATATCTAATTTGACCATAAAACGGTAAGAAAATGCTAATTTCAAGGAGTTCTTGACCTGGCTCACGGAGTAGAATCAGCTCTGCACTTTGACTTTTTAGTAACTCTATGACGCAAGCTAACTAGCAGTTTTATACTCTGAAAACATTTTCTCCAACTATATGCTCATGTCTAATAATAAATTTACCATAAAATGGCAAGAAAATGCTTACTTCAAGGAGTTTTGACCTGGCTCACGGAGCATTTTCATTTTAGTGACTCCATAACACAAGATTCCTAGCATTTTATACTCTAAAAACATGTTCTCCAAATATATTCTCATGTCTAATAACTAATTTGACCATAAAAATGGCAAGAAAATGCTCACTTCAAGGTGTTCTTGACCTAGCTCAAGTAGTAGATTCAGCACTGCACTCTACTTTTTAATGACTCTATGGTGCAAGCTTCCTAGCTTTTTATACTCTGAAAACATGTTCTCCAACTATATTTGCATGTCTAATAACTAATTTGACCATAAAAATGATAAGAAAATGCTCACTTTAAGGAGTTCTTGGTCTGTCTCACGGAGTAGAATCAACTCTGCGCATTTTCTTTTTAGTGAATCCATAACACAAGATTCCTAGCATTTTATACTCTGAAAATAAGTTCTCCAAATATATTCTCATGTCTAATATTAATTTGACCATAAAAATGGCAAGAAAATGCTTACTTTAAGGAGTTCTTGACCTGGATCATGGAGTAGAATCAGCTCTGCGCATTTTCTTTTTAGTGACTCCATAACGCAAGATTCCTCCCATTTTTGCTCTGAAAGCATGTTCTCCAAATATATTCTAATGTCTAATAACTAATTTGAACATAAATATGGCAAGAAAGTGCTCACTTCAAGGAGTTCTTGGCCTGGCTCACGGAGTAGAATCAGCTCAGCACTTTGACTTTTTAGTGACTCTATGGTGCAAGCGTCCTAGCATTTTTATATTCTGAAAACATGTTATCCAACTATATCCGCATGTCTAATAATTAATTTTACCATAAAAATGGTAAGAAAATGCTAACTTCAAGGAGTTCTTGACCTGGCTCATGGAGTAGAATCAGCTCTGCACTTTGACTTTTTAGTAACTCTATGATGCAAGCTTTCTAGCATTTTTATACCCTGAAACATGTTCTCCAACTATATGCTCATGTCTAATAATTATTTGACCATAAAAATGGCAAGAAAATGCTCACTTCAAGGAGTTCTTGGCCTGTCTCACGGAGTAGAATAAGCTCTGCACTTTGACTTTTTAGTAACTCTATGGTGCAAGCTTTCTAGCATTTTTATTTTCTAAAAACATGTTATCCAACTATATTCGCTTGTCTAATATCTAATTTGACCATAAAACGGTAAGAAAATGTTAATTTCAAGGAGTTCTTGACCTGGCTCACGGAGTAGAATCAGCTCTGCACTTTGACTTTTTAGTAACTCTATGACGCAAGCTTACTAGCAGTTTTATACTCTGAAAACATTTTCTCCAACTATATGCTCATGTCTAATAATAAATTGACCATAAAATGGCAAGAAAATGCTTACTTCAAGGAGTTTTGACATGGCTCACGGAGCATTTTCATTTTAGTGACTCCATAACACAAGATTCCTAGCATTTTATACTCTAAAAACATGTTCTCCAAATATGATCTCATGTCTAATAACTAATTTGACCATAAAAATGGCAAGAAAATGCTCACTTCAAGGTGTTCTTGACCTGGCTCACGTAGTAGATTCAGCACTGCACTCTACTTTTTAATGACTCTATGGTGCAAGCTTCCTAGCTTTTTATACTCTGAAAACATGTTCTCCAACTATATTTGCATGTCTAATAACTAATTTGACCATAAAAATGACAAGAAAATGCTCACTTCAAGGAGTTCTTGGTCTGTCTCACGGAGTAGAATCATCTCTGTACTTTAAATTTTTAGTGACTCTATGACGCAAGCTTCCTAGCATTTTTATACTCTGAAAATATGTTCTCCAACTATATGCTCATGTCTAATAATAATTTTACCATAAAAATGGCAAGAAAATGCTTACTTCAAGGAGTTCTTGACCTGGCTCACGGAGTAGAATCAGCTCTGCGCATTTTCTTTTTAGTGAATCCATAACACAAGATTCCTAGCATTTTATACTCTGAAAATAAGTTCTCCAAATATATTCTCATGTCTAATATTAATTTGACCATAAAAATGGCAAGAAAATGCTTACTTTAAGGAGTTCTTGACCCGGATCATGGAGTAGAATCAGCGCTGCGCATTTTCTTTTTAGTGACACCATAACGCAAGATTCCTAGCATTTTTGCTCTGAAAGCATGTTCTCCAAATATATTCTAATGTCTAATAACTAATTTGACCATAAATATGGCAAGAAAATGCTCACTTCAAGGAGTTCTTGGCCTGGCTCACGGAGTAGAATCAGCTCAGCACTTTGACTTTTTAGTGACTCTATGGTGCAAGCGTCCTAGCATTTTTATATTATGAAAACATGTTATCCAACTATATCCGCATGTCTAATAATTAATTTTACCATAAAAACGGTAAGAAAATGCTAACTTCAAGGAGTTCTTGACCTGGCTCACGGAGTAGAATCAGCTCTGCACTTTGACTTTTTAGTAACTCTATGATGCAAGCTTTCTAGCATTTTTATATCCTGAAACATGTTCTACAACTATATGCTCATGTCTAATAATTATTTGACCATAAAAATGGCAAGAAAATGCTCACTTCAAGGAGTTCTTAGCCTGTCTCACGGAGTAGAATAAGCTCTGCACTTTAACTTTTTAGTGACTCTATGATGCAAGCTTCCTAGCATTTTTATACTCTGAAAACATGTTCTCCAACTATATGCTCATGTCTAATAATAATTTGACCATAAAAATGGCAAGAAAATGCTTACTTCAAGGAGTTCTTTACCTGGCTCACGGAGTATAATAAGCTCTGCACTTTGACTTTTTAGTGACTCTATGGTGCAAGATTTCTAGCATTTTTATATTCTAAAAACATGTTATCCAACTATATTCGCTTGTCTAATATCTAATTTGACCATAAAACGGTAAGAAAATGCTAATTTCAAGGAGTTCTTGACCTGGCTAACAGAGTAGAATCAGCTCTGCACTTTGACTTTTTAGTAACTCTATGACGCAAGCTTACTAGCAGTTTTATACTCTGAAAACATTTTCTCCAACTATATGCTCATGTCTAATAATAAATTGACCATAAAATGGCAAGAAAATGCTTACTTCAAGGAGTTTTGACCTGGCTCACGAAGCATTTTCATTTTAGTGACTCCATAACACAAGATTCCTAGCATTTTATACTCTACAAACATGTTCTCTAAATATATTCTGATGTCTAATAACTAATTTGACCATAAAAATGGAAAGAAAATGCTCACTTCAAGGTGTTCTTGACCTGGCACATGTAGTAGATTAAGCACTGCACTCTACTTTTTAATGACTCTATGGAGCAAGCTTCCTAGCTTTTTATACTCTGAAAACATGTTCTCCAACTATATTTGCATGTCTAATAACTAATTTGACCATAAAAATGACAAGAAAATGTTCATTTCACGGAGTTCTTGGTCTTTCTCATGGAGTAGAATCAGCTCTGTACTTTAACTTTTTAGTGACTCTATGACGCAAGCTTCCTAGCATTTTTATATTCTGAAAATATGTTCTCCAACTATATGCTCATGTCTAATAATAATTTGACTATAAAAATGGCAAGAAAATGCTTACTTCAAGGAGTTCTTGACCTGGCTCACGGAGTAGAATTAGCTCTCCGCATTTTCTTTTTAGTGAATCCATAACACAAGATTCCTAGCATTTTATACTCTGAAAATAAGTTCTCCAAATATATTCTCATGTCTAATATTAATTTGACCATAAAAATGGCAAGAAAATGCTTACTTTAAGGAGTTCTTGACTTGTATCATGGAGTAGAATCAGCTATGCGCATTTTCTTTTTAGTGACACCATAACGCGAGATTCCTAGCATTTTTGCTCTGAAAGCATGTTCTCCAAATATATTCTAATGTCTAATAACTAATTTGACCATAAATATGGCAAGAAAATGCTCACTTCAAGGAGTTCTTGGCCTGGCTCACGGAGTAGAATCAGCTCAGCACTTTGACTTTTTAGTGACTCTATGGTGCAAGCGTCCTAGCATTTTTATATTCTGAAAACATGTTATCCAACTATATCCACATGTCTAATAATTAATTTTACCATAAAAATGGTAAGAAAATGCTAACTTCAAGGAGTTCTTGACCTGGCTCACGGAGTAGAATCAGCTCTGCACTTTGACTTTTTAGTAACTCTATGATGCAAGCTTTCTAGCATTTTTATATCCTGAAACATGTTCTACAACTATATGCTCATGTCTAATAATTATTTGACCATAAAAATGGCAAGAAAATGCTCACTTCAAGGAGTTCTTGGCCTGTCTCACGGAGTAGAATAAGCTCTGCACTTTAACTTTTTAGTGACTCTATGATGCAAGCTTCCTAGCATTTTTATACTCTGAAAACATGTTCTCCAACTATATGCTCATGTCTAATAATAATTTGACCATAAAAATGGCAAGAAAATGCTTACTTCAAGGAGTTCTTTACCTGGCTCACGGAGTATAATAAGCTCTGCACTTTGACTTTTTAGTGACTCTATGGTGCAAGATTTCTAGCATTTTTATATTCTAAAAACATGTTATCCAACTATATTCGCTTGTCTAATATCTAATTTGACCATAAAACGGTAAGAAAATGCTAATTTCAAGGAGTTCTTGACCTGGCTAACAGAGTAGAATCAGCTCTGCACTTTGACTTTTTAGTAACTCTATGACGCAAGCTTACTAGCAGTTTTATACTCTGAAAACATTTTCTCCAACTATATGCTCATGTCTAATAATAAATTGACCATAAAATGGCAAGAAAATGCTTACTTCAAGGAGTTTTGACCTGGCTCACGAAGCATTTTCATTTTAGTGACTCCATAACACAAGATTCCTAGCATTTTATACTCTACAAACATGTTCTCTAAATATATTCTGATGTCTAATAACTAATTTGACCATAAAAATGGAAAGAAAATGCTCACTTCAAGGTGTTCTTGACCTGGCACATGTAGTAGATTAAGCACTGCACTCTACTTTTTAATGACTCTATGGAGCAAGCTTCCTAGCTTTTTATACTCTGAAAACATGTTCTCCAACTATATTTGCATGTCTAATAACTAATTTGACCATAAAAATGACAAGAAAATGTTCATTTCACGGAGTTCTTGGTCTTTCTCATGGAGTAGAATCAGCTCTGTACTTTAACTTTTTAGTGACTCTATGACGCAAGCTTCCTAGCATTTTTATACTCTGAAAATATGTTCTCCAACTATATGCTCATGTCTAATAATAATTTGACTATAAAAATGGCAAGAAAATGCTTACTTCAAGGAGTTCTTGACCTGGCTCACGGAGTAGAATTAGCTCTGCGCATTTTCTTTTTAGTGAATCCATAACACAAGATTCCTAGCATTTTATACTCTGAAAATAAGTTCTCCAAATATATTCTCATGTCTAATATTAATTTGACCATAAAAATGGCAAGAAAATGCTTACTTTAAGGAGTTCTTGACTTGTATCATGGAGTAGAATCAGCTATGCGCATTTTCTTTTTAGTGACACCATAACGCGAGATTCCTAGCATTTTTGCTCTGAAAGCATGTTCTCCAAATATATTCTAATGTCTAATAACTAATTTGACCATAAATATGGCAAGAAAATGCTCACTTCAAGGAGTTCTTGGCCTGGCTCACGGAGTAGAATCAGCTCAGCACTTTGACTTTTTAGTGACTCTATGGTGCAAGCGTCCTAGCATTTTTATATTCTGAAAACATGTTATCCAACTATATCCACATGTCTAATAATTAATTTTACCATAAAAACGGTAAGAAAATGCTAACTTCAAGGAGTTCTTGACCTGGCTCACGGAGTAGAATCAGCTCTGCACTTTGACTTTTTAGTAACTCTATGATGCAAGCTTTCTAGCATTTTTATACCCTGAAACATGTTCTACAACTATATGCTCATGTCTAATAATTATTTGACCATAAAAATGGCAAGAAAATGCTCACTTCAAGGAGTTCTTGGCCTGTCTCACGGAGTAGAATAAGCTCTGCACTTTAACTTTTTAGTGACTCTATGATGCAAGCTTCCTAGCATTTTTATACTCTGAAAACATGTTCTCCAACTATATGCTCATGTCTAATAATAATTTGACCATAAAAATGGCAAGAAAATGCTTACTTCAAGGAGTTCTT
>CM042991.1:20761088-20883034 GCA_023678885.1 Pogostemon cablin
CAGAGTTGATTCTACTCCGTGAGCCAGGTCAAGAACTCCTTGAAGTAAGCATTTTCTTGCCATTTTTATGGTCAAATTATTATTACACGTGAGAATATATTTGAAGAACATGTTTTCAGAGTATAAAATGCTAGGAATCTTTCGTTATAGAGTCACTAAAAAGAAAATGCGCAGAGCTGATTCTACTTCATGAGCCAGGTCAAGAACTCCTTGAAGTAAGCATTTTCTTTCCATTTTTATGGTCAAATTATTATTAGACATGAGCATATATTTGAAGAACATGTGTTTCAGAGTATAAAAATGCTAAGAAGCTTGCATCATAGAGTCACTAAAAAGTCAAAGTGCAGAGCTAATTCTACTCCATGAGCTAGGCCAAGAACTCCTTGAAGTAAGCATTTTCTTGCCATTTTTATGGTCAAATTATTATTAGACATGAGAATATATTTGAAGAACATGTTTTCAGAGTATAAAATGCTAGGAATCTTGCGTTATGGAGTCACTAAAAAGAAAATGCGCAGAGCTGATTCTACTCCGTGAGCCAGGTCAAGAACTCTTGAAGTAAGCATTTTCTTGCCATTTTTATGGTCAAATTATTATTAGACATGGGCATATAGTTGGAGAACATGTTTTCAGAGTATAATAATGCTAGGAAGCTTGCGTCATAGAGTCACTAAAAAGTTAAAGTGCAGAGCTGATTCTACTCCGTGAGCCAGGCCAAGAACTCCTTGAAGTGAGCATTTTCTTGCCATTTTTATGGTCAAATTAGTTATTAGACAAGTGGATATAGTTGGAGAACATGTTTTCAGAGCATAAAATTGTTAGGAAGCTTGCACCATAGTGTCATTAAAAAGTCAAAGTGCAGAGCTGAATCTACTACGTGAACCAGGTCAAGAACTCCTTGAAGTGAGCATTTTCTTGCCATTTTTATGGGCAAATTAGTTATTAGACATGAGAATATAATTGGAAAACATGTTTTCAGAGTATAAAATGCTTGGAATCTTGCGTTATGGAGTCACTAAAAAGAAAATGCACAGAGTTGATTCTACTCCGTGAGCCAGGTCAAGAACTCCTTGAAGTAAGCATTTTCTTGCCATTTTTATGGTCAAATTATTATTAGACATGAGAATATATTTGGAGAACATGTTTTCAGAGTATAAAATGCTAGGAATCTTGCGTTATAGAGTCACTAAAAAGAAAATGCGCAGAGCTGATTCTACTTCATGAGCCAGGTCAAGAACTCCCTGAAGTAAGCATTTTCTTTCCATTTTTATGGTCAAATTATTATTAGACATGAGCATATATTTGAAGAACATGTGTTTCAGAGTATAAAAATGCTAAGAAGCTTGCATCATAGAGTCACTAAAAAGTTAAAGTGCAGAGCTGATTCTACTCCGTGAGCCAGGTCAAGAACTCCTTGAAGTAAGCATTTTCTTGCCATTTTTATGGTCAAATTATTATTAGACATGAGAATATAGTTGGAGAACATGTTTTCAGGGTATAAAAATGCTAGAAAGCTTGTGTCATAGAGTTACTAAAAAGTCAAAGTATAGAGCTGATTCTACTCCGCGAGCTCAGGTCAAGAACTCCTTAAAGTTAGCATTTTCTTACCGTTTTTATGGTCAAATTAATTATTAGACATGAGGATAAAGTTGGATAACATGTTTTTAGAATATAAAAATGATAGGATGTTTGCACCATAGAGTCACTAAAAAGTCAAAGTGCAGAGCTGATTCTACTCCATGAGCCAGGCCAAGAACTCCTTGAAGTGAGCATTTTATTGCCATTTTTATGGTCAAATTAGTTATTTGAAATGAGAATATATTTGGAGAACATGCTTTCAGAGTATAAAGTGCTAGGAATCTTACATTATGGAGTCACTAAAAAGAAAATACACAGAGCTGATTCTACTCCGTGAGCCAGGCCAAGAACTCCTTGAAGTAAGCATTTTCTTGCCATTTTTATGGTCAAATTATTATTAGACATGAGAATATATTTGAAGAACATGTTTTCAGAGTATAAAATGCTAGAAATCTTGCGTTATGGAGTCACTAAAAAGAAAATGCGCAGAGCTGATTCTACTCCGTGAGCCAGGTCAAGAACTCCTTGAAGTAAGCATTTTCTTTCCATTTTTATGGTCAAATTATTATTAGACATGAGCATATATTTGAAGAACATGTGTTTCAGAGTATAAAAATGCTAAGAAGCTTGCATCATAGAGTCACTAAAAAGTCAAAGTACAGAGCTGATTCTACTCCATGAGCTAGGCCAAAAACTCCTTGAAGTGAGCATTTTATTGCCATTTTTATGGTCAAATTAGTTATTTGAAATGAGAATATATTTGGAGAAGATGCTTTCAGAGTATAAAGTGCTAGGAATCTTACGTTATGGAGTCAATAAAAAGAAAATACGCAGAGCTGATTCTACTCCGTGAGCCAGGTCAAGAACTCCTTGAAGTAAGCATTTTCTTGCCATTTTTATGGTCAAATTATTATTAGACATGAGAATATATTTGGAGAACATGTTTTCAGAGTATAAAATGCTAGGAATCTTGCGTTATGGAGTCACTAAAAAGAAAATGCGCAGAGCTGATTCTACTCCGTGAGCCAGGTCAAGAACTCTTTGAAGTAAGCATTTTCTTGCCATTTTTATGGTCAAATTATTATTAGACATGGGCATATAGTTGGAGAACATGTTTTCAGAGTATAATAATGCTAGGAAGCTTGCGTCATAGAGTCACTAAAAAGTTAAAGTGCAGAGCTGATTCTACACCGTGAGCCAGGCCAAGAACTCCTTGAAGTGAGCATTTTCTTGCCATTTTTATGGTCAAATTAGTTATTAGACAAGTGGATATAGTTGGAGAACATGTTTCAGAGCATAAAATTGTTAGGAAGCTTGCACCATAGTGTCATTAAAAAGTCAAAGTGCAGAGCTGAATCTACTACGTGAACCAGGTCAAGAACTCCTTGAAGTGAGCATTTTCTTGCCATTTTTATGGGCAAATTAGTTATTAGACATGAGAATATATTTGGAAAACATGTTTTCAGAGTATAAAATGCTTGGAATCTTGCGTTATGGAGTCACTAAAAAGAAAAGGCGCAGAGCTGATTCTACTCCGTGAGCCAGGTCAAGAATTCCGTGAAGTAAGCCTTTTCTTGACATTTTTATGGTCAAATTATTATTAGACATGAGCATATAGTTGGAGAACATGTTTTCAGAGTATAAAAATGCTAGTAAGCTTGCGTCATAGAGTTACTAAAAAGTCAAAGTGCAGAGCTGATTCTACTCCGTGAGCCAGGTCAAGAACTCCTTGAAGTTAGCATTTTCTTACCGTTTTTATGGTCAAATTAATTATTAGACATCCGGATATAGTTGGATAACATGTTTTCAGAATATAAAAATGCTAGGAAGCTTGCACCATAGAGTCACTAAAAAGTCAGTGCAGAGCTGATTCTACTCCGTGAGCCAGGCCAAGAACTCCTTTTAGTGAGCATTTTCTTGCCATTTTATGGTCAAATTAGTAATTAGACATGAGAATATATTTGGAAAACATCCTTTCAGAGTATAAAATGCTAGGAATCTTGCGTTATGGAGTCACTAAAAAGAAAATGCACAGAGTTGATTCTACTCCGTGAGCCAGGTCAAGAACTCCTTGAAGTAAGCATTTTCTTGCCATTTTTATGGTCAAATTATTATTACACGTGAGAATATATTTGAAGAACATGTTTTCAGAGTATAAAATGCTAGGAATCTTGCGTTATAGAGTCACTAAAAAGAAAATGCGCAGAGCTGATTCTACTTCATGAGCCAGGTCAAGAACTCCCTGAAGTAAGCATTTTCTTTCCATTTTTATGGTCAAATTATTATTAGACATGAGCATATATTTGAAGAACATGTGTTTCAGAGTATAAAAATGCTAGAAGCTTGCATCATAGAGTCACTAAAAAGTTAAAGTGCAGAGCTGATTCTACTCCGTGAGCCAGGTCAAGAACTCCTTGAAGTAAGCATTTTCTTGCAATTTTTATAGGTCAAATTATTATTAGACATGAGCATATAGTTGGAGAAATATGTTTTCAGGGTATAAAAATGCTAGAAAGCTTGTGTCATAGAGTTACTAAAAAAGTCAAAGTGCAGAGATGATTCTACTCCGTGAGCCAGGTCAAGAACTCCTTAAAGTTAGCATTTTCTTACCGTTTTTATGGTCAAATTAATTATTAGACATGAGGATATAGTTGGATAACATGTTTTTAGAATATAAAAATGATAGGATGCTTGCACCATAGAGTCACTAAAAAGTCAAAGTGCAGAGCTGATTCTACTCCGTGAGCCAGGCCAAGAACTCCTTGAAGTGAGCATTTTATTGCCATTTTTATGGTCAAATTAGTTATTTGAAATGAGAATATATTTGGAGAACATGCTTTCAGAGTATAAAGTGCTAGGAATCTTACGTTATGGAGTCACTAAAAAGAAAATACGCAGAGCTGATTCTACTCCGTGAGCCAGGTCAAGAACTCCTTGAAGTAAGCATTTTCTTGCCATTTTTATGGTCAAATTATTATTAGACATGAGAATATATTTGAAGAACATGTTTTCAGAGTATAAAATGCTAGGAATCTTGCGTTATGGAGTCACTAAAAAGAAAATGCGCAGAGCTGATTCTACTCCGTGAGCCAGGTCAAGAACTCTTTGAAGTAAGCATTTTCTTGCCATTTTTATGGTCAAATTATTATTAGACATGAGCATATAGTTGGAGAACATGTTTTCAGAGTATAAAAATGCTAGTAAGCTTGCGTCATAGAGTTACTAAAAAGTCAAAGTGCAGAGCTAATTCTACTCCGTGAGCCAGGTCAAGAACTCCTTGAAGTTAGCATTTTCTTACCATTTTTATGGTCAAATTAATTATTAGACATCCGGATATAGTTGGATAACATGTTTTCAGAATATAAAAATGCTAGGAAGCTTGCACCATAGAGTCACTAAAAAGTCAGTGCAGAGCTGATTCTACTCCGTGAGCCAGGCCAAGAACTCCTTTTAGTGAGCATTTTCTTGCCATTTTATGGTCAAATTAGTAATTAGACATGAGAATATATTTGGAAAACATCCTTTCAGAGTATAAAATGCTAGGAATCTTGCGTTATGGAGTCACTAAAAAGAAAATGCACAGAGTTGATTCTACTCCGTGAGCCAGGTCAAGAACTCCTTGAAGTAAGCATTTTCTTGCCATTTTTATGGTCAAATTATTATTACACGTGAGAATATATTTGAAGAACATGTTTTCAGAGTATAAAATGCTAGGAATCTTTCGTTATAGAGTCACTAAAAAGAAAATGCGCAGAGCTGATTCTACTCCGTGAGCCAGGTCAAGAACTCCTTGAAGTAAGCATTTTCTTGTCATTTTTATGGTCAAATTATCATTACACGTGAGAATATATTTGAAGAAAATGTTTTCAGAGTATAAAATGCTAGGAATCTTGCGTTATTGAGTCACTAAAAAGAAAATGCGCATAGCTGATTCTACTTCATGAGCCAGGTCAAGAACTCCCTGAAGTAAGCATTTTCTTTCCATTTTTATGGTCAAATTATTATTAGACATGAGCATATATTTGAAGAACATGTGTTTCAGAGTATAAAAATGCTAAGAAGCTTGCATCATAGAGTCACTAAAAAGTTAAAGTGCAGAGCTGATTCTACTCCGTGAGCCAGGTCAAGAACTCCTTGAAGTAAGCATTTTCTTGCAATTTTTATAGTCAAATTATTATTAGACATGAGCATATAGTTGGAAAATATGTTTTCAGGGTATAAAAATGCTAGAAAGCTTGTGTCATAGAGTTACTAAAAAATCAAAGTATAGAGCTGATTCTACTCCGCGAGTCAGGTCAGGAACTCCTTAAAGTTAGCATTTTCTCACCGTTTTTATGGTCAAATTAATTATTAGACATAAGGATAAAGTTGGATAACATGTTTTTAGAATATAAAAATGATAGGATGCTTGCACAATAGAGTCACAAAAAAGTCAAAGTGCAGAGCTGATTCTACTCCATGAGCCAGGCCAAGAACTCCTTGAAGTGAGCATTTTATTGCCATTTTTATGGTCAAATTAGTTATTTGAAATGAGAATATATTTGGAGAACATGCTTTCAGAGTATAAAGTGCTAGGAATCTTACGTTATGGAGTCACTAAAAAGAAAATACACAGAGCTGATTCTACTCCGTGAGCCAGGTCAAGAACTCCTTGAAGTAAGCATTTTCTTGCCATTTTTATGGTCAAATTATTATTAGACATGAGAATATATTTGAAGAACATGTTTTCAGAGTATAAAATGCTAGAAATCTTGCGTTATGGAGTCACTAAAAAGAAAATGCGCAGAGCTGATTCTACTCCGTGAGCCAGGTCAAAAACTCTTTGAAGTAAGCATTTTCTTGCCATTTTTATGGTCAAATTATTATTAGACATGAGCATATAGTTGGAGAACATGTTTTCAGAGTTTAAAAATGCTAGTAAGCTTGCGTCATAGAGTTACTAAAAAGTCAAAGTGCAGAGCTGATTCTACTCCGTGAGCCAGGTCAAGAACTCCTTGAAGTTAGCATTTTCTTACCGTTTTTATGGTCAAATTAATTATTAGACATCCGGATATAGTTGGATAACATGTTTTCAGAATATAAAAATGCTAGGAAGCTTGCACCATAGAGTCACTAAAAAGTCAGTGCAGAGCTGATTCTACTCCGTGAGCCAGGCCAAGAACTCCTTTTAGTGAGCATTTTCTTGCCATTTTATGGTCAAATTAGTAATTAGACATGAGAATATATTTGGAAAACATCCTTTCAGAGTATAAAATGCTAGGAATCTTGCGTTATGGAGTCACTAAAAAGAAAATGCACAGAGTTGATTCTACTCCGTGAGCCAGGTCAAGAACTCCTTGAAGTAAGCATTTTCTTGCCATTTTTATGGTCAAATTATTATTACACGTGAGAATATATTTGAAGAACATGTTTTCAGAGTATAAAATGCTAGGAATCTTTCGTTATAGAGTCACTAAAAAGAAAATGCGCAGAGCTGATTCTACTTCATGAGCCAGGTCAAGAACTCCTTGAAGTAAGCATTTTCTTTCCATTTTTATGGTCAAATTATTATTAGACATGAGCATATATTTGAAGAACATGTGTTTCAGAGTATAAAAATGCTAAGAAGCTTGCATCATAGAGTCACTAAAAAGTCAAAGTGCAGAGCTGATTCTACTCCATGAGCTAGGCCAAGAACTCCTTGAAGTAAGCATTTTCTTGCCATTTTTATGGTCAAATTATTATTAGACATGAGAATATATTTGAAGAACATGTTTTCAGAGTATAAAATGCTAGGAATCTTGCGTTATGGAGTCACTAAAAAGAAAATGCGCAGAGCTGATTCTACTCCGTGAGCCAGGTCAAGAACTCTTTGAAGTAAGCATTTTCTTGCCATTTTTATGGTCAAATTATTATTAGACATGGGCATATAGTTGGAGAACATGTTTTCAGAGTATAATAATGCTAGGAAGCTTGCGTCATAGAGTCACTAAAAAGTTAAAGTGCAGAGCTGATTCTACTCCGTGAGCCAGGCCAAGAACTCCTTGAAGTGAGCATTTTCTTGCCATTTTTATGGTCAAATTAGTTATTAGACAAGTGGATATAGTTGGAGAACATGTTTCCGAGCATAAAATTGTTAGGAAGCTTGCACCATAGTGTCATTAAAAAGTCAAAGTGCAGAGCTGAATCTACTACGTGAACCAGGTCAAGAACTCCTTGAAGTGAGCATTTTCTTGCCATTTTTATGGGCAAATTAGTTATTAGACATGAGAATATAATTGGAAAACATGTTTTCAGAGTATAAAATGCTTGGAATCTTGCGTTATGGAGTCACTAAAAAGAAAATGCACAGAGTTGATTCTACTCCGTGAGCCAGGTCAAGAATTCCGTGAAGTAAGCCTTTTCTTGACAATTTTATGGTCAAATTATTATTAGACCTGAGCATATAGTTGGAGAACATGTTTTCAGAGTATAAAATGCTAGGAATCTTGCGTTATAGAGTCACTAAAAAGAAAATGCGCAGAGCTGATTCTACTTCATGAGCCAGGTCAAGAACTCCCTGAAGTAAGCATTTTCTTTCCATTTTTATGGTCAAATTATTATTAGACATGAGCATATATTTGAAGAACATGTGTTTCAGAGTATAAAAATGCTAAGAAGCTTGCATCATAGAGTCACTAAAAAGTTAAAGTGCAGAGCTGATTCTACTCCGTGAGCCAGGTCAAGAACTCCTTGAAGTAAGCATTTTCTTGCCATTTTTATGGTCAAATTATTATTAGACATGAGCATATAGTTGGAAAATATGTTTTCAGGGTATAAAAATGCTAGAAAGCTTGTGTCATAGAGTTACTAAAAAGTCAAAGTATAGAGCTGATTCTACTCCGCGACTCAGGTCAAGAACTCCTTAAAGTTAGCATTTTCTTACCGTTTTTATGGTCAAATTAATTATTAGACATGAGGATAAAGTTGGATAACATGATTTTAGAATATAAAAATGATAGGATGCTTGCACCATAGAGTCACTAAAAAGTCAAAGTGCAGAGCTGATTCTACTCCATGAGCCAGGCCAAGAACTCCTTGAAGTGAGCATTTTATTGCCATTTTTATGGTCAAATTAGTTATTTGAAATGAGAATATATTTGGAGAACATGCTTTCAGAGTATAAAGTGCTAGGAATCTTACGTTATGGAGTCACTAAAAAGAAAATACACAGAGCTGATTCTACTCCGTGAGCCAGGTCAAGAACTCCTTGAAGTAAGCATTTTCTTGCCATTTTTATGGTCAAATTATTATTAGACATGAGAATATATTTGAAGAACATGTTTTCAGAGTATAAAATGCTAGAAATCTTGCGTTATGGAGTCACTAAAAAGAAAATGCGCAGAGCTGATTCTACTCCGTGAGCCAGGTCAAGAACTCCTTGAAGTAAGCATTTTCTTTCCATTTTTATGGTCAAATTATTATTAGACATGAGCATATATTTGAAGAACATGTGTTTCAGAGTATAAAAATGCTAAGAAGCTTGCATCATATAGTCACTAAAAAGTCAAAGTGCAGAGCTGATTCTACTCCATGAGCTAGGCCAAAAACTCCTTGAAGTGAGCATTTTATTGCCATTTTTATGGTCAAATTAGTTATTTGAAATGAGAATATATTTGGAGAAGATGCTTTCAGAGTATAAAGTGCTAGGAATCTTACGTTATGGAGTCAATAAAAAGAAAATACGCAGAGCTGATTCTACTCCGTGAGCCAGGTCAAGAACTCCTTGAAGTAAGCATTTTCTTGCCATTTTTTTGGTCAAATTATTATTAGACATGAGAATATATTTGAAGAACATGTTTTCAGAGTATAAAATGCTAGGAATCTTGCGTTATGGAGTCACTAAAAAGAAAATGCGCAGAGCTGATTCTACTCCGTGAGCCAGGTCAAGAACTCTTTGAAGTAAGCATTTTCTTGCCATTTTTATGGTCAAATTATTATTAGACATGGGCATATAGTTGGAGAACATGTTTTCAGAGTATAATAATGCTAGGAAGCTTGCGTCATAGAGTCACTAAAAAGTTAAAGTGCAGAGCTGATTCTACTCCGTGAGCCAGGCCAAGAACTCCTTGAAGTGAGCATTTTCTTGCCATTTTTATGGTCAAATTAGTTATTAGACAAGTGGATATAGTTGGAGAACATGTTTCCGAGCATAAAATTGTTAGGAAGCTTGCACCATAGTGTCATTAAAAAGTCAAAGTGCAAAGCTGAATCTACTACGTGAACCAGGTCAAGAACTCCTTGAAGTGAGCATTTTCTTGCCATTTTTATGGGCAAATTAGTTATTAGACATGAGAATATAATTGGAAAACATGTTTTCAGAGTATAAAATGCTTGGAATCTTGCGTTATGGAGTCACTAAAAAGAAAAGGCGCAGAGCTGATTCTACTCCGTGAGCCAGGTCAAGAATTCCGTGAAGTAAGCCTTTTCTTGACATTTTTATGGTCAAATTATTATTAGACATGAGCATATAGTTGGAGAACATGTTTTCAGAGTATAAAAATACTAGTAAGCTTGCGTCATAGAGTTACTAAAAAGCCAAAGTGCAGAGCTGATTCTACTCCGTGAGCCAGGTCAAGACCTCCTTGAAGTTAGCATTTTCTTACCATTTTTATGGTCAAATTAATTATTAGACATCCGGATATAGTTGGACAACATGTTTTCAGAATATAAAAATGCTAGGAAGCTTGCACCATAGAGTCACTAAAAAGTCAGTGTAGAGCTGATTCTACTCCGTGAGCCAGGCCAAGAACTCCTTTTAGTAAGCATTTTCTTGCCATTTTATGGTCAAATTAGTAATTAGACATGAGAATATATTTGGAAAACATCCTTTCAGAGTATAAAATGCTAGGAATCTTGTGTTATGGAGTCACTAAAAAGAAAATGCACAGAGTTGATTCTACTCCGTGAGCCAGGTCAAGAACTCCTTGAAGTAAGCATTTTCTTGTCATTTTTATGGTCAAATTATCATTACACGTGAGAATATATTTGAAGAACATGTTTTCAGAGTATAAAATGCTAGGAATCTTGCGTTATAGAGTCACTAAAAAGAAAATGCGCAGAGCTGATTCTACTTCATGAGCCAGGTCAAGAACTCCCTGAAGTAAGCATTTTCTTTCCATTTTTATGGTCAAATTATTATTAGACATGAGCATATATTTGAAGAACATGTGTTTCAGAGTATAAAAATGCTAAGAAGCTTGCATCATAGAGTCACTAAAAAGTTAAAGTGCAGAGCTGATTCTACTCCGTGAGCCAGGTCAAGAACTCCTTGAAGTAAGCATTTTCTTGCCATTTTTATGGTCAAATTATTATTAGACATGAGAATATAGTTGGAGAACATGTTTTCAGGGTATAAAAATGCTAGAAAGCTTGTGTCATAGAGTTACTAAAAAGTCAAAGTGCAGAGATGATTCTACTCCGTGAGCCAGGTCAAGAACTCCTTAAAGTTAGCATTTTCTTACCGTTTTTATGGTCAAATTAATTATTAGACATGAGGATAAAGTTGGATAACATGTTTTTAGAATATAAAAATGATAGGATGCTTGCACCATAGAGTCACTAAAAAGTCAAAGTGCAGAGCTGATTCTACTCCATGAGCTAGGCCAAGAACTCCTTGAAGTGAGCATTTTATTGCCATTTTTATGGTCAAATTAGTTATTTGAAATGAGAATATATTTGGAGAACATGCTTTCAGAGTATAAAGTGCTAGGAATCTTAAGTTATGGAGTCACTAAAAAGAAAATACGCAGAGCTGATTCTACTCCGTGAGCCAGGTCAAGAACTCCTTGAAGTAAGCATTTTCTTGCCATTTTTATGGTCAAATTATTATTAGACATGAGAATATATTTGAAGAACATGTTTTCAGAGTATAAAATGCTAGGAATCTTGCGTTATGGAGTCACTAAAAAGAAAATGCGCAGAGCTGATTCTACTCCGTGAGCCAGGTCAAGAACTCTTTGAAGTAAGCATTTTCTTGCCATTTTTATGGTCAAATTATTATTAGACATGAGCATATAGTTGGAGAACATGTTTTCAGAGTATAAAAATGCTAGTAAGCTTGCGTCATAGAGTTACTAAAAAGTCAAAGTGCAGAGCTGATTCTACTCCGTGAGCCAGGTCAAGAACTCCTTGAAGTTAGCATTTTCTTACCGTTTTTATGGTCAAATTAATTATTAGACATCCGGATATAGTTGGATAACATGTTTTCAGAATATAAAAATGCTAGGAAGCTTGCACCATAGAGTCACTAAAAAGTCAGTGCAGAGCTGATTCTACTCCGTGAGCCAGGCCAAGAACTCCTTTTAGTGAGCATTTTCTTGCCATTTTATGGTCAAATTAGTAATTAGACATGAGAATATATTTGGAAAACATCCTTTCAGAGTATAAAATGCTAGGAATCTTGCGTTATGGAGTCACTAAAAAGAAAATGCACAGAGTTGATTCTACTCCGTGAGCCAGGTCCAGAACTCCTTGAAGTAAGCATTTTCTTGCCATTTTTATGGTCAAATTATTATTACACGTGAGAATATATTTGAAGAACATGTTTTCAGAGTATAAAATGCTAGGAATCTTGCGTTATAGAGTCACTAAAAAGAAAATACGCAGAGCTGGTTCTACTTCATGAGCCAGGTCAAGAACTCTCTGAAGTAAGCATTTTCTTTCCATTTATATGGTCAAATTATTATTAGACATGACCATATATTTGAAGAACATGTGTTTCAGAGTATAAAAATGCTAGGAAGCTTGCATCATAGAGTCACTGAAAAGTTAAAGTGCAGAGCTGATTCTACTCCGTGAGCCAGGTCAAGAACTCCTTGAAGTAAGCATTTTCTTGCCATTTTTATGGTCAAATTATTATTAGACATGAGCATATAGTTGGAGAACATGTTTTCAGGGTATAAAAATGCCAGAAAGCTTGTGTCATAGAGTTACTAAAAAGTCAAAGTGCAGAGCTGATTCTACTGCGTGAGCCAGGTCAAGAACTCCTTAAAGTTAGCATTTTCTTACCGTTTTTATGGTCAAATTAAATATTAGACATGAGGATATAGTGGGATAACATGTTTTCAGAATATAAAAATGCTAGGAAGCTTGCACCATATAGAGTCACTAAAAAGTCAGTGCAGAGCTGATTCTACTCCGTGAGCCAGGCCAAGAACTCCTTTTAGTGAGCATTTTCTTGCCATTTTATGGTCAAATTAGTAATTAGACATGAGAATATATTTGGAAAACATCCTTTCAGAGTATAAAATGCTAGGAATCTTGCGTTATGGAGTCACTAAAAAGAAAATGCACAGAGTTGATTCTACTCCGTGAGCCAGGTCAAGAACTCCTTGAAGTAAGCATTTTCTTGCCATTTTTATGGTCAAATTATTATTACACGTGAGAATATATTTGAAAAACATGTTTTCAGAGTATAAAATGCTAGTAAGCTTGCGTCATAGAGTTACTAAAAAGTCAAAGTGCAGAGCTGATTCTACTCCGTGAGCCAGGTCAAGAACTCCTTGAAGTTAGCATTTTCTTACCGTTTTTATGGTCAAATTAATTATTAGACATCCGGATATAGTTGGATAACATGTTTTCAGAATATAAAAATGCTAGGAAGCTTGCACCATAGAGTCACTAAAAATTCAGTGCAGAGCTGATTCTACTCCATGAGCCAGGCCAAGAACTCCTTTTAGTGAGCATTTTCTTGCCATTTTATGGTCAAATTAGTAATTAGACATGAGAATATATTTGGAAAACATCCTTTCAGAGTATAAAATGCTAGGAATCTTGCGTTATGGAGTCACTAAAAAGAAAATGCACAGAGTTGATTCTACTCCGCGAGCCAGGTCAAGAACTCCTTGAAGTAAGCATTTTCTTGCCATTTTTATGGTCAAATTATTATTACACGTGAGAATATATTTGAAAAACATGTTTTCAGAGTATAAAATGCTAGTAAGCTTGCGTCATAGAGTTACTAAAAAGTCAAAGTGCAGAGCTGATTCTACTCCGTGAGTCAGGTCAAGAACTCCTTGAAGTTAGCATTTTCTTACCGTTTTTATGGTCAAATTAATTATTAGACATCCGGATATAGTTGGATAACATGTTTTCGGAATATAAAAATGCTAGGAAGCTTGCACCATAGAGTCACTAAAAAGTCAGTGCAGAGCTGATTCTACTCCGTGAGCCAGGCCAAGAACTCCTTTTAGTGAGCATTTTCTTGCCATTTTATGGTCAAATTAGTAATTAGACATGAGAATATATTTGGAAAACATCCTTTCAGAGTATAAAATGCTAGGAATCTTGCGTTATGGAGTCACTAAAAAGAAAATGCACAGAGTTGATTCTACTCCGTGAGCCAGGTCTAGAACTCCTTGAAGTAAGCATTTTCTTGCCATTTTTATGGTCAAATTATTATTACACGTGAGAATATATTTGAAGAACATGTTTTCAGAGTATAAAGTGCTAGGAATCTTGCGTTATAGAGTCACTAAAAAGAAAATACGCAGAGCTGGTTCTACTTCATGAGCCAGGTCAAGAACTCCCTGAAGTAAGCATTTTCTTTCCATTTTTATGGTCAAATTATTATTAGACATGAGCATATATTTGAAGAACATGTGTTTCAGAGTATAAAAATGCTAAGAAGCTTGCATCATAGAGTCACAAAAAAGTCAAAGTACTGAGCTGATTCTACTCCGTGAGCCATGTCAAGAACTCCTTAAAGTTAGCATTTTCTTACCGTTTTTATGGTCAAATTAATTATTAGACATGAGGATATAGTTGGATAACATGTTTTTAGAATATAAAAATGATAGGATGCTTGCACCATAGAGTCACTAAAAAGTCAAAGTGCAGAGCTGATTCTACTCCATGAGCCAGGCCAAGAACTCCTTGAAGTGAGCATTTTATTGCCATTTTTATGGTCAAATTAGTTATTTGAAATGAGAATATATTTGGAGAACATGCTTTCAGAGTATAATGTTCTAGGAATCTTACGTTATGGAGTCACTAAAAAGAAAATACACAGAGCTGATTCTACTCTGTGAGCCAGGTCAAGAATTCTGTGAAGTAAGCCTTTTCTTGACATTTTTATGGTCAAATTATTATTAGACAAGAGCATATAGTTGGAGAACATGTTTTCAGAGTATAAAAATGCTAGTAAGCTTGCGTCATAGAGTTACTAAAAAGTCAAAGTGCAGAGCTGATTCTACTTCGTGAGCCAGGTCAAGAACTCCTTGAAGTTAGCATTTTCTTACCGTTTTTATGGTCAAATTAATTACTCCCTCCATCCCATAGAAGTTGACACACTTTTCTTTTTGGTTTGTCCCATTAAAGTTGACATATTTCCTTTTTAATACGTGGGACCCACACAAAAATAATTAATCTATTCTCATGGGCCCCACATATCACCTATTAGACATCCGGATATAGTTGGATAACATGTTTTCAGAATATAAAAATGCTAGGAAGCTTGCACCATAGAGTCACTAAAAAGTCAGTGCAGAGCTGATTCTACTCCGTGAGCCAGGCCAAGAACTCCTTTTAGTGAGCATTTTCTTGCCATTTTATGGTCAAATTAGTAATTAGACATGAGAATATATTTGGAAAACATCCTTTCAGAGTATAAAATGCTAGGAATCTTGCGTTATGGAGTCACTAAAAAGAAAATGCACAGAGTTGATTCTACTCCGTGAGCCAGGTCCAGAACACCTTGAAGTAAGCATTTTCTTGCCATTTTTATGGTCAAATTATTATTACACGTGAGAATATATTTGAAGAACATGTTTTCAGAGTATAAAATGCTAGGAATCTTGCGTTATAGAGTCACTAAAAAGAAAATACGCAGAGCTGGTTCTACTTCATGAGCCAGGTCAAGAACTCCCTGAAGTAAGCATTTTCTTTCCATTTTTATGGTCAAATTATTATTAGACATGAGCATATATTTGAAGAACATGTGTTTCAGAGTATAAAAATGCTAGGAAGCTTGCATCATAGAGTTACTAAAAAGTTAAAGTGCAGAGCTGATTCTACTCCGTGAGCCAGGTCAAGAACTCCTTGAAGTAAGCATTTTCTTACCATTTTTATGGTCAAATTATTATTAGACATAAGCATATAGTTGGAGAACATGTTTTCAGGGTATAAAAATGCTAGAAAGCTTGTGTCATAGAGTTACTAAAAAGTCAAAGTGCAGAGCTGATTCTACTCCGTGAGCCAGTCAAGAACTCCTTAAAGTTAGCATTTTCTTATCGTTTTTATGGTCAAATTAATTATTAGACTTGAGGATATAGTTGGATAACATGTTTTTAGAATATAAAAATGATAGGATGCTTGCACCATAGAGTCACTAAAAAGTCAAAGTGCAGAGCTGATTCTACTCCATGAGCCAGGCCAAGAACTCCTTGAAGTGAGCATTTTATTGCCATTTTTATGGTCAAATTAGTTATTTGAAATGAGAATATATTTGGAGAAGATGCTTTCAGAGTATAAAGTGCTAGGAATCTTACGTTATGGAGTCAATAAAAAGAAAATACGCAGAGCTGATTCTACTCCGTGAGCCAGGTCAAGAACTCCTTGAAGTAAGCATTTTCTTGCCATTTTTTTGGTCAAATTATTATTAGACATGAGAATATATTTGAAGAACATGTTTTCAGAGTATAAAATGCTAGGAATCTTGCGTTATGGAGTCACTAAAAAGAAAATGCGCAGAGCTGATTCTACTCCGTGAGCCAGGTCAAAAACTCTTTGAAGTAAGCATTTTCTTGCCATTTTTATGGTCAAATTATTATTAGACATGGGCACATAGTTGGAGAACATGTTTTCAGAGTATAATAATGCTAGGAAGCTTGCGTCACAGAGTCACTAAAAAGTTAAAGTGCAGAGCTGATTCTACTCCGTGAGCCAGGCCAAGAACTCCTTGAAATGAGCATTTTCTTGCTATTTTTATGGTCAAATTAGTTATTAGACAAGTGGATATAGTTGGAGAACATGTTTTAGAGCTTGCATCATAGTGTCATTAAAAAGTCAAAGTACAGAGCTGAATCTACTACGTGAACCAGGTCAAGAACTCCTTGAAGTGAGCATTTTCTTGCCATTTTTATGGGCAAATTAGTTATTAGACATGAGAATATATTTGGAAAACTTGTTTTCAGAGTATAAAATGCTTGGAATCTTGCGTTATGGAGTCACTAAAAAGAAAAGGCGCAGAGCTGATTCTACTCCGTGAGCCAGGTCAAGAATTCTGTGAAGTAAGCCTTTTCTTGACATTTTTATGGTCAAATTATTATTAGACAAGTGCATATAGTTGGAGAACATGTTTTCAGAGTATAAAAATGCTAGTAAGCTTGCGTCATAGAGTTACTAAAAAGTCAAAGTGCAGAGCTGATTCTACTCCGTGAGCCAGGTCAAGAACTCCTTGAAGTTAGCATTTTCTTACCGTTTTTATGGTCAAATTAATTATTAGACATCCGGATATAGTTGGATAACATGTTTTCAGAATATAAAAATGCTAGGAAGCTTGCACCATAGAGTCACTAAAAAGTCAGTGCAGAGCTGATTCTACTCCGTGAGCCAGGCCAAGAACTCCTTTTAGTGAGCATTTTCTTGCCATTTTATGGTCAAATTAGTAATTAGACATGAGAATATATTTGGAAAACATCCTTTCAGAGTATAAAATGCTAGGAATCTTGCGTTATGGAGTCACTAAAAAGAAAATGCACAGAGTTGATTCTACTCCGTGAGCCAGGTCCAGAACTCCTTGAAGTAAGCATTTTCTTGCCATTTTTATGGTCAAATTATTATTATACGTGAGAATATATTTGAAGAACATGTTTTCAGAGTATAAAATGCTAGGAATCTTGCGTTATAGAGTCACTAAAAAGAAAATACGCAGAGCTGGTTCTACTTCATGAGCCAGGTCAAGAACTCCCTGAAGTAAGCATTTTCTTTCCATTTTTATGGTCAAATTATTATTTGACATGAGCATGTATTTGAAGAACATGTGTTTCAGAGTATAAAAATGCTAGGAAGCTTGCATCATAGAGTCACTAAAAAGTTAAAGTGCAGAGCTGATTCTACTCCGTGAGCCAGGTCAAGAACTCCTTAAAGTAAGCATTTTCTCGTCATTTTTATGGTCAAATTATTATTAGACATGAGCATATAGTTGGAGAACATGTTTTCAGGGTATAAAAATGCTAGAAAGCTTGTGTCATAGAGTTACTAAAAAGTCAAAGTGCAGAGATGATTCTACTCCGTGAGCCAGGTCAAGAACTCCTTAAAGTTAGCATTTTCTTATCGTTTTTATGGTCAAATTAATTATTAGACATGAGGATATAGTTGGATAACATGTTTTTAGAATATAAAAATGATAGGATGCTTGCACCATAGAGTCACTAAAAAGTCAAAGTGCAGAGCTGATTCTACTCCATGAGCCAGGCCAAGAACTCCTTGAAGTGAGCATTTTATTGCCATTTTTATGGTCAAATTAGTTATTTGAAATGAGAATATATTTGGAGAAGATGCTTTCAGAGTATAAAGTGCTAGGAATCTTACGTTATGGAGTCAATAAAAAGAAAATACGCAGAGCTGATTCTACTCCGTGAGCCAGGTCAAGAACTCCTTGAAGTAAGCATTTTCTTGCCATTTTTTTGGTCAAATTATTATTAGACATGAGAATATATTTGAAGTACATGTTTTCAGAGTATAAAATGCTAGGAATCTTGCGTTATGGAGTCACTAAAAAGAAAATGCGCAGAGCTGATTCTACTCCGTGAGCCAGGTCAAAAACTCTTTGAAGTAAGCATTTTCTTGCCATTTTTATGGTCAAATTATTATTAGACATGGGCACATAGTTGGAGAACATGTTTTCAGAGTATAATAATGCTAGGAAGCTTGCGTCACAGAGTCACTAAAAAGTTAAAGTGCAGAGCTGATTCTACTCCGTGAGCCAGGCCAAGAACTCCTTGAAATGAGCATTTTCTTGCTATTTTTATGGTCAAATTAGTTATTAGACAAGTGGATATAGTTGGAGAACATGTTTTAGAGCTTGCACCATAGTGTCATTAAAAAGCCAAAGTGCAGAGCTGAATCTACTACGTGAACCAGGTCAAGAACTCCTTGAAGTGAGCATTTTCTTGCCATTTTTATGGGCAAATTAGTTATTAGACATGAGAATATATTTGGAAAACTTGTTTTCAGAGTATAAAATGCTTGGATTCTTGCATTATGGAGTCACTAAAAAGAAAAGGCGCAGAGCTGATTCTACTCCGTGAGCCAGGTCAAGAATTCTGTGAAGTAAGCCTTTTCTTGACATTTTTATGGTCAAATTATTTTTAGACAAGTGCATATAGTTGGAGAACATGTTTTCAGAGTATAAAAATGCTAGTAAGCTTGCGTCATAGAGTTACTAAAAAGTCAAAGTGCAGAGCTGATTCTACTTCGTGAGCCAGGTCAAGAACTCCTTGAAGTTAGCATTTTCTTACCGTTTTTATGGTCAAATTAATTACTCCCTCCGTCCCATAGAAGTTGACACACTTTCCTTTTTGGTTTGTCCCATTAAAGTTGACATATTTCCTTTTTAATACATGGGACCCACACAAAAATAATTAATCTATTCTCATGGGCCCCACATATCACCTCTAATACAATTACCTACTACACATTAAATATTATTTCTCTCACTTCACTTTACTTCACTTTACATTAAATTATTATACTCCTTAATCTCCGTGCCAAAAAAAAATATACCAACTTCTCCAGGACGGAGGGAGTATTAGACATCCGGATATAGTTGGATAACATGTTTTCAGAATATAAAAATGCTAGGAAGCTTGCACCATAGAGTCACTAAAAAGTCAGTGCAGAGCTGATTCTACTCCATGTGCCAGGCCAAGAACTCCTTTTAGTGAGCATTTTCTTGCCTTTTTATGGTCAAATTAGTAATTAGACATGAGAATATATTTGGAAAACATCCTTTCAGAGTATAAAATGCTAGGAATCTTGCGTTATGGAGTCACTAAAAAGAAAATGCACAGAGTTGATTCTACTCCGTGAGCTAGGTCAAGAACTCCTTGAAGTATGCATTTTCTTGCCATTTTTATGGTCAAATTATTATTACACATGAGAATATATTTGAAGAACATGTTTTTAGAGTATAAAATGCTAGGAATCTTGCGTTATAGAGTCACTAAAAAGAAAATGCGCAGAGCTGATTCTACTTCATGAGCCAGGTCAAGAACTCCCTGAAGTAAGCATTGTCTTTCCATTTTTATGGTCAAATTATTATTAGACATGAGTATATATTTGAAGAACATGTGTTTCAGAGTATAAAAATGCTAGGAAGCTTGCATCATAGAGTCACTAAAAAGTTAAAGTGCAGAGCTGATTCTACTCCGTGAGCCAGGCCAAGAACTCCTTGAAGTGAGCATTTTCTTGCCATTTTTATGGTCAAATTAGTTATTAGACAAGTGGATATAGTTGGAGAACATGTTTCAGAGCATAAAATTGTTAAGAAGCTTTCACCATAGTGTCATTAAAAAGTCAAAGTGCAGAGATGAATCTACTACGTGAACCAGGTCAAGAACTCCTTGAAGTGAGCATTTTCTTGCCATTTTTATGGGCAAATTAGTTATTAGACATGAGAATATATTTGGAAAACATGTTTTCAGAGTATAAAATGCTTGGAATCTTGCATTATGGAGTCACTAAAAAGAAAAGGCGCAGAGCTGATTCTACTCCGTGAGCCAGGTCAAGAATTCTGTGAAGTAAGCCTTTTCTTGACATTTTTATGGTCAAATTATTATTAGACAAGAGCATATAGTTGGAGAACATGTTTTCAGAGTATAAAAATGCTAGTAAGCTTGCGTCATAGAGTTACTAAAAAGTCAAAGTGCAGAGCTGATTCTACTTCGTGAGCCAGGTCAAGAACTCCTTGAAGTTAGCATTTTCTTACCGTTTTTATGGTCAAATTAATTACTCCCTCCATCCCATAGAAGTTGACACACTTTTCTTTTTGGTTTGTCCCATTAAAGTTGACATATTTCCTTTTTAATACGTGGGACCCACACAAAAATAATTAATCTATTCTCATGGGCCCCACATATCACCTCTAATACAATTACCTACTACACATTAAATATTATTTCTCTCACTTCACTTTACTTCACTTTACATTAAATTATTATACTCCTTAATCTCCGTGCCAAAAAAAAATATACCAACTTCTCCGGGACTGAGGGAGTATTAGACATCCGGATATAGTTGGATAACATGTTTTCAGAATATAAAAATGCTAGGAAGCTTGCACCATAGAGTCACTAAAAAGTCAGTGCAGAGCTGATTCTACTCCGTGAGCCAGGCCAAGAACTCCTTTTAGTGAGCATTTTCTTGCCATTTTATGGTCAAATTAGTAATTAGACATGAGAATATATTTGGAAAACATCCTTTCAGAGTATAAAATGCTAGGAATCTTGCGTTATGGAGTCACTAAAAAGAAAATGCACAGAGTTGATTCTACTCCGTGAGCTAGGTCAAGAACTCCTTGAAGTAAGCATTTTCTTGCCATTTTTATGGTCAAATTATTATTACACATGAGAATATATTTGAAGAACATGTTTTCAGAGTATAAAATGCTAGGAATCTTGCGTTATAGAGTCACTAAAAAGAAAATGCGCTGAGCTGATTCTACTTCATGAGCCAGGTCAAGAACTCCCTGAAGTAAGCATTTTCTTTCCATTTTCATGGTCAAATTATTATTAGACATGAGTATATATTTGAAGAACATGTGTTTCAGAGTATAAAAATGCTAGGAAGCTTGCATCATAGAGTCACTAAAAAGTCAGTGTAGAGCTGATTCTACTCCGTGAGTCAGGCCAAGAACTCCTTTTAGTGAGCATTTTCTTGCCATTTTATGGTCAAATTAGTAATTAGACATGAGAATATATTTGGAAAACACCCTTTCAGAGTATA
Organism: Pogostemon cablin; assembly: GCA_023678885.1. NCBI lineage: Eukaryota > Viridiplantae > Streptophyta > Magnoliopsida > Lamiales > Lamiaceae > Pogostemon > Pogostemon cablin. The sequence goes on from CM042991.1 coordinate 20,782,632, forward strand.
AAATGCTAGGAATCTTGCGTTATGGAGTCAATAAAAAGAAAATACGCAGAGCTGATTCTACTCCGTGAGCCAGGTCAAGAACTCCTTGAAGTAAGCATTTTCTTGCCATTTTTTTGGTCAAATTATTATTAGACATGAGAATATATTTGAAGAACATGTTTTCAGAGTATAAAATGCTAGGAATCTTGCGTTATGGAGTCACTAAAAAGAAAATGCGCAGAGCTGATTCTACTCCGTGAGTCAGGTCAAAAACTCTTTGAAGTAAGCATTTTCTTGCCATTTTTATGGTCAAATTATTATTAGACATGGGCACATAGTGGGAGAACATGTTTTCAGAGTATAATAATGCTAGGAAGCTTGCGTCATAGAGTCACTAAAAAGTTAAAGTGCAGAGCTGATTCTACTCCGTGAGCCAGGCCAAGAACTCCTTTAAGTGAGCATTTTCTTGCCATTTTTATGGTCAAATTAGTTATTAGACAAGTGGATATAGTTGGAGAACATGTTTCAGAGCATAAAATTGTTAAGAAGCTTGCACCATAGTGTCATTAAAAAGTCAAAGTGCAGAGCTGAATCTACTACGTGAACCAGGTCAAGAACTCCTTGAAGTAAGCATTTTCTTGCCATTTTTATGGGCAAATTAGTTATTAGACATGAGAATATATTTGGAAAACATGTTTTCAGAGTATAAAATGCTTGGAATCATGCGTTATGGAGTCACTAAAAAGAAAAGGCGCAGAGCTGATTCTACTCCGTGAGCCAGGTCAAGAATTCTGTGAAGTAAGCCTTTTCTTGACATTTTTATGGTAAATTATTATTAGACAAGAGCATATAGTTGGAGAACATGTTTTCAGAGTATAAAAATGCTAGTAAGCTTGCGTCATAGAGTTACTAAAAAGTCAAAGTGCAGAGCTGATTCTACTTCGTGAGCCAGGTCAGGAACTCCTTGAAGTTAGCATTTTCTTACCGTTTTTATGGTCAAATTAATTACTCCCTCTATCCCATAGAAGTTGACACACTTTCCTTTTTGGTTTGTCCCATTAAAGTTGACATATTTCCTTTTTAATACGTGGGACCCACACAAAAATAATTAATCTATTCTCATGGGCCCCACATATCACCTCTAATACAATTACCTACTACACATTAAATATTATTTTTCTACTTCACTTTACTTCACTTTACATTAAATTATTATACTCCTTAATCTCCGTGCCAAAAAAAAATATACCAACTTCTCCGGGACTGAGGGAGTATTAGACATCCGGATATAGTTGGATAACATGTTTTCAGAATATAAAAATGCTAGGAATCTTGCACCATAGAGTCACTAAAAAGTCAGTGCAGAGCTGATTCTACTCTGTGAGCCAGGCCAAGAACTCCTTTTAGTGAGCATTTTCTTACCATTTTATGGTCAAATTAGTAATTAGACATGAAAATATATTTGGAAAACATCCTTTCAGAGTATAAAATGCTAGGAATCTTGCGTTATGGAGTCACTAAAAAGAAAATGCACAGAGTTGATTCTACTCCGTGAGCCAGGTCCAGAACTCCTTGAAGTAAGCATTTTCTTGCCATTTTTATGGTCAAATTATTATTACACGTGAGAATATATTTGAAGAACATGTTTTCAGAGTATAAAATGCTAGGAATCTTGCGTTATAGAGTCACTGAAAAGAAAATACGCAGAGCTGGTTCTACTTCATGAGCCAGGTCAAGAACTCCCTGAAGTAAGCATTTTCTTTCCATTTTTATGGTCAAATTATTATTTGACATGAGCATGTATTTGAAGAACATGTGTTTCAGAGTATAAAAATGCTAGGAAGCTTGCATCATAGAGTCACTAAAAAGTTAAAGTGCAGAGCTGATTCTACTCCGTGAGCCAGGTCAAGAACTCCTTAAAGTAAGCATTTTCTCGCCATTTTTATGGTCAAATTATTATTAGACATGAGCATATAGTTGGAGAACATGTTTTCAGGGTATAAAAATGCTAGAAAGCTTGTGTCATAGAGTTACTAAAAAGTCAAAGTGCAGAGCTGATTCTACTCCGTGAGCCAGTCAAGAACTCCTTAAAGTTAGCATTTTCTTATCATTTTTATGGTCAAATTAATTATTAGACATGAGGATATAGTTGAATAACATGTTTTCAGAATATAAAAATGTTAGGAAGCTTGCACCATAGAGTCACTAAAAAGTCAGTGCAGAGCTGATTCTACTCCGTGAGCCAGGCCAAGAACTCCTTTTAGTGAGCATTTTCTTGCCATTTTATGGTCAAATTAGTAATTAGACATGAGAATATAGTTGGAAAACATCCTTTCAGAGTATAAAATGCAAGGAATCTTGCGTTATGGAGTCACAAAAAAGAAAATGCACAGAGTTGATTCTACTCCGTGAGCCAGGTCAAGAACTCTTTGAAGTAAGCATTTTCTTGCCATTTTTATGGTCAAATTATTATTACACGTGATAATATATTTGAAGAACATGTTTTCAGAGTATAAAATGCTAGTAAGCTTGCGTCATAGAGTTACTAAAGAGTCAAAGTGCAGAGCTGATTCTACTCCGTGAGCCAGGTCAAGAACTCCTTGAAGTTAGCATTTTCTTACCATTTTTGTGGTCAAATTAATTATTAGACATCCGGATATAGTTGGCTAACATGTTTTCTGAATATAAAAATGCTAGTAAGCTTCCACCATAGAGTCACTAAAAATTAAGTGCAGAGCTGATTCTACTCCGTGAGCCATGCCAAGAACTCCTTTTAGTGCGCATTTTCTGGCCATTTTACGGTCAAATTAGTAATTAGACATGAGAATATATTTGGAAAACATCCTTTCAGAGTATAAAATGCTAGGAATCTTGCGTTATGGAGTCACTAAGAAGAAAATGCACAGAGTTGATTCTGCTACGTGAGCCAGGTCAAGAACTCCTTGAAGTAAGCATTTTCTTGCCATTTTATGGTCAAATTATTCCACGTGAGAATATATTTGAAGAACATGTTTTCAGAGTATAAAATGCTAGGAATCTTTCGTTATAGAGTCACTAAAATGAAAATGCGCAGAGCTGATTCTACTTCATGAGCCAGGTCAAGAACTCCCTGAAGTAAACATTTTCTTTCCATTTTTATGGTCAAATTATTATTAGACAAGAGCATATATTTGAAGAACATGTGTTTCAGAGTATAAAAATGCTAGGAAGCTTGCATCATAGAGTCACTAAAAAGTTAAAGTGCAGAGCTGATTCTACTCCGTGAGCCAGGTCAAGAACTCCTTTAAGTAAGCATTTTCTTGCCATTTTTATGGTCAAATTATTATTAGACATGAGCATATAGTTGGAGAACATGTTTTCAGGGTATAAAAATGCTAAAAAGCTTGTGTCATAGAGTTACTAAAAAGTCAAAGTGTAGAGCTGATTCTACTCTGTGAGCCAGGTCAAGAACTCCTTAAAGTTAGCATTTTCTTACGGTTTTTATGGTCAAATTAATTATTAGACATGAGGATATAGTTGGATAACATGTTTTTAGAATATAAAAATGATAGGATGCTTGCACCATAGAGTCACTAAAAAGTCAAAGTGCAGAGCTGATTCTACTCCATGAGCCAGGCCAAGAACTCCTTGAAGTGAGCATTTTATTGCCATTTTTATGGTCAAATTAGTTATTTGAAATGAGAATATATTTGGAGAACATGCTTTCAGAGTATAAAGTGCTAGGAATATTAAGTTATAGAGTCACTAAAAAGAAAATACGCAGAGCTGATTCTACTCCGTGAGCCTGGTCAAGAACCACTTGAAGTAAGCATTTTCTTGCCATTTTTATGGTCAAATTATTATTAGACATGAGAATATATTTGAAGAACAAGTTTCAGAGTATAAAATGCTAGAAATCTTGCGTTATGGAGTCACTAAAAAGAAAATGCGCAGAGCTGATTCTACTCTGTGAGCCAGGTCAAAAACTCTTTGAAGTTAGCATTTTCTTACCATTTTTATGGTCAAATTAATTTTTAGACATCCGGATATAGTTGGATAACATGTTTTCAGAATATAAAAATGCTAGGAAGCTTGCACCATAGAGTCACTAAAAAGTCAGTGTAGAGCTGATTCTACTCCGTGAGCCAGGCCAAGAACTCCTTTTAGTGAGCATTTTCTTGCCATTTTATGGTCAAATTAGTAATTAGACATGAGAATATATTTGGAAAACTTCCTTTCAGAGTATAAAATGCTAGGAATCTTGCGTTATGGAGTCACTAAAAAGAAAATGCACAGAGTTGATTCTGTTACGTGAGCCAGGTCAAGAACTCCTTGAAGTAAGCATTTTCTTGCCATTTTTATGGTCAAATTATTATTACACGTGAGAATATATTTGAAGAACATGTTTTCAGAGTATAAAATGCTAGGAATCTTGCATTATAGAGTCACTAAAATGAAAATGCGCAGAGCTGATTCTATTTCATGAGCCAGGTCAAGAACTCCCTGAAGTAAGCATTTTCTTTCCATTTTTATGGTCAAATTATTATTAAACATGAGCATATATTTGAAGAACATGTGTTTCAGAGTATAAAAATGCTAGGAAGCTTGCATCATAGAGTCACTAAAAAGTTAAAGTGCAGAGCTGATTCTACTCCGTGAGCCAGGTCAAGAACTCCTTGAAGTAAGCATTTTCTTGCCATTTTTATGGTCAAATTAATATTAGACATGAGCATATAGTTGGAGAACATGTTTTCAGGGTATAAAAATGCTAGAAAGCTTGTGTCATAGAGTTACTAAAAAGTCAAAGTGCAGAGCTGATTCTACTCAGTGAGCCAGGTCAAGAACTCCTTAAAGTTAGCATTTTCTTGCGGTTTTTATGGTTAAATTAATTATTAGACATGAGGATATAGTTGGATAACATGTTTTTAGAATATAAAAATGATAGGATGCTTGCACCATAGAGTCACTAAAAAGTCAAAGTGCAGAGCTGATTTTACTCCATGAGCCAGGCCAAGAACTCCTTGAAGTGAGCATTTTATTGCCATTTTTATGGTCGAATTAGTTATTTGAAATGAGAACATATTTGGAGAACATGCTTTCAGAGTATAAAGTGCTAGGAATCTTACGTTATGGAGTCACTAAAAAGAAAATACGCAGAGCTGATTCTACTCCGTGAGCCAGGTCAAGAACTCCTTGAAGAAAGCATTTTCTTGCCATTTTTATGGTCAAATTATTATTAGACATGAGAATATATTTGAAGAACATGTTTTCAGAGTATAAAATGCTAGAAATCTTGCGTTATGGAGTCACTAAAAAGAAAATGCGCAGAGCTGATTCTACTCTGTGATCCAGGTCAAAAACTCTTTGAAGTAAGCATTTTCTTGCCATTTTTATGGTCAAATTATTATTAGACATGGGCATATAGTTGGAGAACATGTTTTCAGAGTATAATAATGCTAGGAAGCTTGCATCATAGAGTCACTAAAAAGTTAAAGTGCAGAGCTGATTCTACTCCGTGAGCCAGGCCAAGAACTCCTTGAAGTGAGCATTTTATTGCCATTTTTATGGTCAAATTAGTTATTAGACAAGTGGATATAGTCAAATAGATGTTGTAATATAAAAGAAAAACCAAAGGTTACAAAGATGTTGTAAATAAAGCAAGCCACAAGAGGCAAAAGCTCATTATTTAAATCTAAAGTACTCGTAATTCATATCATTGAACATGAGATGATGAGCAAAGTTAGGAGCCGAATCGTGCCAATCCAGATCTCCCCCCACGTTTGATAGTGAATCTGCAACTGTATTCCCCTCTCGAAAGATATGTGATACTCGAAAAGTCATAGCTGTTGTAATGTCCTTGATCCTTCTCCATTTTGCCAAAAGTCTCCATGGAATCTTCGGAGAAGGATCTGAAAAAGAATACACAACATACGTCGAATCTGATTCTAACCACAATGAATTCCATCCTTTATCATGAGCAATTTCAATAGCCGTGTATGCTACTGCCAATTCCGCTTCAAAAGTAAAACCATGTCCATATCCACATGTAAAACACCCCCTAGCAAAGCCTCTACTGTTTCTGAAGACACCTGCACCTGATATAACTCCTGGAGCACCTGAAGCATGTCCATCAGTGTTGACTTTGATCCATCCCGGTGGTGGAGGCTGCCACCTGAGAGATATGATGTGTGGAGCTTTCCTGGGTGATCCTCGAATGCCAAAGTACTTTAGGGTTTCCAAATCCTCTACCGTGTTATACATGGTGCCAGGAAAAAGTGTGCCAGCTTCTTAAACAAGTGATACGAGTATGGAGATGATACTAGAAACCCTCAACGGTTTGTGCTTCCCTTCTTCATCCAATTGGATATAGTTGGAGAACATGTTTCAGAGCATAAAATTGTTAGGAAGCTTGCACCATAGTGTCATTAAAAAGTCAAAGTGCAGAGCTGAATCTACTACGTGAACCAGGTCAAGAACTCCTTGAAGTGAGCATTTTCTTGCCATTTTTATGGGCAAATTAGTTATTAGACATGAGAATATATTTGGAAAACATGTTTTCAGAGTATAAAATGCTTTGAATCTTGCATTATGGAGTCACTAAAAAGAAAAGGCGCAGAGCTGATTCTACTCCGTGAGCCAGGAAAAAGAATTCTGTGAAGTAAGCCTTTTCTTGACATTTTTATGGTCAAATTATTATTAGAAAAGTGCATATAGTTGGAGAACATGTTTTCAGAGTATAAAAATGCTAGTAAGCTTGCGTCATAGAGTTACTAAAAAGTCAAAGTGCAGAGCTGATTCTACTCCGTGAGCCAGGTCAAGAACTCCTTGAAGTTAGCATTTTTCTTACCGTTTTTATGGTCAAATTAATTATTAGACATCCGGATATAGTTGGATAACATGTTTTCAGATTATAAAAATACTAGGAAGCTTGCACCATAGAGTCACTAAAAAGTCAGTGCAGAGCTGATTCTACTCCTTGAGCCAGGCCAAGAACTCCTTTTAGTTAGCATTTTCTTGCCATTTTATGGTCAAATTAGTAATTAGACATGAGAATATATTTGGAAAACATCCTTTCAGAGTATAAAATGCTAGGAATCTTGCGTTATGGAGTCACTAAAAAGAAAATGCACAGAGTTGATTCTACTCCGTGAGCCAGGTCTAGAACTCCTTGAAGTAAGCATTTTCTTGCCATTTTTATGGTCAAATTATTATTACACGTGAGAATATATTTGAAGAACATGTTTTCAGAGTATAAAATGCTAGTAAGCTTGCGTCATAGAGTTACTAAAAAGTCAAAGTGCAGAGCTGATTCTACTCCGTGAGCCAGGTCAAGAACTCCTTGAAGTTAGCATTTTCTTACCATTTTTATGGTCAAATTAATTTTTAGACATCCGGATATAGTTGGATAACATGTTTTCAGAATATAAAAATGCTAGGAAGCTTGCACCATAGAGTCACTAAAAAGTCAGTGTAGAGCTGATTCTACTCCGTGAGCCAGGCCAAGAACTCCTTTTAGTGAGCATTTTCTTGCCATTTTATGGTCAAATTAGTAATTAGACATGAGAATATATTTGGAAAACATCCTTTCAGAGTATAAAATGCTAGGAATCTTGCTTTATGGAGTCACTAAAAAGAAAATGCACAGAGTTGATTCTGCTACTTGAGCCAGGTCAAGAACTCCTTGAAGTAAGCATTTTCTTGCCATTTTTATGGTCAAATTATTATTACACTTGAGAATATATTTGAAGAACATGTTTTCAGAGTATAAAATGCTAGGAATCTTGCATTATAGAGTCACTAAAATGAAAATGCGCAGAGCTGATTATATTTCATGAGCCAGGTCAAGAACTCCCTGAAGTAAGCATTTTCTTTCCATTTTTATGGTCAAATTATTATTAAACATGAGCATATATTTGAAGAACATGTGTTTCATTGTATAAAAATGCTAGGAAGCTTGCATCATAGAGTCACTAAAAAGTTAAAGTGCAGAGCTGATTCTACTCCGTGAGCCAGGTCAAGAACTCCTTGAAGTAAGCATTTTCTTGCCATTTTTATGGTCAAATTATTATTAGACATGAGCATATAGTTGGAGAACATGTTTTCAGGGTATAAAAATGCTAGAAAGCTTGTGTCATAGAGTTACTAAAAAGTCAAAGTGCAGAGCTGATTCTACTCAGTGAGCCAGGTCAAGAACTCCTTAAAGTTAGCATTTTCTTACGGTTTTTATGGTTAAATTAATTATTAGACATGAGGATATAGTTGGATAACATGTTTTTAGAATATAAAAATGATAGGATGCTTGCACCATAGAGTCACTAAAAAGTCAAAGTGCAGAGCTGATTCTACTCCATGAGCCAGGCCAAGAACTCCTTGAAGTGAGCATTTTATTGCCATTTTTATGGTCGAATTAGTTATTTGAAATGGGAACATACTTGGAGAACATGCTTTCAGAGTATAAAGTGCTAGGAATCTTACGTTATGGAGTCACTAAAAAGAAAATACGCAGAGCTGATTCTACTCCGTGAGCCAGGTCAAGAACTCCTTGAAGAAAGCATTTTCTTGCCATTTTTATGGTCAAATTATTATTAGACATGAGAATATATTTGAAGAACATGTTTTCAGAGTATAAAATGCTAGAAATCTTGCGTTATGGAGTCACTAAAAAGAAAATGCGCAGAGCTGATTCTACTCTATGATCCAGGTCAAAAACTCTTTGAAGTAAGCATTTTCTTGCCATTTTTATGGTCAAATTATTATTAGACATGGGCATATAGTTGGAGAACATGTTTTCAGAGTATAATAATGCTAGGAAGCTTGCATCATAGAGTCACTAAAAAGTTAAAGTGCAGAGCTGATTCTACTCCGTGAGCCAGGCCAAGAACTCCTTGAAGTGAGCATTTTATTGCCATTTTTATGGTCAAATTAGTTATTAGACAAGTGGATATAGTCAAATAGATGTTGTAATATAAAAGAAAAACCAAAGGTTACAAAGATGTTGTAAATAAAGCAAGCCACAAGAGGCAAAAGCTCATTATTTAAATCTAAAGTACTCGTAATTCATATCATTGGACATGAGATGATGAGCAAAGTTAGGAGCCGAATCGTGCCAATCCAGATCTCCCCCCACGTTTGATAGTGAATCTGCAACTGTATTCCCCTCTCGAAAGATATGTGATACTCGAAAAGTCATAGCTGTTGTAATGTCCTTGATCCTTCTCCATTTTGCCAAAAGTCTCCATGGAATCTTCGGAGAAGGATCTGAAAAAGAATACACAACATACGTCGAATCTGATTCTAACCACAATGAATTCCATCCTTTATCATGAGCAATTTCAATAGCCGTGTATGCTACTGCCAATTCCGCTTCAAAAGTAAAACCATGTCCATATCCACATGTAAAACACCCCCTAGCAAAGCCTCTACTGTTTCTGAAGACACCTGCACCTGATATAACTCCTGGAGCACCTGAAGCATGTCCATCAGTGTTGACTTTGATCCATCCCGGTGGTGGAGGCTGCCACCTGAGAGATATGATGTGTGGAGCTTTCCTGGGTGATCCTCAAACGCCAAAGTACTTTAGGGTTTCCAAATCCTCTACCGTGTTATACATGGTGCCAGGAGAAAGTGTGTCAGCTTCTTTAACAAGTGATACGAGTATGGAGATGATACTAGAAACCCTCAACGGTTTGAGCTTCCCTTCTTCATCCAATTGGATATAGTTGGAGAACATGTTTCAGAGCATAAAATTGTTAGGAAGCTTGCACCGTAGTGTCATTAAAAAGTCAAAGTGCAGAGTTGAATCTACTACGTGAACCAGGTCAAGAACTCCTTGAAGTGAGCATTTTCTTGCCATTTTTATGGGCAAATTAGTTATTAGACATGAGAATATATTTGGAAAACATGTTTTCAGAGTATAAAATGCTTGGAATCCTACATTATGGAGTCACTAAAAAGAAAAGGCGCAAAGCTGATTCTACTCCGTGAGCCAGGTCAAGAATTCTGTGAAGTAAGCTTTTTCTTGACATTTTTATGGTCAAATTATTATTAGACAAGAGCATATAGGTGGAGAACATGTTTTCAGAGTATAAAAATGCTAGTAAGCTTGCGTCATAGAGTTACTAAAAAGTCAAAGTGCAGAGCTGATTCTACTTCGTGAGCCAGGTCAAGAACTCCTTGAAGTTAGCATTTTCTTACCATTCTTATGGTCAAATTAATTATTAGACATCCGGATATAGTTGGATAACATGTTTTCAGAATATAAAAATACTAGGAAGCTTGCACCATAGAGTCACTAAAAAGTCAGTGCAGAGCTGATTCTACTCCGTGAGCTAGGCCAAGAACTCCTTTTAGTGAGCATTTTTTGGCCATTTTATGGTCAAATTAGTAATTAGACATGAGAATATATTTGGAAAACATCCTTTCAGAGTATAAAATGCTAGGAATCTTGCGTTATGGAGTCACTAAAAAGAAAATGCACAGAGTTGATTCTACTCCGTGAGCTAGGTCAAGAACTCCTTGAAGTACGCATTTTCTTTCCATTTTTATGGTCAAATTATTATTACACGTGAGAATATATTTGAAGAACATGTTTTCAGAATATAAAATGCTAGGAATCTTGCGTTATAGAGTCACTAAAAAGAAAATGCGCAGAGCTGATTCTACTTCATGAGCCAGGTCAAGAACTCCCTGAAGTAAGCATTTTCTTTCCATTTTTATGGTCAAATTATTATTAGACATGAGCATATATTTGAAGAACATGTGTTTCAAAGTATAAAAATGCTAGGAAGCTTGCATCATAGAGTCACTAAAAAGTTAAAGTGCAGAGCTGATTCTACTCCGTGAGCCAGGTCAAGAACTCCTTGAAGTAAGCATTTTCTTGCCATTTTTATGGTCAAATTATTATTAGACATGAGCATATAGTTGGAGAACATGTTTTCAGGGTATAAAAATGCTAGAAAACTTGTGTCATAGATTTACTAAAAAGTCAAAGTGCAGAGCTGATTCTACTCCGTGAGCCAGGTCAAGAACTCCTTAAAGTTAGCATTTTCTTACCATTTTTATGGTCAAATTAATTATTAGACATGAGGATATAGTTGGATAACATGTTTTTAGATTATAAAAATGATAGGATGCTTGCACCATAGAGTCACTAAAAAGTCAAAGTGCAGAGCTGATTCTACTCCATGAGCCAGGCCAAGAACTCCTTGAAGTGAGCATTTTATTGCCATTTTTATGGTCAAATTAGTTATTTGAAATGAGAATATATTTGGAGAACATGCTTTCAGAGTATAAAATGCTAGGAATCTTAAGTTATGGAGTCACTAAAAAGAAAATATGCAGAGCTGATTCTACTCCGTGAGCCTGGTCAAGAACTACTTGAAGTAAGCATTTTCTTGCCATTTTTATGGTCAAATTATTATTAGACATGAGAATATATTTGAAGAACATGTTTTCAGAGTATAAAATGCTAGAAATCTTGCGTTATGGAGTCATTAAAAAGAAAATGCGCAGAGCTGATTCTACTCTGTGAGCCAGGTCAAAAACTATTTGAAGTAAGCATTTTCTTGCCATTTTTATGGTCAAATTATTATTAGACATGGGCATATAGTTGGAGAACATGTTTTCAGAGTATAATAATGCTAGGAAGCTTGCGTCATAGAGTCACTAAAAGTTAAAGTGCAGAGCTGATTCTACTCCGTGAGACAGGCCAAGAACTCCTTGAAGTGAGCATTTTATTGCCATTTTTATGGTCAAATTAGTTATTAGACAAGTGGATATAGTCAAATAGATGTTTTAATATAAAAGAAAAACCAAAGGTTACAAAGATGTTATAAATAAAGCAAGCCACAAGAGGCAAAAGCTCATTATTTAAATCTAAAGTACTCGTAATTCATATCATTGAACATGAGATGATGAACAAAGTTAGGAGCCGAATCGTACCAATCCAGATCTCCCCCCACGTTTGATAGTGAATCTGCAACTGTATTCCCCTCTCGAAAGATATGTGATACTCTAAAATTCATAGCTGTTGTAATGTCCTTGATCCTTCTCCATTTTGCCAAAAGTCTCAATGGAATCTTCGGAGAAGGATCTGAAAAAGAATACACAACATACGTCGAATCTGATTCTAACCACAATGAATTCCATCCTTTATCATGAGCAATTTCAATAGCCGTGTATGCTGCTGCCAATTCCGCTTCAAAAGTAAAACCATGTCCATATCCACATGTAAAACACCCCCTAGCAAAGCCTCTACTGTTTCTGAAGACACCTGCACCTGATATAACTCCTGGAGCACCTGAAGCATGTCCATCAGTGTTGACTTTGATCCATCCCGGTGGTGGAGGCTGCCACCTGAGAGATATGTTGTGTGGAGCTTTCCTAGGTGATCCTCGAATGCCAAAGTACTTTAGGGTTTCCAAATCCTCTACCGTGTTATACATGGTGCCAGGAGAAAGTTTGCCAGCTTCTTAAACAAGTGATACGAGTATGGAGATGATACTAGAAACCCTCAACGGTTTGTGCTTCCCTTCTTCATCCAATTGGATATAGTTGGAGAACATGTTTCAGAGCATAAAATTGTTAGGAAGCTTGCACCATAGTGTCATTAAAAAGTCAAAGTGCAGAGCTGAATCTACTACGTGAACCAAGTCAAGAACTCCTTGAAGTGAGCATTTTCTTGCCATTTTTATGGGCAAATTAGTTATTAGACATGAGAATATATTTGGAAAACATGTTTTTAGAGTATAAAATGCTTTGAATCTTGCGTTATGGAGTCACTAAAAAGAAAAGGCGCAGAGCTGATTCTACTCCGTGAGCCAGGACAAGAATTATGTGAAGTAAGCTTTTTCTTGACATTTTTATGGTCAAATTATTATTAGAAAAGAGCATATAGTTGGAGAACATGTTTTCAGAGTATAAAAATGCTAGTAAGCTTGCGTCATAGAGTTACTAAAAAGTCAAAGTGCAGAGCTGATTCTACTCCGTGAGCCAGGTCAAGAACTCCTTGAAGTTAGCATTTTCTTACCGTTTTTATGGTCAAATTAATTATTAGACATCCGGATATAGTTGGATAACATGTTTTTAGAATATAAAAATACTAGGAAGCTTGCACCATAGAGTCACTAAAAAGTCAGTGCAGAGCTGATTCTACTCCTTGAGCCAGGCCAAGAACTCCTTTTAGTGAGCATTTTCTTGCCATTTTGTGGTCAAATTAGTAATTAGACATGAGAATATATTTGGAAAACATCCTTTCAGAGTATAAAATGCTAGGAATCTTGCGTTATGGAGTCACTAAAAAGAAAATGCACAGAGTTGATTCTACTCCGTGAGCCAGGTCTAGAACTCCTTGAAGTAAGCATTTTCTTGCCATTTTTATGGTCAAATTATTATTACACGTGAGAATATATTTGAAGAACATGTTTTCAGAGTATAAAATGCTAGTAAGCTTGCGTCATAGAGTTACTAAAAAGTCAAAGTGCAGAGCTGATTCTACTCCGTGAGCCAGGTCAAGAACTCCTTGAAGTTAGCATTTTCTTACCGTTTTTATGGTCAAATTAATTTTTAGACATCCGGATATAGTTGGATAACATGTTTTCAGAATATAAAAATGCTAGGAACCTTGCACCATAGAGTCACTAAAAAGTCAGTGTAGAGCTGATTCTACTCCGTGAGCCAGGCCAAGAACTCCTTTTAGTAAGCATTTTCTTGCCATTTTATGGTCAAATTAGTAATTAGACATGAGAATATATTTGGAAAACATCCTTTCAGAGTATAAAATGCTAGGAATCTTGCGTTATGGAGTCACTAAAAAGAAAATGCACAGAGTTGATTCTACTCCGTGAGCTAGGTCAAGAACTCCTTGAAGTAAGCATTTTCTTTCCATTTTAATGGTCAAATTATTATTACACGTGAGAATATATTTGAAGAACATGTTTTCAGATTATAAAATGCTAGGAATCTTGCGTTATAGAGTCACTAAAAAGAAAATGCGCAGAGCTGATTCTACTTCATGAGCCAGGTCAAGAACTCCTTGAAGTAAGCATTTTCTTTCCATTTTTATGGTCAAATTATTATTAGACATGAGCATATATTTGAAGAACATGTGTTTCAGAGTATAAAAATGCTAGGAAGCTTGCATCATAGAGTCACTAAAAAGTTAAAGTGCAGAGCTGATTCTACTCCGTGAGCCAGGTCAAGAACTCCTTGAAGTAAGCATTTTCTTGCCATTTTTATGGTCAAATTATTATTAGACATGAGCATATAGTTGGAGAACATGTTTTCAGGGTATAAAAATGCTAGAAAGTTTGTGTCATAGAGTTACTAAAAAGTCAAAGTGCAGAGATGATTCTACTCCGTGAGCCAGGTCAAGAACTCCTTAAAGTTAGCATTTTCTTACCGTTTTTATGGTCAAATTAATTATTAGACATGAGGATATAGTTGGATAACATGTTTTTAGAATATAAAAATGATAGGATGCTTGCACCATAGAGTCACTAAAAAGTCAAAGTACAGAGCTGATTCTACTCCATGAGCCAGGCCAAGACCTCCTTGAAGTGAGCATTTTATTGCCATTTTTATGGTCAAATTAGTTATTTGAAATGAGAATATATTTGGAGAACATGCTTTCAGAGTATAAAGTGCTAGGAATCTTACGTTATGGAGTCACTAAAAAGAAAATACGCAGAGCTGATTCTACTCCGTGAGCCAGGTCAAGAACTCCTTGAAGTATGCATTTTCTTGCCATTTTTTTGGTCAAATTATTATTAGACATGAGAATATATTTGAAGAACATGTTTTCAAAGTATAAAATGCTAGGAATCTTGCGTTATGGAGTCACTAAAAAGAAAATGCGCAGAGTTGATTCTACTCCATGAGCCAGGTCAAAAACTCTTTGATGTAAGCATTTTCTTGCCATTTTTATGGTCAAATTATTATTAGACCTGGGCACATAGTTGGAGAACATGTTTTCAGAGTATAATAATGCTAGGAAGCTTGCGTCATAGGGTCACTAAAAAGTTAAAGTGCAGAGCTGATTCTACTCCGTGAGCCAGGCCAAGAACTCCTTGAAGTGAGCATTTTCTTGCCATTTTTATGGTCAAATTAGTTATTAGAGAAGTGGATATAGTTGGAGAACATGTTTCAGAGCATAAAAATGTTAGGAAGCTTGCACCATAGTGTCATTAAAAAGTCAAAGTGCAGAGCTGAATCTACTACGTGAACCAGGTCAAGAACTCCTTGAAGTGAGCATTTTCTTGCCATTTTTATGGGCAAATAAGTTATTAGACATGAAAATATATTTGGAAAACATGTTTTCAGAGTATAAAATGCTTAGAATCTTGCGTTATGGAGTCACTAAAAAGAAAAGGCGCAGAGCTGATTCTACTCAGTGAGCCAGGTCAAGAATTCTGTGAAGTAAGCCTTTTCTTGACATTTTTATGGTCAAATTATTATTAGACAAGAGCATATAGTTGGAGAACATGTTTTCAGAGTATAAAAATGCTAGTAAGCTTGCGTCATAGAGTTACTAAAAAGCCAAAGTGCAGAGCTGATTCTACTTCGTGAGCCAGGTCAAGAACTCCTTGAAGTTAGCATTTTCTTACCATTTTTATGGTCAAATTAATTACTCCCTCCTTCCCATAGAAGTTGACACACTTTCCTTTTTGGTTTGTGTTGGATTGTATACTAAAAGTCTAGCTTTAGTATGAACAATGTCATAACAATATTTGAAATGAGAATCATTGATCAAATGATTGCATCTTATAATTTATTTTATATGCATGATGCAATAGTCCATTAACTTTATACTGTAGATAATATGTTGTGCGCAACACGCGGAAGATCATATTATCGGTTTCCTTATAAAGTATAAACAGATGCTCACAACTGAGATAGACGGGGACTCTCTATCGGTATGGTTGTAGTGTGGTTTGGTATTAGCTTGTCTTGGCTATAGAATCACATTAGTGCACTTGTGTGTATTGAGCAGGACCGCCTTGTTGGGCAATTGGATCGTGTGGTCCAAACGTGATCGTTAGGGTTACAGTAAACATAAACAGGGGAAGCGATTAAACAAGATTACCGTACTTCAGGGTTGATGTAGAGTCTGAATCACTGCAGAAGAACACCTCTTGATCTTCTGCTGTATGTCCCAAGTCAACTCTGGTGTTGGGTGGTCAACAATCCCCAGAGTTCTCTCAATCTGCTTCTCTCTAACTCACGTCAAAAGAGGCGCAGGAAGTTAGCTTTCCAGAAGCTGAGATGACTATATATATTGGGCTACAGCAGGGACCAGGAGGAGAAATTGGGCTGGGCCTCAATTGAATTTAATTAACCAAGCTTAGCCCAAAGATTTTAATTAAATACAATAATAATAATATAGTCCACTAAAATATTATTACTGCACTACCCGTCCAATCCCAAAATTATGTTCTGGGCTCCTTCTTATTATAAGCCCGACAGTCTCCCCATGTTTAAGATAAACAATGTCCATTAATTAATTAAGTTACTGACAACTCAAATTAATTAATATCTCATCCAAGAGTAGTACCACTCAACCTTTTTATCATGCCGGAAATTAATCCACTTGCAAGATTTACATGATAAACCTTATGAGCTCCTCAAGGGGACATCATCAACCTATGTCGGGCATGGATTCCTTCTACAATCAACAGCACACCATAGATACAGCACTACTTCCCAACTCACCGAGTTTGTTGATTTAATACTTATAAATCTCACCTATTGATGAATCAAAGAAATACATACTGCCCTACGTGTCGAGGTTATTGTATAGGGATTAAGAGCACGGACATCCATAATAACAGAGATCAAGTTCTTCTATAAGTCAGTATAAGTCGAACGATCTCAAGCGGTCCTGCTCAATACACACAAGTGCACTAATGTGATTCTATAGCCAAGACAAGCTAATACCAAACCACACTACAACTATACCGATAGAGAGTCCCCGTCTATCTCAGTTGTGAGCATCTGTTTATACTTTATAAGGAAACCGATAATATGATCTTCTGTGTGTTGTCGCACAACATATTATCTACAGTATAAAGTAAATGGACTATTGCATCATGCATATAAAATAAATTATAAGATGCAATCATTTGATCAATGATTCTCATTTCAAATATTGTTATAACATTGTTCATACTAAAGCTAGACTTTTAGTATACAATCCAACACGCCTGAGATCGTTCTTCTTATACTGACTATATAGTAGAACTTGATCTCTGTTATTATGGAAGTTCGTGCTCTTAATCCCTATACAATAACCTCGACACGTAGGGCAGTATGTATTTCTTTGATTAATCAATGGGTGAGATTTATAAGTATTAAATCAACAAACTCGGTGAGTTGGGAAGTAGTGATGTATCTATGGTGTGCTGTTGATTGTAGAAGGAATCCATGTCCGTCATAGGTTGATGATGTCCCCTTGAGGAGCTCATAAGGTTTATCATGTAAATCTTGCAAGTGGATTAATTTCCGGCATGATAAAAAGGTTGAGTGGTACTACTCTTGGATGAGATATTAATTAATTTGAGTTGCCAGTAACTTAATTAATTAATGGACATTGAATATCTTAAACATGGGGAGACTATCGGGCTTATAATAAGAAGGAGCCCAGAACATAATTTGGGATTGGATGGGTAGTGCAATAATAATATTTTAGTGGACTATATTATTATTATTGGATTTAATTAAAAGCTTTGGGCTAAGCTTGGTTAATTAAATTCAATTGAGGCCCAGCCCAATTTCTCCTCCTGGTCCCTGCAGTAGCCCTTATAAATAAGTTATCTCAGTTCCTGTTGACCCTAAGTCAGTGCCTCATTTGACAGTTAGAAAGAACAGGAGCAGATTGAGAGAATCCTGCGGATTGTTGCCCACACAACAGCAGGATTCAACTTGGGACATACTGCAGAAGATTGAGAGGTGGTTCTCTACAACGGTTCATCCTCTACATCAACCCAGAAGTACGGTAAACAAGATTTAATTGCTTCCGCTGTTTATATGTTTGCCTGATTACTAACGATCACGTTTGGACCACACGATCCAATTGCCCAACAATTGGTATCAGAGCGTTGGTTTCGTGGTGAAACGTGATTCGTAAGGTTGGGTTTTTTTGTGATTATTTGATTATATGGTATAATCTGGGTTAATCGCATATTGTGCAGTCAGTCTGTATGTGAATATGTGATTGAAGTTTTAACTTTGTAATCTCATATTGCTTTGTGTTCTACTGATGTGATTAGAAAAGTCAGTGTATTTTTCTTTGATTGAATACATAATACACAATTTTTTTTTTGATCACACAAACACAAACATCAATCGGTCAACTGTAATCATCCCATCACACAAACACACCACTGTTGGGTGTACATTCGAAATGTCGGCCCGACCCGGTGGTTCAAGGACTGACCGGCGCTAATTATCGAGGCGCTGGAGGCTGGCCGGCGGCGCGTCAAGGATAGAGGACGTCGCGGCGGCGTCTGGGGCCGAGCCTCAGGATCGACGGTGAACTGGGCGGAGGCGGCCTCAGATGGATCGCGACGGTGCGTAAGTGATCGACGAAGGACCAAGCCATTCCAGACGGGGACTGCTGTGGCGGAACAGATCTGAGATGGCGGAAATGCCCCAGGCGAGTCAGAAGGGATCTGATAGAATCCCACCCGATCCCGGTCGGATCGGAGAAGATCGGCGCGGATCTGACGGCGTGTGATGGCTCAGCGATGGAATCGAGGCGGCGCTGTTGACGACGGGCTTGATGGATGGCCGTGCGACGCTGGAGTCCCGATTCTGGATGGCTGGTGCGACCGTCGGCGAATGCAGCGGCTAGTCAGCGCTGCTTTGATAAATGGGCTGCAGGGTGACTTCTGGCTGCAGCGGCGCAAGGTTGCGGTTTCCGGCGCAAGTGGGCAGTGGGCGAGTCGACGGTGGCTTCCAGCGGGTCGACTCGGGATTTCGCCGTGCGGCGCTGGCGACTGGCAGCACTGAGTTGCAGCGGATCGGAGGAGATTGGCTACAGCACTCTACTGACCGCGACGGAGCTTGCTTCTGAATTTCCGTTGCTCGTCTGCAAGGTGGCAGTGTTGGAACCGGGCAAGTCCATTGAGGGTTCCGATCGAGTCCAGTGGGCGGCGGGTTACCTGCTATTGCCGATCGGTTGTAGGATGGAGGCGCTGGACTACAGCTTCACGGCACGGCAGAAGTTGGCGGTTATCGTCGGGCACACTGGATCGTCGCACGATGGTGGGCTGCGGTTGCAGCGGCCGGCTACAGCGGCGCTAATTTGCACTGGTAGTTTGCTGGCAGTGAGTGCAGGCGGCGGCATGTGATTAGGGCAGCTTTCTGTGATTTGGGCTGTCCAGACAGGGCCCAATTTTTTAATTATTGGTTTTTGGGCTAGGGTCTGTTGGGCCCAAATCCTTTTATTATTGCCTTGGGCCTGATTTGTTGTTGCTGTGTATTGGGCTGCTTGGTTGTATTTTATTAATATACCTGTTGGGCCCAATTCAGTAATTTTTTAAAGGCTGCTCAATTAATTTTAATTTGGTTTTGGGCTGTTGGGCCCAATTTTAATTAAAATGGTATTGGGCTGCTGGGCCCATGGGCTGCTCAATTTTAATTTGGTTTTGGGCTGTTGGCCCAAATTTAATTAAAATGGACATGGGTTGCTGGACCTTAATTGCTGGATTTAATTAATTGTGGGTTTGATGTTGGGCCAAGGTTAAATATTGGGCTAGACCTTAATGCAGAAATTGGCAAGATAAATGGGCTTAATTATTTTAATAATTGGCTTCTCATTTTATGCTAATAATGTTTGGGTCAGCTGGGCCTATTTATATGACCCAACATTTTATGCAATTAATTATGATATATAACTGATTTAATTGTTTTAACTTGACAATTAATTGTTATATATGAATGACATGTTCTATGTGATTTATCTATTTAAATTGCTGTTAATAGAAGCATGTTAAGATGTATATTTTATTTATGAAATATTATATGCATGTCTAAAACCCTCGGTGTTAAATAACTAAGTGGGAGAGGGGATTGGTAATAAATTCCCGCGGCCTCCATTATTGGTTTGTAAGTGATGTGAGTAAACTTGCGTGTTGGCATAGGCCTTCCTCCCTAACGGATGAGTTTATTCACGGATCACTGGTACAGACTTCATAAATAATTATTGTTTGTAATGTGGCACATAAACTTGTGTGTTGGCATAGGCCTTCCTCCCTAACGGATGAGTTTGTGTGCGGTACACTGGTACAAACTTATAATTGATGATTGTAGGAAGCTACCCGAGCGCGTGTGTACTTCTCCAACTGTAAGGCACATAAGCTCGCGCAGTGGACTTTGGATCAAATAATGGTGTACACTTAGGTGTAAATAATTAGTATCCTCCCCAACGGAGTCACTGCTATTATTTGCATGGCTAAAAAGTAACCGACTATTAATTATTTTGTCATAAAGTTAGGTTGACAAATGAAATTAATGGGTAAAACCTTCTCTTGTAAATGTTCGGGTTTGTAAATGTCCACACTAATGTGGCTTGCAGACTCACGGTGCTTGAGATGTCGGTGAATTTTATTTTATATTGTTTTGAGGGAAACAATATAAAAGGATAAAATTCGAAGTTTTGATCTGAATATTTATTTGTGATTCTCTGAATTTCGAATGGTATTATCTCACTAATTGTTAACTAAAAGAAATTATATTTACTTGTCCAAATTAACTGATTAGAAAAGAATCTTAATTTTTAAATTTACTGCTTAAGAAAATACATGTGTTCTCTCAAAGGACGGCTCATGATGTCTATTAAAGTCTTTAGTGAAGAGATGAGAGGATCATAGAAATATGATGAACTCATGTAACTCTTCAGATACTTGAGTAATTTAAAAGGCGCAAGATCATGATAGAATTTGATGAATGAATTGGAAAAGCTTGGAGTATAAATTGAAAGGGAAACCTAGATCAATTTTATTCTCCATGTTTAGCCTTGATGTTTTGAGAAAGTTCTACCTGAAATACTAGAGGATGTATATGGTGGGAGACTTCTGACAAAACATGTGGCAAAGGAAAGCCATTTTCATCATAAAGTGAACAAGTTTAATATCTTATTCACTAGTTGTTTAAACATGATTAGTGATGGCATCTATTAACACGAAGTGTGTAGATACTGGAATCACTAAATGTTTATTACTAAGTGAGGATAAGATAGTTATGACATGGGTAAAACTACAAAGGTAGTGGCTATTGCAGTGGGAGTTGTTTATTTATCTCATGATAAGAATAAACGATTGATTATGAGAAATTGCCTTTACGTACATTTCATAGAAAGAATTTGATTTCGGTTTCTATGCATTAACGGATGGACACTTCATTTCATTTAAATGACATGGTCATAGTAATGAGGAATGAGGCTTTAATCCGTTAAAGTACGTTGGTGGATAATAAGTATACTCTTAAATCATGTTCATCCCACAGATGCAATAAATAATAATTAATAATGCATCTTCTAAAATTAGTAAGAGAAAGGAACCTTCGGAGATGAACTAAACATACATTTGGCGTCTAAGACTAATTCATTTTACTTGAGTAGGATTCAAAAGTTGATAGCCGATAGACCGTAAGGTTTATCTGAAGTGGAAACTATCAGACTTGCGAGTCCTGCTTGGAAGTAAAAATGATTAACTGCCTTTTCAAGGCTGTGGGGTGTAGAGCCAAAGATATATATGTTGGAATTAGTTCATTCTGATTCAAGCGAACCTAATATTATCCAGGCGAGAGGTGGTTATGAATATTCGAAAATTATTCTGGAAACCAATATATTTATATGATGCACTGCATGTCTAAGTTCTTTGATTAATTCAAGAATTGTAAGGCTGGTACAGTGAAGCGTCATGAAAAATATATTAAGTCATTACGATTCAATCATGATGGCGAATACCTCTTGGGATAGTTAGGAGCTATTGATCAGAAGTTGAGATTAAATCTCAAGTTGACTACACCGGGTATTCCCCAGCTGAATGGTGTGGTGGGTAGAAGGTATTAGGCTCTTATGGTTATGATTAGATAGATGATGAATTATTTGAAATAATTAAATTCATTTTATGGATATGCCCTAGATACAGTAATTCGTGAAACGTTTGTCTGTATATGGGATATCCTAGAAAAATGAAGGGTGATTTATTTAGTCCAAAAGATCGAAGGATAATTTTAACTCAATAACTAGATTTTTGGAAAAGGACTATGTAATAAATCACAAACCCATGTATAAGTTGTTCTAAAGGAAGTGAGAGTAAAACACTAAGTATAAGTACCAAGTGTACAAGAGGATATACCACAAGGTAAACTGCAACGCGT
Source organism: Pogostemon cablin (assembly GCA_023678885.1). NCBI lineage: Eukaryota > Viridiplantae > Streptophyta > Magnoliopsida > Lamiales > Lamiaceae > Pogostemon > Pogostemon cablin. Next base: position 20,804,970 of record CM042991.1, read on the forward strand.
GTCACGTCTGATACACAATTACATGTAGTGCCTTGTCGTAGTGGGAGGGTTGTATGACAACCCATAAATATATGTTTTGGGAGAGTCGTGAGACTTGATCCCTAGTGAACATGGTATTGTCCCACGGATATGACGTAGCACTACAAGATGAAAATGCGGAATCTTAGTAAGTTGCAATGCATGTTGAAATAGAATCTACGGACTCTATATTAAGTCTGGGAACTTGTATGACCACTAAATGGTGTAAAAGCCATTGCAAGGGTCAAAGGAAATAAAAGAGGATCATACAGAAAGGTGAAAATCTTGGAAGCAAAGCTTGTTGCGAAAAGATGTACTCAGAAAGAAATGGTTCGATTATGAGGAAACATGTTCGCTGGTAGCTATGCTTATGTTGATCCGGATTCTTTTATTTATTGCTGCTCATATTAAATTATGAGGGACAGCAAATAGATGTCAAGACAACTTTCCTGATTGGAAGTCTTGAGGAAAACATCTATGTGAAGCAACCAGAGTAATTCATTGCAAAGTACTAATAGCATTTTGATAGTAAGCTTAAAAGTGTCCAGCGATGGACTAAAGCAAGCTTTAAGATTGTGAAGCATCTGTTTTGATTAGATAATCCAGTGGCATGGATTTAAATCAATGAGCGGATGAGTCTTGTGTATTGTAAAGAGTGACGGAAACGTGGTGGTATTTCTTGGACTATATGTAGATAGTATCTTGCTCATTGGAGACAATGAAAGAGTATTATCGGGCGTATGGGTACGGTTAATAAAGCGGTAGATATGAAGGACTTAAGAAAGACAAATATATCCTTTTGATCACGGTAATACGGATCAAAAGAAAGGACATTATGCTTATCTCAAGTTTCATAAATGATACAGTCCATACTCGTTTAGCATGTGAATTTATCTTAGTGAATGTGTCTTTGAGATACAAAAAGAAGATAAGGTAGATGAAAGCGGTTCCTTATGCTTCGGCGAATAAGGAAGCTTAATCTAAGGAATGCTATGAACGAAATTGGATATTTGTTTTGCTGAATGCATGAACAGTGGGTATCAACGTAATCCGGAACAAGAATGATGAACTGTGGTAAGACATATACGAAGTGCCTGAGAAGGACTGGAAATCATATATAGACTTACTGAGCAGATTCACTGCTTCTTGTGGATTACGGAGATTCGGATTTTTTAATCAGATTGAACAGTAGTAAATTCTCCTCAAAGGTTATGTGTTTAATCTTAGGAAGTAGAGTCATAATGTGGAGGAGTGTTATATAGAAATATATTTTAGACTCCAGATTCCATCATGGAAAGATGATAAATTGGAGCCTATGAGGCAGCCAAAGTATCTATATGACTCTAGAAACTTCAAGATGGAATTTGAAGTGTTTCTAAGTTTGCCCAAGGTAATCACAATTTACATTGTTGATATTGGTGCAGTTGCAAACTTGAAGGAATCACGAGTCCATAAGGCAATTAAACACATGGAGCGCAAGTACCACCTGTTACGAGAAATCGTATGATGAGGGGAAGGTTGTTGTCGCCTAGATTGCATCGGATGATGACCTAGTAAACTATTTACAAGGACCTTAAGGCGAGAGCTTTTAATGGTCGTGTAGTGGTAGTAGGAATCAGATGTATGGCAGAATACATGACAGCATAGTCTTTTAGTATAAGTGGGAGATTGTTGGATTGTATACTAAAAGTCTAGCTTTAGTATGAACAATGTCATAACAATATTTGAAATGAGAATCATTGATCAAATGATTGCATCTTATAATTTATTTTATATGCATGATGCAATAGTCCATTTACTTTATACTGTAGATAATATGTTGTGCGACAACACGCAGAAGATCATATTATCGGTTTCATTATAAAGTATAAACAGATGCTCACAACTGAGATAGACGGGGACTCTCTATCGGTATGGTTGTAGTGTGGTTTGGTATTAGCTTGTCTTGGCTATAGAATCACATTAGTGCACTTGTGTGTATTGAGCAGGACCACCTGAGATCGTTCTTCTTATACTGACTATATAGTAGAACTTGATCTCTGTTATTATGGAAGTTCGTGCTCTTAATCCCTATACAATAACCTCGACACGTAGGGCAGTATGTATTTCTTTGATTCATCAATGGGTGAGATTTATAAGTATTAAATCAACAAACTCGGTGAGTTGGGAAGTAGTGCTGTATCTATGGTGTGCTGTTGATTGTAGAAGGAATCCATGTCCGTCATAGGTTGATGATGTCCCCTTGAGGAGCTCATAAGGTTTATCATGTAAATCTTGCAAGTGGATTAATTTCCGGCATGATAAAAAGGTTGAGTGGTACTACTCTTGGATGAGATATTAATTAATTTGAGTTGTCAATAACTTAATTAATTAATGGACATTGAATATCTTAAACATGGGAAGACTATCGGGCTTATAATAAGAAGGAGCCCAGAACATAATTTGGGATTGGATGGGTAGTGCAATAATAATATTTTAGTGGACTATATTATTATTATTGGATTTAATTAAAAGCTTTGGGCTAAGCTTGGTTAATTAAATTCAATTGAGGCCCAGCCCAATTTCTCCTCCTGGTCCCTGCAGTAGCCCTTATAAATAAGTTATCTCAGTTCCTGTTAACCCTAAGTCAGTGCCTCATTTGACAGTTAGAAAGAACAGGAGCAGATTGAGAGAATCCTGCGGATTGTTGCCCATACAACAGCAGGATTCAACTTGGGACATACTGCAGAAGATTGAGAGGTGGTTCTCTGCAACGGTTCATCCTCTACATCAACCCAGAAGTACGGTAAACAAGATTTAATTGCTTCTGCTGTTTATATGTTTGCCTGATTACTAACGATCACGTTTGGACCACACGATCCAATTGCCCAACAGTTTGTCCCATTAAAGTTGATATATTTCCATTTTAATACGTGGGACCCACACAAAAATAATTAATCTATTCTCATGGGCCCCACATATCACCTCTAATACAATTACCTACTACATATTAAATATTATTTCTCTCACTTCACTTTACTTCACTTTACATTAAATTATTATACTCCTTAATCTCCGTGCCAAAAAATAAATATACCAACTTCTCCGGGACGGAGGGAGTATTAGACAACCGGATATAGTTGGATACATGTTTTTAGAATATAAAAATGCTAGGAAGCTTGCACCATAGAGTCACTAAAAAGTCAGTGCAGAGCTGATTCTACTCCGTGAGCCAGGCCAAGAACTCCTTTTAGTGAGCATTTTCTTGCCATTTTATGGTCAAATTAGTAATTAGACATGAGAATATATTTGGAAAACATCCTTTCAGAGTATAAAATGCTAGGAATATTGCGTTATGGAGTCACTAAAAAGAAAATGCACAGAGTTGATTCTACTCCGTGAGCCAGGTCCAGAACTCCTTGAAGTAAGCATTTTCTTGCCATTTTTATGGTCAAATTATTATTACACGTGAGAATATATTTGAAGAACATGTTTTCAGAGTATAAAATGCTAGGAATCTTGCGTTATAGAGTCACTAAAAAGAAAATACGCAGAGCTGGTTCTACTTCATGAGCCAGGCCAAGAACTCCCTGAAGTAAGCATTTTCTTTCCATTTTTATGGTCAAATTATTATTAGACATGAGCATATATTTGAAGAACATGTGTTTCAGAGTATAAAAATGCTAGGAAGCCTGCATCATAGAGTCACTAAAAAGTTAAAGTGCAGAGCTGATTCTACTCCGTGAGCCAGGTCAAGAACTCCTTGAAGTAAGCATTTTCTTGCCATTTTTATAGTCAAATTATTATTAGACATGAGCATATAGTTGGAGAACATGTTTTCAGGGTATAAAAATGTTAGAAAGCTTGTGTCATAGAGTCACTAAAAAGTCAAAGTGCAGAGCTGATTCTACTCCGTGAGCCAGGTCAAGAACTCCTTAAAGTTAGCATTTTCTTACCGTTTTTATGGTCAAATTAATTATTAGACATGAGGATATATTGGATAACATGTTTTTAGAATATAAAAATGCTAGGAAGCTTGCACCATAGAGTCACTAAAAAGTCAGCGCAGAGCTGATTCTACTCCGTGAGCCAGGCCAAGAACTCCTTTTAGTGAGCATTTTCTTGCCATTTTATGGTCAAATTAGTAATTAGACATGAGAATATATTTGGAAAACATCCTTTCAGAGTATAAAATGCAAGGAATCTTGCATTATGGAGTCACTAAAAAGAAAATGCACAGAGTTGATTCTACTCCGTGAGCCAGGTCAAGGACTCCTTGAAGTAAGCATTTTCTTGCCATTTTTATGGTCAAATTATTATTACACGTGATAATATATTTGAAGAACATGTTTTTAGAGTATAAAATGCTAGTAAGCTTGCGTCATAGTTACTAAAAAGTCAAAGTGCAGAGCCGATTCTACTCCGTGAGCCAGGTCAAGAACTCCTTGAAGTTAGCATTTTCTTACCGTTTTTATGGTCAAATTAATTATTAGACATCCGGATATAGTTGGATAACATTTTTTCAGAATATAAAAATGCTAGGAAGCTTGCACCATAGAGTCACTAAAAAGTCAGTGTAGAGCTAATTCTACTCCGTGAGCCAGGCCAAGAACTCATTTTAGTGAGCATTTTCTTGCCATTTTATGGTCAAATTAGTAATTAGACATGAGAATATATTTGGAAAATATCCTTTCAGAGTATAAAATGCTAGGAATCTTGCGTTATGGAGTCACTAAAAAGAAAATGCACAGAGTTGATTCTACTCCGTGAGCTAGGTCAAGAACTCCTTGAAGTAAGCATTTTCTTGCCATTTTTATGGTCAAATTATTATTACACGTGAGAATATATCTGAAGAACATGTTTTCAGAGTATAAAATGCTAGGAATCTTGCGTTATATAATCACTAAAAAGAAAATGCGCAGAGCTGATTCTACTTCATGAGCCAGGTCAAGAACTCCCTGAAGTAAGCATTTTCTTTCCATTTTTATGGTCAAATTATTATTAGACATGAGCATATATTTGAAGAACATGTATTTCAGAGTATAAAAATGCTAGGAAGCTTGCATCATAGAGTCACTAAAAAGTAAAAGTGCAGAGCTGATTCTACTCCGTGAGCCAGGTCAAGAACTCCTTGAAGTAAGCATTTTCTTGCCATTTTATGGTCAAATTATTATTAGACATGAGCATATAGTTGGAGAACATGTTTTCAAGGTATAAAAATGCTAGAAAGCTTGTGTCATAGAGTTACTAAAAAGTCAAAGTGCAGAGCTGATTCTACTCCGTGAGCCAGGTCAAGAACTCCTTAAAGTTAGCATTTTCTTACCGTTTTTATGGTCAAATTAATTATTAGACATGAGGATATAGTTGGATAACATGTTTTTAGAATATTAAAATGATAGGATGCTTGCACCATAGAGTCACTAAAAAGTCAAAGTGCAGAGATGATTCTACTCCATGAGTCAGGCCAAGACCTCCTTGAAGTGAGCATTTTATTGCCATTTTTATGGTCAAATTAGTTATTTGAAATGAGAATATATTTGGAGATCAAGCTTTCAGAGTATAAAGTGCTAGGAATCTTACATTATGGAGTCACTAAAAAGAAAATGCGCAGAGCTGATTCTACTCCGTGAGCCAGGTCAAAAACTCTTTGAAGTAAGCATTTTCTTGCCATTTTTATGGTCAAATTATTATTAGACATATGCACATAGTTGGAGAACATGTTTTCAGAGTATAATAATGCTAGGAAGCTTGCGTCATAGAGTCACTAAAAAGATAAAGTGTTGAGCTAATTCTACTCCGTGAGCCAGGCCAAGAACTCCTTGAAGTGAGCATTTTCTTGCCATTTTTATGGTCAAATTAGTTATTAGACAAGTGGATATAGTTGGAGAACATGTTTCTGAGCATAAAATTGTTAGGAAGCTTGCACCACAGTGTCATTAAAAAGTCAAAGTGCAGAGCTGAATCTACTACGTGAACCAGGTCAAGAACTCCTTGAAGTGAGCATTTTCTTGCCATTTTTATGGGCAAATTAGTTATTAGACATGAGAATATATTTGGAAAATATGTTTTCAGAGTATAAAATGCTTGGAATCTTACGTTATGGAGTCACTAAAAAGAAAACGCACAGAGTTGATTCTACTCCGTGAGTCAGGTCAAGAATTCTGTGAAGTAAGCCTTTTCTTGACATTTTTATGGTCAAATTATTATTAGACAAGAGCATATAGTTGGAGAACTTGTTTTCAGAGTATAAAAATGCTAGTAAGCTTGCGTCATAGAGTTACTAAAAAGTCAAAGTGCAGAGCTGATTCTACGTCGTGAGCCAGGTCAAGAACTCCTTGAAGTTAGCATTTTCTTACCGTTTTTATGGTCAAATTAATTACTCCCTCCGTCCCATAGAAGTTCACACACTTTCCTTTTTGGTTTGTCCCATTAAAGTTGACATATTTCATTTTTAATACGTGGGACCCACACAAAATAATTAATCTATTCTCATGGGCCCCACATATCACCTCTAATACAATTACCTACTACACATTAAATATTATTTCTCTCACTTCACTTTACTGCACTTTACATTAAATTATTATACTCCTTAATCTCCGTGCCAAAAAAAAAATATACCAACTTCTCCGGGACGGAGGGAGTATTAGACATCCGGATATAGTTGGATAACATGTTTTCAGAATATAAAAATGCTAGGAAGCTTGCACCATAGAGTCACTAAAAAGTCAGTGCAGAGCTGATTCTACTCCGTGAGCCAGGCCAAGAACTCCTTTTAGTGAGCATTTTCTTGCCATTTTATGGTCAAATTAGTAATTAGACATGAGAATATATTTGGAAAACATCCTTTCAGAGTATAAAATGCTAGGAATCTTGCATTATGGAGTCACCAAAAAGAAAATGCACAGAGTTGATTCTACTCCGTGAGCCAGGTCCAGAACTCCTTGAAGTAAGCATTTTCTTGCCATTTTTATGGTCAAATTATTATTACACGTGAGAATATATTTGAAGAACATGTTTTCAGAGTATAAAATGCTAGGAATCTTGCGTTATAGAGTCACTAAAAAGAAAATACACAGAGCTGGTTCTACTTCATGAGCCAGGATATGAACTCCCTGAAGTAAGCATTTTCTTTCCATTTTTATGGTCAAATTATTATTAGACATGAGCATATATTTGAAGAACATGTGTTTCAGAGTATAAAAATGCTAGGAAGCTTGCATCATAGAGTCACTAAAAAGTTAAAGTGCAGAGCTGATTCTACTCCGTGAGCCAGGTCAAGAACTCCTTGAAGTAAGCATTTTCTTGCCATTTTTATGGTCAAATTATTATTAGACATGAGCATATAGTTGGAGAACATGTTTTCAGGGTATAAAAATGCTAGAAAGCTTGTTTCATAGAGTTACTAAAAAGTCAAAGTGCATAGCTGATTCTACTCCGTGAGCCAGGTCAAGAACTCCTTAAAGTTAGCATTTTCTTACCGTTTTTATGGTCAAATTAATTATTAGACATGAGGAAATAGTTTGATAACATGTTTTTAAAATATAAAAATGATAGGAAGCTTGCACCATAGAGTCACTAAAAAGTCAAAGTGCAGAGCTGATTCTACTCCATGAGCCAGGTCAAGAACTCCTTGAAGTGAGCATTTTATGCCATTTTTATGGTCAAATTAGTTATTTGAAATGAGAATATATTTGGAGAACATGCTTTCAGAATATAAAGTGCTAAGAATCTTACGTTATGGAGTCACTAAAAAGAAAATATGCAGAGCTGGTTCTACTCCGTGAGCCAGGTCAAGAACTCCTTGAAGTAAGCATTTTATTACCATTTTTATGGTCAAATTATTATTAGACATGAGCATATAGTTGGAGAACATGTTTTCAGGGTATAAAAATGCTAGAAAGCTTGTGTCATAGAGTTACAAAAAAGTCAAAGTGCAGAGCTGATTCTACTTCGTGAGCCAAGTCAAGAACTCCTTGAAGTTAGTATTTTCTTACAGTTTTTATGGTCAAATTAATTATTAGACATGAGGATATAGTTGGATAACATGTTTTTAGAATATAAAAATGATAGGATGCTTGCACCATAGAGTCACTAAAAAGTCAAAGTGCAGAGCTGATTCAACTCCATGAGTCAAGCCAAGACCTCCTTGAAGTGAGCATTTTATTGCCATTTTTATGGTCAAATTAGTTATTTGAAATGAGAATATATTTGGAGAACAAGCTTTCAGAGTATAAAGTGCTAGAAATCTTACATTATGGAGTCACTAAAAAGAAAATACGCAGAGCTGATTCTACTCCGTGAGCCAGGTCAAGAACTCCTTGAAGTAAGCATTTTCTTGCCATTTTTTGGTCAAATTATTATTAGACATGAGAATATATTTGAAGAACATGTTTTCAGAGTATAAAATGCTAGGAATCTTGCGTTATGGAGTCACTAAAAAGAAAATGCGCAGAGCTGATTCTACTCCATGAGCCAGGTCAAGAACTCCTTAAAGTTAGCAATTTCTTGCCATTTTTATGGTCAAATTATTATTAGACATGGGCACATAGTTGGAGAACATGTTTTCAGAGTATAATAATGCTAGGAAGCTTGCGTCATAGAGTCACTAAAAAGTTAAAGTGTTGAGCTGATTCTACTCCGTGAGCCAGGCCAAGAACTCCTTGAAGTGAGCATTTTCTTGCCGTTTTTATGGTCAAATTAGTTATTAGACAAGCGGATATAGTTGGAGAACATGTTTTAGAGCATAAAATTGTTAGGAAGCTTGCACCATAGTGTCATTAAAAAGTCAAAGTGCAGAGCTGAATCTACTACGTGAACCAGGTCAAGAACTCCTTGAAGTGAGCATTTTCTTGCCATTTTTATGGGCAAATTAGTTATTAGACATGAGAATATATTTGGAAAACATGTTTTCAGAGTATAAAATGCTTGGAATCTTGCGTTATGGAGTCACTAAAAAGAAAGGGCGCAGAGCTGATTCTACTCCGTGAGACAGGTCAAGAATTCTGTGAAGTAAGCCTTTTCTTGACATTTTTATGGTCAAATTATTATTAGACAAGAGCATATAGTTGGAGAACATATTTTCAGAATATAAAAATGCTAGTAAGCTTGCGTCATAGAGTTACTAAAAAGTCAAAGTGCAGAGCTGATTCTACTTCGTGAGCCAGGTCAAGAACTCCTTGAAGTTAGCATTTTCTTACCGTTTTTATGGTCAAATTAATTACTCCCTCCGTCCCATAGAAGTTCACACACTTTCCTTTTTGGTTTGTCCCATTAAAGTTGACATATTTCCTTTTTAATACGTGGGACCCATACAAAAATAATTAATCTATTCCCATGGGCCCCACATATCACCTCTAATATAATTACCTACTACACATTAAATATTATTTCTCTCACTTCACTTTACTTCACTTTTCATTAAATTATTATACTCCTTAATCTCCGTGCCAAAAAAAAATATACCAACTTCTCCGGGACGGAGGGAGTATTAGACATCCGGTTATAGTTGGATAACATGTTTTCAGAATATAAAAATGCTAGGAAGCTTGCACCATAGAGTCACTAAAAAGTCAGTGCAGAGCTGATTCTACTCCGTGAGCCAGGCCAAAAACTCCTTTTAGTGAGCATTTTCTTGCCATTTTATGGTCAAATTAGTAATTAGACATGAGAATATATTTGGAAAACATCCTTTCAGAGTATAAAATGCTAGGAATCTTGCGTTATAGAGTCACTAAAAAGAAAATACGCAGAGCTGGTTCTACTTCATGAGCCAGGTCATGAACTCCCTGAAGTAAGCATTTTCTTTCCATTTTTATGGTCAAATTATTATTAGACATGAGCATATATTTGAAGAACATGTGTTTCAGAGTATAAAAATGCTAGGAAGCTTGCATAATAGAGTCACTAAAAAGTAAAAGTGCAGAGCTGTTTCTACTCCGTGAGCCAGGTCAAGAACTCCTTGAAGTAAGCATTTTCTTGCCATTTTTATGGTCAAATTATTATTAGACATGAGCATATAGTTGGAGAACATGTTTTTTGGGTATAAAAATGCTAGAAAGCTTGTGTCATAGAGTTACTAAAAAGTCAAAGTGCAGAGCTGATTCTACTCCGTGAGCCAGGTCAAGAACTCCTTAAAGTTAGCATTTTCTTACCGTTTTTATGGTCAAATTAATTATTAGACACGAGGATATAGTTGGATAACATGTTTTCAAAATATAAAAATGCTAGGAAGCTTGCACCATAGAGTCACTAAAAAGTCAGTGCAGAGCTGATTCTACTCCGTGAGCCAGGTCAAGAACTCCTTGAAGTAAGCATTTTCTTGCCATTTTTATGGTCAAATTATTATTAGACATGAGCATATAGTTGGAGAACATGTTTTCAGGGTATAAAAATGCTAGAAATCTTGTGTCATAGAGTTACTAAAAAGTCAAAGTGTAGAGCTGATTCTACTCCGTGAGCCAGGTCAAGAACTCCTTGAAGTTAGCATTTTCTTACCGTTTTTGAGGTCAAATTAATTATTAGACATCCGGATATAGTTGGATAACATGTTTTCAGAATATAAAAATGCTAGGAAGCTTCCACCATAGAGTCACTAAAAATTCAGTTCAAAGCTGATTCTACTCCGTGAGCCAGGCCAAGAACTCCTTTTAGTGAGCATTTTCTTGCCATTTTATGGTCAAATTAGTAATTAGACATGAGAATATATTTGGAAAACATCCTTTCAGAGTATAAAATGCTAGGAATCTTGCGTTATGGAGTCACTAAAAAGAAAATGCACAGAGTTGATTCTGCTACGTGAGCCAGGTCAAGAACCACTACAAGAAAAAATGCATTTAAATACATTTAAAAGTGTTGTTATAGGTAATATATTAATACATTTTACCTATAACTACGTTGATTTTTTGTGTGGTCCATTTTGCTGTGGGGATAGGTAGTACCCCTAATACCACACTTTAAGGTGTAAAGAATTATGACATAATAACACACTTATATCTATTAATACACTTTGAAGTGTGAAGAAAAGTGACTTATTAAGACACTTTTAAATGTTACAATTTAGTAATATTAGATAAAATAAAATTAAAAAGAGATTTCTCTTAGATTCGAACCTGTGTCACCGTATCACCTGATGGGATCTCTATATTAAGTCAGAAACCATTAAACCATAAATAATTTTTGTGATTTATTTATAAAAATAGTATATATACATAGAATACATAATTAATTTTTAATATTTAAATTTTATAATATTAATTTTATATTATCAATTTAATAGGTATAATAAATTAAATTTAAAATTATTTATTAATTATAATTCAAATTTAATATTTTTAAAATAAATTAATAGTAATATAAAAATATATATATAAATAATTATTTTAAAATATTTAGCATTTTTATATATTAATTATTATCTTAAATTTAACGTCAAATATTTTTTTTAAATAAAAATGAATTTTATTTTTTAATCATTAGATTAATTAAAATAATTATTATTTTAAAATAAATATAACCTTAAATTAAATTAACAATAAAAAATTATCAATTTAAGTAAATAAAATGTAAAAAATTATTAATTTAATTTTCTTAATTTTAAAATTTTAATTTAACTTAATAATGAAATAATTTATATTTCATATTTTAACGAGGAAAAAAAATTTGAAAAAAGATTATTTTAATGATTAGTAATCCTTATAATACGTTTGTGATAACAAAATACTATTTATACATATACCTTTAAGTGTTTCTAGAGAGTACATATAATGACACTTTTTTGCGTGTTAAAAAATGTGTAACAAAAGTATAGTAATAGATAAGTGTTGTTTCTGAAGTGTGGTGATAGGGCAAATATCAATACATCGATTTATTAAGTGTCTTTATAGATCATATATTAACACCCTTAAAAATATAATGTATCAATACAATACCTATTATTACATCGACTTTAAAATGACATTAAAATATGTGCGGTAATAAGCATTTTTTCTTGTAGTGAACTCCTTGAAGTAAGCATTTTCTTGCCATTTTTATGGTCAAATTATTATTACACGTGAGAATATATTTGAAGAACATGTTTTCAGAGTATAAAATGCTAGGAATCTTGCGTTATAGAGTCACTAAAAAGAAAATGCGCAGAGCTGATTCTACTTCATGAGCCAGGTCAAGAACTCCCTGAAGCAAGCATTTTCTTTCCATTTTTATGGTCAAATTATTATTAGACATGAGCATATATTTGAAGAACATGTGTTTCAGAGTATAAAAATGCTAGGAAGCTTGCATCATTGAGTCACTAAAAAGTTAAAGTGCAGAGCTGATTCTACTCCATAAGCCAGGTCAAGAACTCCTTGAAGTAAGCATTTTCTTGCCTTTTTTATGGTAAAATTATTATTAGACATGAGAATATATTTGGAGAACATGTTTTCAGAGTATAAAATGCTAGGAATCTTGCGTTATGGAGTCACTAAAAAGAAAATGCGCAGAGCTGATTCTACTCCGTGAGCCAGGTTAAGAACTCTTTGAAGTAAGCATTTTCTTGCCATTTTTATGGTCAAATTATTATTAGACATGGGCATATAGTTGGAGAACATGTTTTCAGAGTATAATAATGGTAGGAAGCTTGCGTCATAGAGTTACTAAAAAGTCAAAGTGCAGAGCTGATTCTACTCCGTGAGCCAGGCCAAGAACTCCTTTTAGTGAGCATTTTCTTGCCATTTTATGGTCAAATTAGTAATTAGACATGAGAATATATTTGGAAAACATCCTTTCAGAGTATAAAATGCTAGGAATCTTGCGTTATGGAGTCACTAAAAAGAAAATGCACAGAGTTGATTCTACTCCGTGAGCCAGGTCCAGAACTCCTTGAAGTAAGCATTTCTTGCCATTTTTATGGTCAAATTATTATTACACGTGAGAATATATTTGAAGAACATGTTTTCAGAGTATAAAATGCTAGGAATCTTGCGTTATAGAGTCACTAAAAAGAAAATACGCAGAGCTGGTTCTACTTCATGTGCCAGGTCAAGAACTACCTGAAGTAAGCATTTTCTTTCCATTTTTATAGTCAAATTATTATTAGACATGAGCATATATTTGAAGAACATGTGTTTCAGAGTATAAAAATGCTAGGAAGCTTGCATCATAGAGTCACTAAAAAGTTAAAGTGCAGAGCTGATTCTACTCCGTGAGCCAGGTCAAGAACTCCTTGAAGTAAGCATTTTCTTGCCATTTTTATGGTCAAATTATTATTACACATGAGAATATATTTGAAGAACATGTTTTCAGAGTATAAAATGCTAGGAATCTTGCGTTATAGAGTCACTAAAAAGAAAATGCGCAGAGCTGATTCTACTTCATGAGCCAGGTCAAGAACTCCCTGAAGCAAGCATTTTCTTTCCATTTTTATGGTCAAATTATTATTAGACATGAGCATATATTTGAAGAACATGTGTTTCAGAGTATAAAAATGCTAGGAAGCTTGCATCATTGAGTCACTAAAAAGTTAAAGTGCAGAGCTGATTCTACTCCATAAGCCAGGTCAAGAACTCCTTGAAGTAAGCATTTTCTTGCCATTTTTATGGTAAAATTATTATTAGACATGAGAATATATTTGGAGAACATGTTTTCAGAGTATAAAATGCTAGGAATCTTGCGTTATGGAGTCACTAAAAAGAAAATGCGCAGAGCTGATTCTACTCCATGAGCCAGGTCAAGAACTCTTTGAAGTAAGCATTTTCTTGCCATTTTTATGGTCAAATTATTATTAGACATGGGCATATAGTTGGAGAACATGTTTTCAGAGTATAAAAATGCTAGGAAGCTTGCGTCACAGAGTCACTAAAAAGTTAAAGTGCAGAGCTGATTCTACTCCGTGAGCCAGGCCAAGAACTCCTTTTAGTGAGCATTTTCTTGCCATTTTATGGTCAAATTAGTAATTAGACATGAGAATATATTTGGAAAACATCCTTTCAGAGTATAAAATGCTAGGAATCTTGCGTTATGGAGTCACTAAAGAGAAAATGCACAGAGTTGATTCTACTCCGTGAGCCAGGTCCAGAACTCCTTGAAGTAAGCATTTCTTGCCATTTTTATGGTCAAATTATTATTACACGTGAGAATATATTTGAAGAACATGTTTTCAGAGTATAAAATGCTAGGAATCTTGCGTTATAGAGTCACTAAAAAGAAAATACGCAGAGCTGGTTCTACTTCATGTGCCAGGTCAAGAACTACCTGAAGTAAGCATTTTCTTTCCATTTTTATAGTCAAATTATTATTAGACATGAGCATATATTTGAAGAACATGTGTTTCAGAGTATAAAAATGCTAGGAAGCTTGCATCATAGAGTCACTAAAAAGTTAAAGTGCAGAGCTGATTCTACTCCGTGAGCCAGGTCAAGAACTCCTTGAAGTAAGCATTTTCTTGCCATTTTTATGGTCAAATTATTAATAGACATGAGCATATAGTTGGAGAACATGTTTTCAGGGTATAAAAATGCTAGAAAGCTTGTGTCATAGAGTTACTAAAAAGTTAAAATGCAGAGCTGATTCTACTCCGTGAGCCAGGTCAATAACTCCTTAAAGTTAGCATTTTCTTACCGTTTTTATGGTCAAATTAATTATTAGACATGAGGATATAGTTGGATAACATGTTTTCATAATATAAAAATGCTAGGAAGCTTGCACCATAGAGTCACTAAAAAGTCAGTGCAGAGCTGATTCTACTCCGTGAGCCAGGCCAAGAACTCCTTTTAGTGAGCATTTTATTGCCATTTTATGGTCAAATTAGTAATTAGACATGAGAATATATTTGGAAAACATCCTTTCAGAGTATAAAATGCAAGGAATCTTGCGTTATGGAGTCACTAAAAAGAAAATGCACAGAGTTGATTCTACTCCGTGAGCCAGGTCAAGAACTCCTTGAAGTAAGCATTTTCTAGCCATTTTTATGGTCAAATTATTATTACACGTGATAATATATTTGAAGAACATGTTTTCAGAGTATAAAATGCTAGTAAGCTTGCGTCATAGAGTTACTAAAAAGTCAAAGTGCTGAGCTGATTCTACTCCGTGAGCCAGGTCAAGAACTTCTTGAAATTAGCATTTTCTTACCGTTTTTGTTGTCAAATTAATTATTAGACATCCGGATATAGTTGGATAACATGTTTTCAGAATATAAAAATGCTAGGAAGCTTGCACCATAGAGTCACTAAAAAGTCAGTGCAGAGCTGATTATACTCCGTGAGCCAGGCCAAGAACTCCTTTTAGTGAGCATTTTCTTGCCATTTTATGGTCAAATTAGTAATTAGACATGAGAATAATTTGGAAAACATCCTTTCAGAGTATAAAATGCTTGGAATCTTGCGTTATGGAGTCACTAAAAAGAAAATGCACAGAGTTGATTCTACTCCATGAGCCAGGTCAAGAACAACTTGAAGTAAGCATTTTCTTGCCATTTTTATGGTCAAATTATTATTACACGTGAGAATATATTTGAAGAACATGTTTTCAGAGTATAAAATTCTAGGAATCTTGCGTTATAGAGTCACTAAAAAGAAATGCGCAGAGCTGTTTCTACTTCATGAGCCAGGTCAAGAACTCCCTGAAGTAAGCATTTTCTTTCCATTTTTATGGTCAAATTATTATTAGACATGAGCATATATTTGAAGAACATGTGTTTCAGAGTATAAAAATGCTAGGAAGCTTGCATCATAGAGTCACTAAAAAGTTAAAGTGCAGAGCTGATTCTGCTCCGTGAGCCAGGTCAAGAACTCCTTGAAGTAAGGATTTTCTTGCCATTTTTATGGTAAAATTATTATTAGACATGAGAATATATTTGGAGAACATGTTTTCAGAGTATAAAATGCTAGGAATCTTGCATTTTGGAGTCACTAAAAAGAAAATGCGCAGAGCTGATTCTACTCCGTGAGCCAGGTTAAGAACTCTTTGAAGTAAGCATTTTCTTGCCATTTTTATGGTCAAATTATTATTAGACATGGGCATATAGTTGGAGAACATGTTTTCAGAGTATAATAATGCTAGGAAGCTTGCGTCACAGAGTCACTAAAAATTAAAGTGCAGAGCTAATTCTGCTCCGTGAGCCTGGCCAAGAACTCCTTGAAGTGAGCATTTTCTTATCATTTGTATGGTCAAATTAGTTATTAGATATGTGGATATAGTTGGAGATCATGTTATCACATTATAAAAATGCTAGGAAGCTTGCACCAAAGAGTCATTAAAAAGTCAAAGTGCAGAGCTGAATCTACTACGTGAGCCAGGTCAAGAACTCCTTGAAGTGAGCACTTTCTTGCCATTTTTATGGTCAAATTAGTTATTATACATGTGAATATAGTTGGAGAACATGCTAGGAAGCTTTCTCCATAGAGTCATTAAAAAGTCAAAGTGCAGAGCTGAATCTACTATGTGAGCCAGGTCAAGAACTCTTGAAGTGAGCATTTTCTTGCCATATTTATGGGCAAATTAGTTATTAGACATGAGAATATATTTGGAGAACATGTTTTCAGAGTATAAAATGCTAGGAATCTTGCGTTATGGAGTCACTAAAAAGAAAATGAGCAGAGCTGATTCTACTCCGTGAGCCAAGTAAAGAACTCCGTGAGCCAGGTAAAGAACTCCGTGAAGTAAGCCTTTTCTTTCCATTTTTATGGTCAAATTATTATTAGACATGAGCATATAGTTGGAGAACATGTTTTCAGAGTATAAAAAAGCTAGTAAGCTTGCGTCATAGAGTTACTAAAAAGTCAAAGTGCAGAGCTGATTGTACTCTGTGAGCCAGGTCAAAAACTCCTTGAAGTTAGCATTTTCTTACTGTTTTTATGGTCAAATTAGTTATTAGACATGCGGATATAGTTAGATAATATGTTTTCAGAATATAAAAATGCTAGGAAGCTTGCACCATAGAGTCACTAAAAAGTGAAAGTGTAGAGCTGATTCTACTCCGTGAGCCAGGCCAAGAATTCCTTCAAGTGAGCGATTTCTTGTCATTTTATGGTCAAATTAGTAATTAGACATGAGAATATATTGGGAAAACATCCTTTCTGAGTATAAAATGCTAGGAATCTTGCGTTATGGAGTCACTAAAAAGAAAATGCACAGAGTTGATTCTACTCCGTGAGCCAGGTCAAGAACTCCTTGAAGTAAGCATTTTCTTGCCATTTTTATGGTCAAATTATTATTACACGTGAGAATATATTTGAAGAACATGTTTTCAGAGTATAAAATTCTAGGAATCTTGCGTTATAGAGTCACTAAAAAGAAAATGCGCAGAGCTGATTCTACTTCATGAGCCAGGTCAAGAACTCCCTGAAGTACGCATTTTCTTTCCATTTTTATGGTCAAATTATTATTAGACATGAGCATATATTTGAAGAACATGTGTTTCAGAGTATAAAAATGCTAGGAAGCTTGCATCATAGAGTCACTAAAATGTTAAAGTGCAGAGCTGATTCTACTCCGTGAGCCAGGTCAAAAACTCCTTGAAGTAAGGATTTTCTTGCCATTTTTATGGTAAAATTATTATTAGACATGAGAATATATTTGGAGAACATGTTTTCAGAGTATAAAATGCTAGGAATCTTGCGTTATGGAGTCACTAAAAAGAAAATGCGCAGAGCTGATTCTACTCCGTGAGCCAGGTTAAGAACTCTTTGAAGTAAGCATTTTCTTGCCATTTTTATGGTCAAATTATTATTAGACATGGGCATATAGTTGGAGAACATGTTTTCAGAGTATAATAATGCTAGGAAGGTTGCGTCACAGAGTCACTAAAAAGTTAAAGTGCAGAGCTAATTCTACTCCGTGAGCCAAGCCAAGAACTCCTTGAAGTGAGCATTTTCTTGCCATTTATATGGTCAAATTAGTTATTAGACATGTGGATATAGTTGGAGATCATGTTTTCACATTATAAAAATGCTAGGAAGCTTGCACCATAGAGTCATTAAAAAGTCAAAGTGCAGAGCTGAATCTACTACGTGAGCCAGGTCAAGAACTCCTTGAAGTGAGCATTTTCTTGCCATTTTTATGGTCAAATTAGTTATTAGACATGTGAATATAGTTGGAGAACATGCTAGGAAGCTTTCTCCATAGAGTCATTAAAAAGTCAAAGTGCAGAGCTGAATCTAGTATGTGAGCCAGGTCAAGAACTCTTGAAGTGAGCATTTTCTTGCCATATTTATGGGCAAATTAGTTATTAGACATGAGAATATATTTGGAGAACATGTTTTCAGAGTATAAAATGCTAGGAATCTTGCGTTATGGAGTCACTCAAAAGAAAATGAGCAGAGCTAATTCTACTCCATGAGCCAAGTAAAGAACTCCGTGAGCCAGGTAAAGAACTCCGTGAAGTAAGCCTTTTCTTTCCATTTTTATGGTCAAATTATTATTAGACATGAGCATATAGTTGGAGAACATTTTTTCAGAGTATAAAAAAGCTAGTAAGCTTGCGTCATAGAGTTACTAAAAAGTCAAAGTACAGAGCTGATTCTACTCCGTGAGCCAGGTCAAAAACTTCTTGAAGTTAGCATTTTCTTACCGTTTTTATGGTCAAATTAGTTATTAGACATGCGGATATAGTTAGATAATATGTTTTCAGAATATAAAAATGCTAGGAAGCTTGCACCATAGAGTCACTAAAAAGTGAAAGTGCAGAGCTGATTCTACTCCTTGAAGTGTGCGATTTCTAAGCCATTTTATGGTCAAATTAGTAATTAGACATGAGAATATATTGGGAAAACATCCTTTCAGAGTATAAAATGCTAGGAATCTTGCGTTATAGAGTCACTAAAAAGAAAATGCACATAGTTGATTCTACTCCGTGAGCCAGGTCAAGAACTCCTTGAAGTAAGCATTTTCTTGCCATTTTTATGGTCAAATTATTATTACACGTGAGAATATATTTGAAGAACATGTTTTCAGAGTATAAAATGCTAGGAATCTTGCGTTATAGAGTCACTAAAAAGAAAATGCACAGAGCTGATTCTACTTCATGAGCCAGGTCAAGAACTCCCTGAAGTAAGCCTTTTCTTTCCATTTTTATGGTCAAATTATTATTAGACATGAGCACATATTTGAAGAACATGTGTTTCAGAGTATAAAAATGCTAGGAAGCTTGCATCATAGAGTCACTAAAAAGTTAAAGTGCAGAGCTGATTCTACTCCGTGAGCCAGGTCAAGAACTCCTTGAAGTAAGCATTTTCTTGCCATTTTTATGGTCTAATTATTATTACACGTGAGTATATATTTGAAGAACATGTTTTCAGATTATAAAATTCTTGGAATCTTGCGTTATAGAGTCACTAAAAAGAAAATGCGCAGAGCTGATTCTACTTCATGAGCCAGGTCAAGAACTCCCTGAAGTAAGCATTTTCTTTCCATTTTTATGGTCAAATTATTATTAGACATGGGCATATATTTGAAGAACATGTGTTTCAGAGTATAAAAATGCTAGGAAGCTTGCATCATAGAGTCACTAAAAAGTTAAAGTGCAGAGCTGATTCTACTCCGTGAGCCAGGTCAAGAACTCCTTAAAGTAAGCATTTTCTTTCCATTTTTATGGTCAAATTATTATTAGACATGAGCATATAGTTGGAGAACATGTTTTCAGGGTATAAAAATGCTAGAAAGCTTGTGTCATAGAGTTACTAAAAAGTCAAAGTGCAGAGCTGATTCTACTCCGTGAGCCAGGTCAAGAAATCCTTGAATTGAGCATTTTCTTGCCATTTTTATGGTCAAATTAGTTATTAGACAAGTGGATATAGTTGGAGAACATGTTTCAGAGCATAAAATTGTTAGGAAGCTTGCACCATAGTGTCATTAAAAAGTCAAAGTGCAGAGCTGAATCTACTACGTGAACCAGGTCAAGAACTCCTTGAAGTGAGCATTTTCTTGCCATTTTTATGGGAAGATTAGTTATTAGACATGAGAATATATTTGGAAAACATGTTTTCAGAGTATAAAATGCTTGGAATCTTGCATTATGGAGTCACTAAAATGAAAACGCGCAGAGCTGATTCTACTCCGTGAGCCAGGTCAAGAATTCCGTGAAGTAAGCCTTTTCTTGACATTTTTATGGTCAAATTATTATTAGACATGAGCATATAGTTGGAGAACATGTTTTCAGAGTATAAAAATGCTAGTAAGCTTGCGTCATTGAGTTACTAAAAAGTCAAAGTGCAGAGCTGATTCTACTCCGTGAGCAAGGTCAAGAACTCCTTGAAGTTAGCATTTTCTTACCTTTTTTATGGTCAAATTAATTATTAGACATCCGGATATAGTTGGATTACATGTTTTCAGAATATAAAAATGCTAGGAAACTTGCACCATAGAGTCACTAAAAAGTCAGTGCAGAGCTGATTCTACTCTGTGAGCCAGGCCAAGAACTCCTTTTAGTGAGCGTTTTCTTGCCATTTTATGGTCAAATTAGTAATTAGACATGAGAATATATTTGGAAAACATCCTTTCAGAGTATAAAATGCTAGGAATCTTGCGTTATAGAGTCACTAAAAAGAAAATGAACAGAGTTGATTCTACTCCGTGAGCCAGGTCCAGAACTCCTTGAAGTAAGCATTTTCTTGCCATTTTATGGTCTAATTATTATAACACGTGAGAATATATTTGAAGAACATGTTTTCAGAGTATAAAATGCTAGGAATCTTGCGTTATAGAGTCACTGAAAAGAAAATGCGCAGAGATGGTTCTACTTCATGAGCCAGGTCAAGAACTCCTTGAAGTAAGCATTTTCTTTCCATTTTTATGGTCAAATTATTATTAGACATGAGCACATATTTGAAGAACATGTGTTTCAGAGTATAAAAATGCTAGGAAGCTTGCATCATAGAGTCACTAAAAAGTTAAAGTGCAGAGCTGATTCTACTCCGTGAGCCAGGTCAAGAACTCCTTGAAGTAAGCATTTTCTTGCCATTTTTATGGTCTAATTATTATTACACGTGAGTATATATTTGAAGAACATGTTTTCAGATTATAAAATTCTTGGAATCTTGCGTTATAGAGTCACTAAAAAGAAAATGCGCAGAGCTGATTCTACTTCATGAGCCAGGTCAAGAACTCCCTGAAGTAAGCATTTTCTTTCCATTTTTATGGTCAAATTATTATTAGACATGGGCATATATTTGAAGAACATGTGTTTCAGAGTATAAAAATGCTAGGAAGCTTGCATCATAGAGTCACTAAAAAGTTAAAGTGCAGAGCTGATTCTACTCCATGAGCCAGGTCAAGAACTCCTTGAAGTAAGCATTTTCTTGCCATTTTTATGGTCAAATTATTATTAGACATGAGCATATAGTTGGAGAACATGTTTTCAGGGTATAAAAATGCTACAAAGCTTGTGTCATAGAGTTACTAAAAAGTCAAAGTGCAGAGTTGATTCTACTCCGTGAGCCAGGTCAAGAACTCCTTGAAGTTAGCATTTTCTTACCGTTTTTATGGTCAAATTAATTATTAGACATGAGGATATAGTTGGATAACATGTTTTTAGAATATAAAATGATAGGAATCTTGCACCATAGAGTCACAAAAAATTCAAAGTGCAGAGCTGATTCTACTGCATGAGCCAGGCCAAGAACTCCTTGAAGTGAGCATTTTATTGCCATTTTTATGGTCAAATTAGTTATTTGAAATGAGAGTATATTTGGAGAACATGCTTTCAGAGTATAAAGTGCTAGGAATCTTACGTTATGGAGTCACTAAAAAGAAAATATGCAGAGCTGATTCTACTCCATGAGCCAGGTCAAGAACTCCTTGAAGTAAGCATTTTCTTGCCATTTTTATGGTCATATTATTATTAGACATGAGAATATATTTGGAGAACATGTTTTCAGAGTATAAAATGCTAGGAATCTTGCGTTATGGAGTCACTAAAAAGAAAATGCGCAGAGCTGATTCTACTCCGTGAGTCAGGTCAAGAACTCTTTGAAGTAAGCATTTTCTTGCCATTTTTATGGTCAAATTATTATTAGACATGGGCATATAGTTGGAGAACATGTTTTCGGAGTATAATAATGCTAGGAAGCTTGCGTCATAGAGTCACTAAAAAGTTAAAGTGCAGAGCTAATTCTACTCCGTTAGCCAGGCCAAGAACTCCTTGAAGTGAGCATTTTCTTGCCATTTTTATGGTCAAATTAGTTATTAGACATTGGATATAGTTGGAGATCATGTTTCCACATTATAAAAATGCTAGGAAGCTTGCACCATAGAGTCATTAAAAAGTCAAAGTGCAGAGCTGAATCTACTACGTGAGCCAGGTCAAGAACTCCTTGAAGTTAGCATTTTCTTGCCATTTTTATGGTCAAATTAGTTATTAGACATGTGAATATAGTTGGAGAACATGCTAGGAAGCTTGCACCATAGAGTCATTAAAAAGTCAAAGTGCATAGCTGAATCTACTACGTTAGCCAGGTCAAGAACTCCTTGAAGTGAGCATTTTCTTGCCATATTTATGGGCAAATTAGTTATTAGACATGAGAATATATTTGGAGAACATGTTTTCATAGTTTGAAATGCTAGGAATCTTGTGTTATGGAGTCACTAAAAAGAAAATACGAAGAGCTGATTCTACTCCGTGAGCCAAGTAAAGAACTCCGTGAGCCAGGTAAAGAACTCCGTGAAGTAAGCCTTTTCTTTCCATTTTTATGGTCAAATTATTATTAGACATGAGCACATAGTTGGAGAACATGTTTTCAGAGTACAAAAAAGCTAGTAAGTTTGCGTCATAGAGTTACTAAAAAGTCAAAGTGCAGAGCTGATTCTACTCCTTGAGCCAGGTCAAGAACTCCTTGAAGTAAGCATTTTCTTGCCATTTTTATGGTCAAATTATTATTAGACATGAGCATATAGTTGAAGAACATGTTTTCAGGGTATAAAAATGCTAGAAAACTTGTGTCATAGAGTTACTAAAAAGTCAAAGTGCAGAGTTGATTCTACTCCGTGGGCCAGGTCAAGAACTCCTTGAAGTTAGCATTTTCTTACCGTTTTTATGGTCAAATTAGTTATTAGACATCCGGATATAGTTGGATAACATGTTTTCAGAATATAAAAATGCTAGGAAGCTTGCACCGTAGAGTCACTAAAAAGTCAGTGCAGAGCTGATTCTACTCTGTGAGCCAGGCCAAGAACTCCTTGAAGTTAGCGTTTTCATGCCATTTTATGGTCAAATTAGTAATTAGACATGAGAATATATTTGGAAAACATCCTTTCAGAGTATAAAATGCTAGGAATCTTGCGTTATGGAGTCACTAAAAAGAAAATGCACAGAGTTAATTCTACTCCGTGAGCCAGGTCAAGAACTCCTTGAAGTAAGCATTTTCTTGCCATTTTTATGGTCTAATTATTATTACACGTGAGAATATATTTGAAGAACATGTTTTCAGAGTATAAAATTCTAGGAATCTTGCGTTATGGAGTCACTAAAAAGAAAATGCGCAGAGCTGATTCTACTCCGTGAGCCAGGTCAAGAACACTTTGAAGTAAGCATTTTCTTGCCATTTTTATGGTCAAATTATTATTAGACATGGGCATATAGTTGGAGAACATGTTTTCGGAGTATAATAATGTTATGAAGCTTGCGTCATAGAGTCACTAAAAAGTTAAAGTGCAGAGCTAATTCTACTCCGTTAGCCAGGCCAAGAACTCCTTGAAGTGAGCATTTTATTGCCATTTTTATGGTCAAATTAGTTATTTGAAGTGAGAGTATATTTGGAGAACATGCCTTCAGAGTATAAAGTGCTAGGAATCTTACGTTATGGAGTCACTAAAAAGAAAATATGCAGAGCTGATTCTACTCCGTGAGCCAGGTCAAGAACTCCTTGAAGTAAGCATTTTCTTGCCATTTTTATGGTCATATTATTATTAGACATGAGAATACATTTGGAGAACATGTTTTCAGAGTATAAAATGCTAGGAATCTTGCATTATGGAGTCACAAAAAAGAAAATGCGCAGAGCTGATTCAACTCCGTGAGCCAGGTCAAGAACTCTTTGATGTAAGCATTTTCTTGCCATTTTTATGGTCAAATTATTATTAGACATGGGCATATAGTTGGAGAACATGTTTTCGGAGTATAATAATGCTAGGAAGCTTGCGTCATAGAGTCACTAAAAAGTTAAAGTGCAGAGCTAATTCTACTCCGTTAGCCAGGCCAAGAACTCCTTGATGTGAGCATTTTCTAGCCATTTTTATGGTCAAATTAGTTATTAGACATTGGATATAGTTGGAGATCATGTTTTCACATTATAAAAATGCTAGGAAGCTTGCACCATAGAGTCATTAAAAAGTCAATGTGCAGAGCTGAATCTACTACGTGAGCCAGGTCAAGAACTCCTTGAAGTTAGCATTTTCTTGCCATTTTTATGGTCAAATTAGTTATTAGACATGTGAATATAGTTGGAGAACATGCTAGGAAGCTTGCACCATAGAGTCATTAAAAAGTCAAAGTGCACAGCTGAATCTACTACGTTAGCCAGGTCAAGAACTCCTTGAAGTGAGCATTTTCTTGCCATATTTATGGGCAAATTAGTTATTAGACATGAGAATATATTTGGAGAACATGTTTTCATAGTTTGAAATGCTAGGAATCTTGTGTTATAGAGTCACTAAAAAGAAAATGCGCAGAGCTGATTCTACTCCGTGAGCCAAGTAAAGAACTCCGTGAGCCAGGTAAAGAACTCCGTGAAGTAAGCCTTTTCTTGCCATTTTTCTGGTCAAATCATTATTAGACGTGAGCATATAGTTGGAGAACATGTTTTCAGAGTATTAAAAAGCTAGTAATCTTGCGTCATAGAGTTACTAAAAAGTCAAAGTGCAGAGTTGATTCTACTCCGTGAGCCAGGTCAAAAACTCCTTGAAGTTAGCATTTTCTTACCGTTTTATGGTCAAATTAGTTATTAGACATCCGGATATAGTTGGATAATATGTTTTCAGAATATAAAAATGCTAGGAAGCTTGCACAATAGAGTCACTAAAAAGTCAGTGCAGAGCTGATTCTACTCCGTGAGCCAGGCCAAGAACTCCTTGAAGTGAGCATTTTCTTGCCATTTTATGGTCAAATTAGTAATTAGACATGAGAATATATTTGGAAAACATCCTTTCTGAGTATAAAAGTGCTAGAAATCTTGCGTTATGAGTCACTAAAAAGAAAATGCACAGAGTTGATTCTACTCCGTGAGCCAGGTCAATAACTCCTTGAAGTAAGCATTTTTTTGCCATTTTTATTGTCAAATTATTATTACACGTGAGAATATATTTGAAGAACATGTTTTCAGAGTATAAAATGCTAGGAATCTTTCGTTATAGAGTCACTAAAAAGAAAATGCGCAGAGCTGATTCTACTTCATGAGCCAGGTCCAGAACTCCTTGAAGTAAGCATCTTCTTTCCATTTTTATGGTCAAATTATTATTAGACATGAGCATATATTTGAAGAACTTGTGTTTTAGAGTATAAAAATGCTAGGAAGCTTGCATCATAGAGTCACTAAAAAGTTAAAGTGTATAGCTTATTCTACTCCGTGAGTTTTGTCAAGAACTCCTTGAAGTAAGCATTTTATTGCCATTTTTATGTCAAATTATTATTAGACATGAGCATATAGTTGGAGAACATGTTTTCAGGGTATAAAATTGCTAGAAAGCTTGTGTCATAGAGTTACTAAAAAGTCAAAGTGCAGAGCTGATTCTACTCCGTGAGCCAGGTCAAGAACTCCTTAAAGTTAGCATTTTCTTACCGTTTTTATGGTCAAATTAATTATTAGACATGAGGAAGTAGTTTGATAACATGTTTTTAAAATATAAAAATGATAGGAAGCTTGCACCATAGAGTCACTAAAAAGTCAAAGTGCAGAGCTGATTCTACTCCATGAGCCAGGTCAAGAACTCCTTGAAGTGAGCATTTTATGCCATTTTTATGGTCAAATTAGTTATTTGAAATGAGAATATATTTGGAGAACATGCTTTCAGAATATAAAGTGCTAAGAATCTTACGTTATGGAGTCACTAAAAAGAAAATATGCAGAGCTGGTTCTACTCCGTGAGCCAGGTCAAGAACTCCTTGAAGTAAGCATTTTATTACCATTTTTATGGTCAAATTATTATTAGACATGAGCATATAGTTGGAGAACATGTTTTCAGGGTATAAAAATGCTAGAAAGCTTGTGTCATAGAGTTACAAAAAAGTCAAAGTGCAGAGCTGATTCTACTTCGTGAGCCAAGTCAAGAACTCCTTGAAGTTAGTATTTTCTTACCGTTTTTATGGTAAAATTAATTATTAGACATGATTATATACTTGGATAACATGTTTTTAAAATATAAAAATGATAGGAAGCTTGCACCATAGAGTCACTAAAAAGTCAAAGTGCAGCGCTGATTCTACTCCATGAGCCAGGTCAAGAACTCCTTGAAGTGAGCATTTTATTGCCATTTTTATGGTCAAATTAGTTATTTGAAATGAGAATATATTTGGAGAACATGCTTTCAGAGTATAAAGAGCTAAGAATCTTACGTTATGGAGTCACTAAAAAGAAAATATGCAGAGCTGGTTCTACTCCGTGAGCCAGGTCAAGAACTCCTTGAAGTAAGCATTTTCTTGCCATTTTTATTGTCAAATTATTATTAGACATGAGAATATATTTGGAGAACATGTTTTCAGAGTATAAAATGCTAGGAATCTTGCGTTATGGTGTCACTAAAAAGAAAATGTGCATAGCTGATTCTACTCCGTGAGCTAGGTCAAGAACTCTTTGAAGTAAGCATTTTCTTGCCATTTTATGGTCAAATTATTATTAGACATGGGCATATAGTTGGAGAACATGTTTTCAGAGTATAATAATTCTAGGAAGCTTGCGTCATAGAGTCACTAAAAAGTTAAAGTCCAGAGCTAATTCTACTCCGTGAGCCAGGCCAAAAATTCCTTGAAGTGAGCATTTTCTTGCCATTTTTATGGTCAAATTAGTTATTAGACATGTGGATATAGTTGGAGATCATGTTTTCACATTATAAAAATGCTAGGAAGCTTGCACCATAGAGTCATTAAAAAGTCAAAGTGCAGAGCTGAATCTACTATGTGTGCCAGGTCAAAAACTCTTTGAAGTGAGCATTTTCTTGCCATTTTTATGGTCAAATAAGTTATTAGACATGTGAATATTGTTGGAGAACATGCTAGGAAGCTTTCTCCATAGAGTCATTAAAAAGTCAAAGTGCAGAGCTGAATCTACTACGTGAGCCAGGTCAAGAACTCCTTGAAGTGAGCATTTTCTTGCCATATTTATGGGCAAATTAGTTATTAGACATGAGAATATATTTGGAGAACATGTTTTCAGAGTTAAAAATGCTAGGAATCTTGCGTTATGGAGTCACTAAAAAGAAAATGCACAGAGCTGATTCTACTCTGTGAGCCAAGTAAAGAACTCCGTGAGCCAGGTAAAGAACTCCGTGAAGTAAGCCTTTTCTTGCCATTTTTCTGGTCAAATCATTATTGGACGTGAGCATATAGTTGGAGAACATGTTTTCAGAGTATAAAAAAGCTAGTAAGCTTGCGTCATAGAGTTTCTAAAAAGTCAAAGTGCAGATCTGATTCTACTCCGTGAGCCAGGTCAAAAACTCCTTGAAGTTAGCATTTTCTTACCGTTTTTATGGTCAAATTAGTTATTAGACATCCGGATATAGTTGGATAATATGTTTTCAGAATATAAAAATGCTAGGAAGCTTGCACCATAGAATCACTAAAAAGTCAGTGCAGAGCTGATTCTACTCCGTGAGTCAGGCCAAGAACTCCTTGAAGTGAGCATTTTCTTGCCATTTTTATGGTCAAATTAATTATTAGACACGAGAATATATTTGGAAAACTTGCTTTCAGAGTATAAAATGCTAGGAATCTTGCGTTATGGAGTCACTAAAAAGAAAATGCACAGAGTTGATTCTACTCCGTGAGCCAGGTCAAGAACTCCTTGAAGTAAGCATTTTCTTGCAATTTTTATGGTCAAATTATTATTAGACATGAGAATATATTTGAAGAACATGTTTTCAGAGTATAAAATGCTAGTAATCTTGCGTTATAGAGTAACTAAAAAGAAATGCGCTCCGTGAGCCAGGTCAAGAACTCCTTGAAGTAAGCATTTTCTTTCCATTTTTATGGTCAAATTATTATTAGACATGAGCATTTAGTTGGAGAACATGTTTTCAGAGTATAAAAATGCTAGGAAGCTTGCGTCATAGAGTCGCTAAAAAGTTAAAGTGCAGAGCTGATTCTACTCCATGAGCCAGACCAAGAACTCCTTGAAGTGAGCATTTTCTTGTCATTTTTATGGTCAAATTAGTTATTAGACATGTGAATATAGTTGGAGAACAAGTTTTCACATTATAAAATGCTAGGAAGCTTGCACCATAGAGTATTTAAAAAGTCAAAGTGCAGAGCTGAATCTACTACATGAGCCAGGTCAAGAACTCCTTGAAGTGAGCATTTTCTTGCCATTTTATGGTCAAATTAGTTATTAGACATGTGAATATAGTTGGAGAACATTTTTTCACATTATAAAAATGCTAGGAAGTTTGCACCATAGAGTCATTAAAAAGTTAAAGTCCAGAGTTGAATCTACAACGTGAGCCAGGTCAAGAACTTCTTGAAGTGAGCATTTTCTTGCCATTTTTATGGTCAAATTATTTATTAGACATGAGAATATATTTGGAGAACAAATGTTTAAGAGTATAAAATGCTAGGAATCTTACGTTATGGAGTCACTAAAAAGAAAATATGCAGAGCTGGTTCTACTCCGTGAGCCAGGTCAAGAACTCCTTGAAGTAAGCATTTTCTTGCCATTTTTATTGTCAAATTATTATTAGACATGAGAATATATTTGGAGAACATGTTTTCAGAGTATAAAATGCTAGGAATCTTGCGTTACGGTGTCACTAAAAAGAAAATGTGCATAGCTGATTCTACTCCATGAGCTAGGTCAAGAACTCTTTGAAGTAAGCATTTTCTTGCCATTTTATGGTCAAATTATTATTAGACATGGGCATATAGTTGGAGAACATGTTTTCAGAGTATAATAATGCTAGGAAGCTTGCGTCATAGAGTAACTAAAAAGTTAAAGTCCAGAGCTAATTCTACTCCGTGAGCCAGGCCAAAAATTCCTTGAAGTGAGCATTTTCTTGCCATTTTTATGGTAAAATTAGTTATTAGACATGTGGATATAGTTGGAGATCATGTTTTCACATTATAAAAATGCTAGGAAGCTTGCACCATAGAGTCATTAAAAAGTCAAAGTGCAGAGCTGAATCTACTATGTGAGCCAGGTCAAAAACTCTTTGAAGTGAGCATTTTCTTGCCATTTTTATGGTCAAATAAGTTATTAGACATGTGAATATTGTTGGAGAACATGCTAGGAAGCTTTCTCCATAGAGTCATTAAAAAGTCAAAGTGCAGAGCTGAATCTACTACGTGAGCCAGGTCAAGAACTCCTTGAAGTGAGCATTTTCTTGCCATATTTATGGGCAAATTAGTTATTAGACATGAGAATATATTTGGAGAACATGTTTTCAGAGTTAAAAATGCTAGGAATCTTGCGTTATGGAGTCACTAAAAAGAAAATGCACAGAGCTGATTCTACTCCATGAGCCAAGTAAAGAACTCCGTGAGCCAGGTAAAGAACTCCGTGAAGTAAGCCTTTTCTTGCCATTTTTCTGGTCAAATCATTATTGGACGTGAGCATATAGTTGGAGAACATGTTTTCAGAGTATAAAAAAGCTAGTAAGCTTGCGTCATAGAGTTTCTAAAAAGTCAAAGTGCAGATCTGATTCTACTCCGTGAGCCAGGTCAAAAACTCTTTGAAGTTAGCATTTTATTACCGTTTTTATGGTCAAATTAGTTATTAGACATCCGGATATAGTTGGATAATATGTTTTCAGAATATAAAAATGCTAGGAAGCTTGCACCATAGAATCACTAAAAAGTCAGTGCAGAGCTGATTCTACTCCGTGAGTCAGGCCAAGAACTCCTTGAAGTGAGCATTTTCTTGCCATTTTTATGGTCAAATTAATTATTAGACATGAGAATATATTTGGAAAACTTGCTTTCAGAGTATAAAATGCTAGGAATCTTGCGTTATGGAGTCACTAAAAAGAAAATGCACAGAGTTGATTCTACTCTGTGAGCCAGGTCAAGAACTCCTTGAAGTAAGCATTTTCTTGCCATTTTTATGGTCAAATTATTATTAGACATGAGAAAATATTTGAGTATAAAATGCTAGTAATCTTGCGTTATAGAGTCACTAAAAAGAAATGCGCAGAGCTGATTCTACTCCGTGAGCCAGGTCAAGAACTCCTTGAAGTAAGCATTTTCTTTCCATTTTTATGGTCAAATTATTATTAGACATGAGCATTTAGTTGGAGAACATGTTTTCAGAGTATAAAAATGCTAGGAAGCTTGCGTCATAGAGTCGCTAAAAAGTTAAAGTGCAGAGCTGATTCTACTCCATGAGCCAGACCAAGAACTCCTTGAAGTGAGCATTTTCTTGCCATTTTTATGGTCAAATTAGTTATTAGACATGTGAATATAGTTGGAGAACAAGTTTTCACATTATAAAATGCTAGGAAGCTTGCACCATAGAGTCATTAAAAAGTCAAAGTGCAGAGCTGAATCTACTACATGAGCCAGGTCAAGAACTCCTTGAAGTGAGCATTTTCTTGCCATTTTATGGTCAAATTAGTTATTAGACATGTGAATATAGTTGGAGAACATTTTTTCACATTATAAAAATGCTAGGAAGTTTGCACCATAGAGTCATTAAAAAGTTAAAGTCCAGAGTTGAATCTACAATGTGAGCCAGGTCAAGAACTCCTTGAAGTGAGCATTTTCTTGCCATTTTTATGGTCAAATTATTTATTAGACATGAGAATATATTTGGAGAACATATGTTTAAGAGTATAAAATGCTAGGAATCTTACGTTATGGAGTCACTAAAAAGAAAATATGCAGAGCTGGTTCTACTCCGTGAGCCAGGTCAAGAACTCCTTGAAGTAAGCATTTTCTTGCCATTTTTATTGTCAAATTATTATTAGACATGAGAATATATTTGGAGAACATGTTTTCAGAGTATAAAATGCTAGGAATCTTGTGTTATGGTGTCACTAAAAAGAAAATGTGCATAGCTGATTCTACTCCGTGAGCTAGGTCAAGAACTCTTTGAAGTAAGCATTTTCTTGCCATTTTATGGTCAAATTATTATTAGACATGGGCATATAGTTGGAGAACATGTTTTTAGAGTATAATAATGCTAGGAAGCTTGTGTCATAGAGTAACTAAAAAGTTAAAGTCCAGAGCTAATTCTACTCCGTGAGCCAGGCCAAAAATTCCTTGAAGTGAGCATTTTCTTGCCATTTATATGGTCAAATTAGTTATTAGACATGTGGATATAGTTGGAGATCATGTTTTCACATTATAAAAATGCTAGGAAGCTTGCACCATAGAGTCATTAAAAAGTCAAAGTGCAGAGCTGAATCTACTATGTGAGCCAGGTCAAAAACTCTTTGAAGTGAGCATTTTCTTGCCATTTTTATGGTCAAATAAGTTATTAGACATGTGAATATTGTTGGAGAACATGCTAGGAAGCTTTCTCCATAGAGTCATTAAAAAGTCAAAGTGCAGAGCTGAATCTACTACGTGAGCCAGGTCAAGAACTCCTTGAAGTGAGCATTTTCTTGCCATATTTATGGGCAAATTAGTTATTAGACATGAGAATATATTTGGAGAACATGTTTTCAGAGTTAAAAATGCTAGGAATCTTGCGTTATGGAGTCACTAAAAAGAAAATGCACAGAGCTAATTCTACTCCGTGAGCCAAGTAAAGAACTCCGTGAAGTAAGCCTTTTCTTGCCATTTTTCTGGTCAAATCATTATTGGACGTGAGCATATAGTTGGAGAACATGTTTTTAGAGTATAAAAAAGCTAGTAAGATTGCGTCATAGAGTTTCTAAAAAGTCAAAGTGCAGATCTGATTCTACTACGTGAGCCAGGTCAAAAACTCCTTGAAGTTAGCATTTTCTTACCGTTTTTATGGTCAAATTAGTTATTAGACATCCGGATATAGTTGGATAATATGTTTTCAGAATATAAAAATGCTAGGAAGCTTGCACCATAGAATCACTAAAAAGTCAGTGCAGAGCTGATTCTACTCCGTGAGTCAGGCCAAGAACTCCTTGAAGTGAGCATTTTCTTGCCATTTTTATGGTCAAATTAGTTATTAGACATGAGAATATATTTGGAAAACTTGCTTTCAGAGTATAAAATGCTAGGTATCTTGCGTTATGGAGTCACTAAAAAGAAAATGCACAGAGTTGATTCTACTCCGTGAGCCAGGTCAAGAACTCCTTGAAGTAAGCATTTTCTTGCCATTTTTATGGTCAAATTATTATTAGACATGAGAATATATTTGAAGAACATGTTTTCAGAGTATAAAATGCTAGTAATCTTGGGTTATAGAGTCACTAAAAAGAAATGCGCAGAGCTGATTCTACTCCGTGAGCCAGGTCAAGAACTCCTTGAAGTAACCATTTTCTTTCCATTTTTATGGTCAAATTATTATTAGACATGAGCATTTAGTTGGAGAACATGTTTTTAGAGTATAAAAATGCTAGGAAGCTTGCGTCATAGAGTCGCTAAAAAGTTAAAGTGCAGAGCTGATTCTACTCCATGAGCCAGACCAAGAACTCCTTGAAGTGAGCATTTTCTTGCCATTTTTATGGTCAAATTAGTTATTAGACATGTGAATATAGTTGGAGAACAAGTTTTCACATTATAAAATGCTAGGAAGCTTGCACCATAGAGTCATTAAAAAGTCAAAGTGCAGAGCTGAATCTACTACATGAGCCAGGTCAAGAACTCCTTGAAGTGAGCATTTTCTTGCCATTTTATGGTCAAATTAGTTATTAGACATGTGAATATAGTTTGAGAACATTTTTTCACATTATAAAAATGCTAGGAAGCTTGCACCATAGAGTCATTAAAAAGTTAAAGTCCAGAGTTGAATCTACAACGTGAGCTAGGTCAAGAACTCCTTGAAGTGAGCTTTTTCTTGCCATTTTTATGGTCAAATTATTTATTAGAAATGAGAATATATTTGGAGAACATATGTTTAAGAGTATAAAATGCTAGGAATCTTACGTTATGGAGTCACTAAAAAGAAAATACGCAGAGCTGATTCTACTCTGTGAGCCAGGTCAAAAACTCCTTGAAGTAAGCATTTTCTTGCCATTCTTATTGTCAAACTATTATTAGACATGAGCATATAGTTGGAGAACATGTTTTCAGAGAATAAAAAAGCTAGTAAGCTTGCGTCATAGAGTTTCTAAAAAGTCAAAGTGCAGATCTGATTCTACTCCGTGAGCCAGGTCAAAAACTCCTTGAAGTTAGCATTTTCTTACTGTTTTTATGGTCAAATTAGTTATTAGACATCCGGATATAGTTGGATAATATGTTTTCAGAATTTAAAAATGCTAGGAAGCTTGCACCATAGAATCACTAAAAAGTCAGTGCAGAGCTGATTCTACTCCGTGAGTCAGGCCAAGAACTCCTTGAAGTGAGCATTTTCTTGCCATTTTTATGGTCAAATTAGTTATTAGACATGAGAATATATTTGGAAAACTTGCTTTCAGAGTATAAAATGCTAGGTATCTTGCGTTATGGAGTCACTAAAAAGAAAATGCACAGAGTTGATTCTACTCCGTGAGCCAGGTCAAGAACTCCTTGAAGTAAGCATTTTCTTGCCATTTTTATGGTCAAATTATTATTAGACATGAGAATATATTTGAAGAACATGTTTTCAGAGTATAAAATGCTAGTAATCTTGCGTTATAGAGTCACTAAAAAGAAATGCGCAGAGCTGATTCTACTCCGTGAGCCAGGTCAAGAACTCCTTGAAGTAAGCATTTTCTTTCCATTTTTATGGTCAAATTATTATTAGACATGAGCATTTAGTTGGAGAACATGTTTTCAGAGTATAAAAATGCTAGGAAGCTTGCGTCATAGAGTCGTTAAAAAGTTAAAGTGCAGAGCTGATTCTACTCCATGAGCCAGACCAAGAACTCCTTGAAGTGAGCATTTTCTTGCCATTTTTATGGTCAAATTAGTTATTAGACATGTGAATATAGTTGGAGAACAAGTTTTCACATTATAAAATGCTAGGAAGCTTGCACAATAGAGTCATTAAAAAGTCAAAGTGCAGAGCTGAATCTACTACATGAGCCAGGTCAAGAACTCCTTGAAGTGAGCATTTTCTTGCCATTTTATGGTCAAATTAGTTATTAGACATGTGAATATAGTTTGAGAACATTTTTTCACATTATAAAAATGCTAGGAAGCTTGCACCATAGAGTCATTAAAAAGTTAAAGTCCAGAGTTGAATCTACAACGTGAGCTAGGTCAAGAACTCCTTGAAGTGAGCTTTTTCTTGCCATTTTTATGGTCAAATTATTTATTAGACATGAGAATATATTTGGAGAACATATGTTTAAGAGTATAAAATGCTAGGAATCTTACGTTATGGAGTCACTAAAAAGAAAATACACAGAGCTGATTCTACTCTGTGAGCCAGGTCAAAAACTCCTTGAAGTAAGCATTTTCTTGCCATTCTTATTGTCAAACTATTATTAGACATGAGCATATAGTTGGAGAACATGTTTTCAGAGTATAAAAAAGCTAGTAAGCTTGCGTCATAGAGTTTCTAAAAAGTCAAAGTGCAGATCTGATTCTACTCCGTGAGCCAGGTCAAAAACTCCTTGAAGTTAGCATTTTCTTACTGTTTTTATGGTCAAATTAGTTATTAGACATCCGGATATAGTTGGATAATATGTTTTCAGAATTTAAAAATGCTAGGAAGCTTGCACCATAGAATCACTAAAAAGTCAGTGCAGAGCTGATTCTACTCCGTGAGTCAGGCCAAGAACTCCTTGAAGTGAGCATTTTCTTGCCATTTTTATGGTCAAATTAATTATTAGACATGAGAATATATTTGGAAAACTTGCTTTCAGAGTATAAAATGCTAGGAATCTTGCGTTATGGAGTCACTAAAAAGAAAATGCACGGAGTTGATTCTACTCCGTGAGCCAGGTCAAGAACTCCTTGAAGTAAGCATTTTCTTGCCATTTTTATGGTCAAATTATTATTAGACATGAGAATATATTTGAAGAACATGTTTTCAGAGTATAAAATGCTAGTAATCTTGCGTTATAGAGTCACTAAAAAGAAATGCGCAGAGCTGATTCTACTCCGTGAGCCAGGTCAAGAACTCCTTGAAGTAAGCATTTTCTTTCCATTTTTATGGTCAAATTATTATTAGACATGAGCATTTAGTTGGAGAACATGTTTTCAGAGTATAAAAATGCTAGGAAGCTTGCGTCGTAGAGTCGCTAAAAAGTTAAAGTGCAGAGCTGATTCTACTCCATGAGCCAGACCAAGAACTCCTTGAAGTAAGCATTTTCTTGCCATTTTTATGGTCAAATTAGTTATTAGACATGTGAATATAGTTGGAGAACAAGTTTTCACATTATAAAATGCTAGGAAGCTTACACCATAGAGTCATTAAAAAGTCAAAGTGCAGAGCTGAATCTACTACATGAGCCAGGTCAAGAACTCCTTGAAGTGAGCATTTTCTTGCCATTTTATGGTCAAATTAGTTATTAGACATGTGAATATAGTTTGAGAACATTTTTTCACATTATAAAAATGCTAGGAAGCTTGCACCATAGAGTCATTAAAAAGTTAAAGTCCAGAGTTGAATCTACAACGTGAGCCAGGTCAAGAACTCCTTGAAGTGAGCATTTTCTTGCCATTTTTATGGTCAAATTATTTATTAGACATGAGAATATATTTGGAGAACATATGTTTAAGAGTATAAAATGCTAGGAATCTTACGTTATGGAGTCACTAAAAAGAAAATACGCCGAGCTGATTCTACTCTGTGAGCCAGGTCAAAAACTCCTTGAAGTAAGCATTTTCTTGCCATTCTTATTGTCAAACTATTATTAGACATGAGCATATAGTTGGAGAACATGTTTTCAGAGTATAAAAAAGCTAGTAAGCTTGCGTCATAGAGTTTCTAAAAAGTCAAAGTGCAGATCTGATTCTACTCCGTGAGCCAGGTCAAAAACTCCTTGAAGTTAGCATTTTCTTACTGTTTTTATGGTCAAATTAGTTATTAGACATCCGGATATAGTTGGATAATATGTTTTCAGAATATAAAAATGCTAGGAAGCTTGCACCATAGAATCACTAAAAAGTCAGTGCAGAGCTGATTCTACTCCGTGAGTCAGGCCAAGAACTCCTTGAAGTGAGCATTTTCTTGCCATTTTTATGGTCAAATTAATTATTAGACATGAGAATATATTTGGAAAACTTGCTTTCAGAGTATAAAATGCTAGGAATCTTGCGTTATGGAGTCACTAAAAAGAAAATGCACGGAGTTGATTCTACTCCGTGAGCCAGGTCAAGAACTCCTTGAAGTAAGCATTTTCTTGCCATTTTTATGGTCAAATTATTATTAGACATGAGAATATATTTGAAGAACATGTTTTCAGAGTATAAAATGCTAGTAATCTTGCGTTATAGAGTCACTAAAAAGAAATGCGCAGAGCTGATTCTACTCCGTGAGCCAGGTCAAGAACTCCTTGAAGTAAGCATTTTCTTTCCATTTTTATGGTCAAATTATTATTAGACATGAGCATTTAGTTGAAGAACATGTTTTCAGAGTATAAAAATGCTAGGAAGCTTGCGTCATAGAGTCGCTAAAAAGTTAAAGTGCAGAGCTGATTCTACTCCATGAGCCAGACCAAGAACTCCTTGAAGTAAGCATTTTCTTGCCATTTTTATGGTCAAATTAGTTATTAGACATGTGAATATAGTTGGAGAACAAGTTTTCACATTATAAAATGCTAGGAAGCTTACACCATAGAGTCATTAAAAAGTCAAAGTGCAGAGCTGAATCTACTACATGAGCCAGGTCAAGAACTCCTTGAAGTGAGCATTTTCTTGCCATTTTATGGTCAAATTAGTTATTAGACATGTGAATATAGTTGGAGAACATTTTTTCACATTATAAAAATGCTAGGAAGTTTGCACCATAGAGTCATTAAAAATTTAAAGTCCAGAGTTGAATCTACAACGTGAGCCAGGTCAAGAACTCCTTGAAGTGAGCATTTTCTTGCCATTTTTATGGTCAAATTATTTATTAGACATGAGAATATATTTGGAGAACATATGTTTAAGAGTATAAAATGCTAGGAATCTTACGTTATGGAGTCACTAAAAAGAAAATATGCAGAGATGGTTCTACTCCGTGAGCCAGGTCAAGAACTCCTTGAAGTAAGCATTTTCTTGCCATTTTTATTGTCAAATTATTATTAGACATGAGAATATATTTGGAGAACATGTTTTCAGAGTATAAAATGCTAGGAATCTTGCGTTATGGTGTCACTAAAAAGAAAATATGCATAGCTGATTCTACTCCGTGAGCTAGGTCAAGAACTCTTTGAAGTAAGCATTTTCTTGCCATTTTATGGTCAAATTATTATTAGACATGGGCATATAGTTGGAGAACATGTTTTCAGAGTATAATAATGCTAGGAAGCTTGCGTCATAGAGTAACTGAAAAGTTAAAGTCCAGAGCTAATTCTACTCCGTGAGCCAGGCCAAAAATTCCTTGAAGTGAGCATTTTCTTGCCATTTTTATGGTCAAATTAGTTATTAGACATGTGGATATAGTTGGAGATCATGTTTTCACATTATAAAAATGCTAGGAAGCTTGCACCATAGAGTCATTAAAAAGTCAAAGTGCAGAGCTGAATCTACTATGTGAGCCAGGTCAAAAACTCTTTGAAGTGAGCATTTTCTTGCCATTTTTATGGTCAAATAAGTTATTAGACATGTGAATATTGTTGGAGAACATGCTAGGAAGCTTTCTCCATAGAGTCATTAAAAAGTCAAAGTGCAGAGCTGAATCTACTACGTGAGCCAGGTCAAGAACTCCTTGAAGTGAGCATTTTCTTGCCATATTTATGGGCAAA
This sequence comes from Pogostemon cablin, assembly GCA_023678885.1. NCBI lineage: Eukaryota > Viridiplantae > Streptophyta > Magnoliopsida > Lamiales > Lamiaceae > Pogostemon > Pogostemon cablin. The sequence continues at coordinate 20,843,040 of CM042991.1, forward strand.
TTAGTTATTAGACATGAGAATATATTTGGAGAACATGTTTTCAGAGTTAAAAATGCTAGGAATCTTGCGTTATGGAGTCACTAAAAAGAAAATGCACAGAGCTGATTCTACTCCGTGAGCCAAGAAAAGAACTCCGTGAGCCAGGTAAAGAACTCCGTGAAGTAAGCCTTTTCTTGCCATTTTTCTGGTCAAATCATTATTGGACGTGAGCATATAGTAGGAGAACATGTTTTCAAAGTACAAAAAAGCTAGTAAGCTTGCGTCATAGAGTTTCTAAAAAGTCAAAGTGCAGATCTGATTCTACTCCGTGAGCCAGGTCAAAAACTCCTTGAAGTTAGCATTTTCTTACCATTTTTATGGTCAAATTAGTTATTAGACATCCGGATATAGTTGGATAATATGTTTTCAGAATATAAAAATGCTAGGAAGCTTGCACCATAGAATCACTAAAAAGTCAGTGCAGAGCTGATTCTACTCCGTGAGTCAGGCCAAGAACTCCTTGAAGTGAGCATTTTCTTGCCATTTTTATGGTCAAATTAATTATTAGACATGAGAATATATTTGGAAAACTTGCTTTCAGAGTATAAAATGCTAGGAATCTTGCGTTGTGGAGTCACTAAAAAGAAAATGCACGGAGTTGATTCTACTCCGTGAGCCAGGTCAAGAACTCCTTGAAGTAAGCATTTTCTTGCCATTTTTATGGTCAAATTATTATTAGACATGAGAATATATTTGAAGAACATGTTTTCAGAGTATAAAATGCAAGTAATCTTGCGTTATAGAGTCACTAAAAAGAAATGCGCAGAGCTGATTCTACTCCGTGAGCCAGGTCAAGAACTCCTTGAAGTAAGCATTTTCTTTCCATTTTTATGGTCAAATTATTATTAGACATGAGCATTTAGTTGGAGAACATGTTTTCAGAGTATAAAAATGCTAGGAAGCTTGCGTCATAGAGTCGCTAAAAAGTTAAAGTGCAGAGCTGATTCTACTCCATGAGCCAGACCAAGAACTCCTTGAAGTGAGCATTTTCTTGCCATTTTTATGGTCAAATTAGTTATTAGACATGTGAATATAGTTGGAGAACAAGTTTTCACATTATAAAATGCTAGGAAGCTTACACCATAGAGTCATTAAAAAGTCAAAGTGCAGAGCTGAATCTACTACATGAGCCAGGTCAAGAACTCCTTGAAGTGAGCATTTTCTTGCCATTTTATGGTCAAATTAGTTATTAGACATGTTAATATAGTTGGAGAACATTTTTTCACATTATAAAAATGCTAGGAAGTTTGCACCATAGAGTCATTAAAAAGTTAAAGTCCAGAGTTGAATCTACAACGTGAGCCAGGTCAAGAACTCCTTGAAGTGAGCATTTTCTTGCCATTTTTATGGTCAAATTATTTATTAGACATGAGAATATATTTGGAGAACATATGTTTAAGAGTATAAAATGCTAGGAATCTTTCGTTATGGAGTCACTAAAAAGAAAATATGCAGAGCTGGTTCTACTCCGTGAGCCAGGTCAAGAATTCCTTGAAGTAAGCATTTTCTTGCCATTTTTATTGTCAAATTATTATTAGACATGAGAATATATTTGGAGAACATGTTTTCAGAGTATAAAATGCTAGGAATCTTGCGTTATGGTGTCACTAAAAAGAAAATGTGCATAGCTGATTCTACTCCGTGAGCTAGGTCAAGAACTCTTTGAAGTAAGCATTTTCTTGCCATTTTATGGTCAAATTATTATTAGACATGGGCATATAGTTGGAGAACATGTTTTCAGAGTATAATAATGCTAGGAAGCTTGCGTCATAGAGTAACTAAAAAGTTAAAGTCCAGAGCTAATTCTACTCCGTGAGCCAGGCCAAAAATTCCTTGAAGTGAGCATTTTCTTGCCATTTTTATGGTCAAATTAGTTATTAGACATGTGGATATAGTTGGAGATCATGTTTTCACATTATAAAAATGCTAGGAAGCTTGCACCATAGAGTCATTAAAAAGTCAAAGTGCAGAGCTGAATCTACTATGTGAGCCAGGTCAAAAACTCTTTGAAGTGAGCATTTTCTTGCCATTTTTATGGTCAAATAAGTTATTAGACATGTGAATATTGTTGGAGAACATGCTAGGAAGCTTTCTCCATAGAGTCATTAAAAAGTCAAAGTGCAGAGCTGAATCTACTACGTGAGCCAGGTCAAGAACTCCTTGAAGTGAGCATTTTCTTGCCATATTTATGGGCAAATTAGTTATTAGACATGAGAATATATTTGGAGAACATGTTTTCAGAGTTAAAAATGCTAAGAATCTTGCGTTATGGAGTCACTAAAAAGAAAATGCACAGAGCTGATTCTACTCCGTGAGCCAAGTAAAGAACTCCGTGAGCCAGGTAAAGAACTCCGTGAAGTAAGCCTTTTCTTGCCATTTTTCTGGTCAAATCATTATTGGACGTGAGCATATAGTTGGAGAACATGTTTTCAAAGTATAAAAAAGCTAGTAAGCTTGCGTCATAGAGTTTCTAAAAAGTCAAAGTGCAGATCTGATTCTACTCCGTGAGCCAGGTCAAAAACTCCTTGAAGTTAGCATTTTCTTACCGTTTTTATGGTCAAATTAGTTATTAGACATCCGGATATAGTTGGATAATATGTTTTCAGAATATAAAAATGCTAGGAAGCTTGCACCATAGAATCACTAAAAAGTCAGTGCAGAGCTGATTCTACTCCGTGAGTCAGGCCAAGAACTCCTTGAAGTGAGCATTTTCTTGCCATTTTTATGGTCAAATTAATTATTAGACATGAGAATATATTTGGAAAACTTGCTTTCAGAGTATAAAATGCTAGGAATCTTGCGTTATGGAGTCACTAAAAAGAAAATGCACAGAGTTGATTCTACTCCGTGAGCCAGGTCAAGAACTCCTTGAAGTAAGCATTTTCTTGCCATTTTTATGGTCAAATTATTATTAGACATGAGAATATATTTGAAGAACATGTTTTCAGAGTATAAAATGTTAGTAATCTTGCGTTATAGAGTCACTAAAAAGAAATGCGTAGAGCTGATTCTACTCCGTGAGCCAGGTCAAGAACTCCTTGAAGTAAGCATTTTCTTTCCATTTTTATGGTCAAATTATTATTAGACATGAGCATTTAGTTGGAGAACATGTTTTCAGAGTATAAAAATGCTAGGAAGCTTGCGTCATAGAGTCGCTAAAAAGTTAAAGTGCAGAGCTGATTCTACTCCATGAGCCAGACCAAGAACTCCTTGAAGTGAGCATTTTCTTGCCATTTTTGTGGTCAAATTAGTTATTAGACATGTGAATATAGTTGGAGAACAAGTTTTCACATTATAAAATGCTAGGAAGCTTGTACCATAGAGTCATTAAAAAGTCAAAGTGCAGAGCTGAATCTAGTACATAAGCCAGGTCAAGAACTCCTTGAAGTGAGCATTTTCTTGCCATTTTATGGTCAAATTAGTTATTAGACATGTGAATATAGTTTGAGAACATTTTTTCACATTATAAAAATGCTAGGAAGCTTGCACCATAGAGTCATTAAAAAGTTAAAGTCCAGAGTTGAATCTACAACGTGAGCCAGGTCAAGAACTCCTTGAAGTGAGCATTTTCTTGCCATTTTTATGGTCAAATTATTTATTAGACATGAGAATATATTTGGAGAACATATGTTTAAGAGTATAAAATGCTAGGAATCTTACGTTATGGAGTCACTAAAAAGAAAATACGCAGAGCTGATTCTACTCTGTGAGCCAGGTCAAAAACTCCTTGAAATAAGCATTTTCTTGCCATTCTTATTGTCAAACTATTATTAGACATGAGCATATAGTTGGAGAACATGTTTTCAAAGTATAAAAATGATAGTAAGCTTGCGTCATAGAGTTACTAAAAAGGCAAAGTGCAGAGCTGATTCTACTCTGTGAGCCAGGCCAAAAACTCCTTGAAGTGAGCATTTTCTTGCCATTTTTATGGTCACATTAATTAATAGACATGAGAATATATTTGGAAAACTTGCTTTCAGAGTATAAAATGCTAAGAATCTTGCGTTATGGAGTCACTAAAAAGAAAATGCACAGAGTTGATTCTACTCCGTGAGCCAGGTCAAGAACTCCTTGAAGTAAGCATTTTCTTGCCATTTTTATGGTCAAATTATTATTAGACATGAGAATATATTTGAAGAACATGTTTGTAGAGTATAAAATGCTAGGAATCTTGCGTTATAGAGTCACTAAAAAGAAATGCGCAGAGCTGATTCTACTCCGTGAGCCAGGTCAAGAACTCCTTGAAGTAAGCATTTTCTTTCCATTTTTATGGTCAAATTATTATTAGACATGAGCATATAGTTGGAGAACATGTTTTCAGAGTATAAAAATACTAGGAAGCTTACGTCATAGAGTCACTAAAAAGTTAAAGTGCAGAGCTTATCCTACTCCGTGAGCCAGACCAAGAACTCCTTGAAGTGAGCATTTTCTTGCCATTTTTATGGTCAAATTAGTTATTAGACATGTGAATATAGTTGGAGAACAAGTTTTCACATTATAAAAATGATAGGAAGCTTGCACCATAGAGTCATTAAAAAGTCAAAGTGTAGAGATGAATCTACAACGTGAGCCTGATCAAGAACTCCTTGAAGTGAGCATTTTCTTGCCATTTTTATGGTCAAATTATTTATTAGACATGAGAATATATTTGGAGAACATGTGTTTAAGAGTATAAAATGCTAGGAATCTTGCGTTATGGAGTCACTAAAAAGAAAATGCGCAGAGCTAATTCTACTTCGTGAGCCAGGTCAAAAATTCCTTGAAGTAAGCATTTTCTTGCCATTTTTATGGTCAAATTATTATTAGAAATGAGTATATAGTGTTGGCAATAGGATCGTGTGGTTCAACGTGATCAGTTAGGGAAAACAGGCAAACAATCAGCGGAAGCAATTATTAAATCGTTTACCGTACTTCTGGGTCCATGTAGAGGATGATCGTTGCAGAGAACCACCTCTCAATCTTCTGCTGTATGTCCCAAGTCGAATCCTGCTGTTGTGTGGGCAACAATCCGCAGGATTCTCTCAATCTGCTCCTGTTCTTTCTAACTGTCAAATGAGGCACAGACTTAGGGTTAACAGGAGCTGAGATGACTTATATAGTTGGGCTACAGCAGGGACCAGGAGGAGAAATTGGGCTGGGCCTCAATTGAATTTAATTAACCAAGCTTAGCCCAAAGCTTTTAATTAAATCCAATAATAATAATATAGTCCACTAAAATATTATTACTGCACTACCCGTCCAATCCCAAAATTATGTTCTGGGCTCCTTCTTATTATAAGCCCAATAGTCTCCCCATGTTTAAGATATACAATGTCCATTAATTAATTAAGTTACTGACAACTCAAATTAATTAATATCTCAACCGAGAGTAGTACCACTCAACCTTATTATCATGCCATAAATTAATCCACTTGCAAGATTTACATGATAAACCTTATGAGCTCCTCAAGGGGACATCATCAACCTTGTCGGACATGGATTCTTTCTACAATCAACAGCACACCATAGATTCAGCACTATTTCCCAACTCACCGAGTTTGTTGATTTAATACTTATAAATCTCACCCATTGATGAATCAAAGAAATACATACTGCCCTACGTGTCGAGGTTATTGTATAGGGATTAAGAGCACGAACTTCCATAATAACGGAGATCAAGTTTTTCTATAAGTCAGTATAAGTCGAACGATCTCAAGCGGTCCTGCTCAATACACTCAAGTGCACAAATGTGATTCTATAGCCAAGACAAGCTAATACCAAACCACACTACTGTTGGCGCTCGATCGTTTGGTTAACGTGACCCGTTAGAATACCATGCGTTTCTATCACAGCGGAAGCAATAAATCATAGAAACGAATACCGTTCACCAAGGTATGTTGATGAAGATTGATTCTCGCAGGCAGCATCCGCAGTCCTACGAGAATGGCCATAACTTCCTCGTCTGATGTCGGAATTGAGTGATCTTTACGCTCAGACGATCCACTCTTCAACGGCTTTCCGTCAGTATATTGATCATCAAATTCTGAACATTTTACGAATTTATAAAAATTTCGCAAGGTCGCGAACAGCAGCAGCAAACTACCTTCTGATCTTCTGCTGTATGTCCCAAGTCCGATCTCGACGTCGTGTGGGCGACGATCTACGAGACCTCCTCAATCTGCTCTCAACCCTCATCACACATGAATAATCAGTTAGATTATATTAGATTAGGGTTCCAGATAAGCTGAGGTGACTTATATACATGGGCTACAGCAGGGACCAGGAGGAGAAAGTGGGTTGGGCCTCCATTGGGCTTAAGTATCCAAGCTTAGCCCAAAGCTTATACTTAAGTCCAATAATAATAATATATTTCACTAAAATATTATTATTGCACTACCGTACCAATCCCAAAATTACGTTTTGGGCTCCTTCTTATTATGAGCCCGTTAGTCTCCCCATGTTTAAGATATACAATGTCCATTAATTAATTTAAGTTACTGACAACTCAATTAATTAATATCTCATCCAAGAGTAGTACCACTCAACCTCATTATCATGCCGGAATAAATTCCACCTGCAGGGTTTACATGATAATCCTTATGAGCTCCTCAAGGGGACATCATCAACCTATGACGGACACGGATTCCTTCTACAATCAACAGCACACCATAGAGACAGCACTATTTCCCAACTCATCGAGTTTCTTGATTTAATTACATGTAAATCTCACCCATTGATGAATCAAAGAAATACATACTGCCCTACGTGTCGAGGTTATTGTATAGGGATTAAGAGCACGAACTTCCATAATAACTGAGATCAAGTTCTCCTATAAGTCAGTATAAGTCGAACGATCTCAAGCGGTCCTGCTCAATACACACAAGTGCACTAATGTGATTCTATAGCCAAGACAAGCTAATACCAAACCACACTACAACCATCCCGATAGAGAGTCTCCGTCTATCTCGGTAAGTGGACTATTGCATCGAACATATAAATAAATTATAAGATGCAATCATTTGATCATATGATTCTCATTTCAAATTAATTGTTATAACATTGTTCATACAAAAAGCTAGACTTTTAGTATACAATCCAACAACCTCCCACTTCTACTAAAAGACTATGCTGTCATGTCTTCCGCCATACATCTGATTTCCACTCCCACTACACGACCATCAAAAGCTCTCGCCTTAAGGTCCTTGTAAATGGATTTACTAGGTCATCATCCGATGCAATCTAGGCGACAACAACCTTTCCCTCATCATACGATTTCTCGTAATAGGTGGTACTTGCACTCCATGTGTTTAATTGCCTTATGGGCTCGTGATTCCTTCAAGTTTGCAACTGCACCAATATCATCAATATAAATTGTGATATCCTTGGGCAAACTTAGAAACACTTCGAAGTCCATCTTGAAGTTTCTAGAGTCATACAGATACTTTGGCTGCCTCATAGGCTCCAATTTATCATCTTTCCATGATGGAGTCCGGAGTCTGAAATATATTTCTATATAACACTCCTCCACATTATGACTCAACTTTCTAAAATTAAACGCATAACCTTTGAGGTGGATTTACTGCCGTCACTATCTGATTTGAAAAATCTGAATCTATGTAACCCATAAGAATCAGTGAATCTGTTCGGTAAGCCCACATATAGTTTCTAGTCCTTTTCAGGTACATAAGTATATGTCTTACCACAGTTAAACATTCTTATTTTGGGTTACCTTGATACCCACTGTTCATGCCATCGGCAAAATAGATATCCAATCTCGTACATAGCATTCCTTAGATTAAGCTTCCTCATTTGTCGAAGCATAAGGAACCGCTTTCATCTTCTTTATCTACTTTTGTGTCACAAGACACATTCACTTAGATAAATTCACATGCTAAACGAGTAAGGATCGTATCATTATATGAAACTTGAGATAAGCATAACATCCTTTTTTGTGATCCGTATTACCGTGATCAAAAGGATATTTTTGCTCTTCTTAAGTCCTTCATCTCATACCGCTTTATCAACCATACCCATACGCCCGACAATACTCTTTCATTGTCTCCAATGAGCAAGATACTATCTACGTATAGTACAAGAAATACCATCACGTTTCCATCACTCTTTTCAATACACAAGACCCATCCGATCATTGATTAGATCCATGTCACTGAAGTACCTCATCAAAACGGATGTTTCATGATCTTGAAGCTTGCTTTAGTCCATGAATGAACACTTTTAAGCTTATTATCACAATGCTCTTAGCTTTTTGCAATAAATCACTCTGGTTGCTTCACATAGATGTTTCCCTTAAGACTTCCAATCAGGAAAGCTGTCTCGACATCTATTTGCTATCCCTCATATTTCATATGAGTAGCAACAAATAAAAGAGTTCGGATCAACTTAGGCATAGCTACCGGCGAACAGGTTTTCTCATAATCGAACCCTTTCTTTCTGAGTATACCTTTTCGCAACAAGCTTGCTTCCAAGGTTTTCACCTTATTCTATGATCCTCTTTTATTCTTGCATGCCCGCTTCCAATGGCTTTTACGCCATTTAACGGTTCAACAAGCATCCAGACCTAATTTAAAATCCATCGATTCTATTTTAATATTCATTGCACTTTGCTAGGATTTGATATTTCTAACTTGTAGTGCTTCGTCGTATCCGTGGGTCCATTTCATGTTTGTGAGGGATCAAGTCTTACGACTTTCCCAAAACATGTATCTCACGGGTTGTCGAATAACCCTCCCACTGCGACAAGGCACTACATGTAATTGTGTATCAGACGTGACACGCGTTGCAGTTTACCTTGTGGTATATCCTCTTGTACACTTGGTACTTATACTTTGTGTTTTATTCTCACTACCTTAAGAACAACTCATACATGGATTTGTGATTTATTACATAGTCCTTTTCCAAAAAATTCAGTGTTTGTGTTAACAATCACCCTTCGATTTTTTTGGACTAAATAAATCACCCTTCATTTTTCTAGGATATCCCACAAACAGACAAACATTCATACGAATTACTGTTTCTAGGGCATACCCATAAAATGAATTTAGTAATTCCAAATAATTCATCATCCATCTAATCATTTCCATAAGAGTGCTACACCTTCTATCCGCCACACCATTCAGCTGGGGTATGCCCGGTGTAAACAATTTGAGATTTAATTTCAACTCTGATTAATAGCACCTAACTATCCTAAGAGGTACTCGTAATGACGATTAAATCGTCATTACTTGATATATTTTCCATGACGCTTCACTGTACCAGCCTTGCAATTCTTGAATTAATCAAAGAACTTAGACATGCAGTGCATCAAATAAATATATCGGTATCTAGAATAATCATCGATTGACGAATATTCATATCCACCTCTCATCCGGACAATCTTAGGACCACATAAATCATAATGAACTAATTCCAACATATATATCTTTGGCTCTACACCCCTTTACCTTGAAAAGGTAATTAATCATTTTTACTTCCAAGTAAGACTCGCAAGTCCGATAGTTTCCACTTCAGATAAACCTTACGGTCCATCTGCTATCAACTTTTGAGTCTTACTCAAGTAAAATGATCTAGTCTTAGACGCCAAATGCATGTTTAGTTCATCTCCGAAGGTTACTTTCTCTTACTAAGATCAGAAGATGCATTATTAATTACTATTTGTTGCATCTGTGGAATATACATGATTTAAGAGTATACAAATTGTCCATCAACGTACCATAACAGATTACAACTCTATCCTTCATTATAATGACCATGTCATTTAAATGAAATGGAGTATCCATCTATTAATGCATAGAAACCGAAATCAAATTCTTTCTATGAAAACGTAAGTAAAGACAATTTTACAAAATCAAACGTTTATTCATATCGTAAGATAAATAAATAACTCCCACTGCAATAGCCACTAGTCTTGTAGTTTTACCCATGTCATAACAATCTTATCCTCACTTAGTAATGAACATTCAGTGATTCCAGTATCTACACACTTCGTGTCAGTAGATGCCATCACTAATCATGTTTAAACAACTAGTAAGTAAGATTCTATCCTTGTTCACTCCTTTTATGAAATTGAATTTCCTTTAACACATGTTTTGTCAGAAGTTTCCCACCATATACAACCTCTTGTAATTCATGAGAAACTTACTCAAAACATCTAGGCAATTATGAAGAATAAAATTGATTTAGGTTTCCCCTTCAACTTCTATTCCATGTATTTCCAATTCATTCATCAAATTCAATCATGACCTACCGCCTTTTAAAATACTCAACTATCCGAAGAGTTACATGAGACCATCATATTTCTATGAACCTCTAATCTCTTCACTAGAGACTTTAATAGGCATCATGAGACGTCCTTTGTGAGAACAGACATGTATTTTCTTAAGCAGTAAAATTCAAAACCAAGATTCTTTTCTAATCATCTAATTTGGACAAGTAAATATAATTTCTTTTAGTTAATAATAAGTGAGATAAAATCATTTGAAAATCAGAGAATCACAAATAAATATACCAATCAAAACTTCAAATTTTATCCTTTTATATTGATTCCCTCAAAACAATATAAAAATAAAATTCACCGACATCTCAAGCACCGTGAGTCTGCAAGCCACGATAGTGTGGACGTTTACAAACTCGAACATTTACAAGAGAAGGTTTTACCCATTAATTTCATTTGTCAACCTAACTTTATGACAAAATAATTAATAGTCGGTTCCTCTTTAGCCATGCAAATAAAAGCAGTGACTCCGATGGGGAGGATTCTTATTATTTACACCTAAGTGTACACCATTATTTGACTCCAAGTCTGCGGCCCAAGCTTATGTGCCTTACAGATGGAGAAGTACACACGCGCTCGGAAAACTTCCTACAGTCATCAATTATAAGTCTGTACAGTGATCCGCACATGAACTCATCCGATAGGGAGGAAGGTCTACGCCAACGCGCAAGTTCATATGCATCACATTACAAACATAATTATTTAAAGAAGTCTGTCCCAGCAATCCATGAATAAACTCATCCGATGGGGAGGAAGGCTCTAATGCCGACGCACAAGTTTATTCACATTGCTAACAAACCAATAATGGAGGCCGCGGGAATTTTTACCAATCCCCTCTCCCACTTAGTTATTCAACACCGAGGGTTTTTACATGCATATAATATTTAAAAATAAAATACGCAACCTAGCATGCTCATACTTCCAAATATATAACAATAATTGACCAATAAAACAATTATAGTAGTTATATATAAGGAAATAAATTGCCAAAAATAAGTTGACTTGATTAACACTCCAACATACATGCATATAATATACCAAATATAATACGCAATCTAGCATGCTTCTATTTAAGGCAATAAATCATAGAGAATCATGAATACATATATAACAATAATCAATTAATAAATCAATTATAACAGTTATATAACAGCGAATTCGATTGTTCACCACCAATCACGAATGCGGGCAACTGCGATGGGGATCGACCTCCCCGCAGCTTGCTCCACCACTCTGGCATCCTGCCCGATCATATTGTGAAGACTCACGCGGAACCTGATGCAGACCAGTAGAACTTGATGCAAACCCGCTGGAACCTGGTGCAGAGTCGATCAAACCTGATGCAGACCAATCGAACCTGATGTAAATCCGCTCGAACCTGGTGCAGCATTGATCGAACCTGATGCAGACCAATCGAACCTGATGCAAATCCGCTCGAACCTGGTGCAGCATCGATCGAACCTGATGCAGAACAATCGAACCTGATGCAAATCCGTTCGAACCTGGTGCAGCATCGATCGAACTTGATGCAGACCAATCGAACCTGATGCAAATCCATTCGAACCTGGTGCAGCATCGATCGAAATTGATGCAGACCAATCGAACCTGATGCAAATCTGCTCGAACCTGGTGCAGCATCGATCGAACCTGATGCAGACCAATCGAACCTGATGCAAATCTGCTCGAACCTGGTGTAGCATCGATCGAACCTGATGCAGACCAATCGAACCTGATGAAAATCTGCTCGTCCAAGGGCCTACTTGCACGGAACCAAGTTCAGCCCAACGCGCAACATCAAACTACACCAACTTTCGTTCAGGGTTCGCAACTTTAGGTACTTGATAATCCAATCTACACCGTCCAGAATCTACGCCTGTGAGTTTTGAACATGCTGTCCAAATTACAGGTCGATCCAACGGTTAGATTGTGAGAAACAGCTCTTTTCCCTCGACTGCGCAGAACAGAATCGCCCAAAAAACTGCTTCTGTTTTCGGCGTATTCCCGAAACACAACACTCCAAATACCATCTTCACAGTTCAGAATGTACATCCACAAAATCCAAACGTGCTGACCAAAATTCAGCCTGATCCGACGGTTGAAACTCTGGTTATTGCCTCTGCAATATCACTGCGCTGGATTTTCTCTCAATTTCTTCCTTCCATGTGAAATTGACGAACAGTTTTCGTCGAATCCTCTCACACACAACCATCAACAAACAGATATGATATAGGGTATATTTCACATAGGGATATTCATGGTTTGCGCAGTAAAACCAAAACCCTAAACATGCAATCCTAATTTCGAAAAATTAACCACATAAACCCTAGTCTAACATGTCACGCTTCACCACGAAACCGATGCTCTGATACCAATTGTTGGCGCTCGATCGTTTGGTTAACGTGACCCGTTAGAATACCATGCGTTTCTATCACAGCGGAAGCAATAAATCATAGAAACGATTACCGTTCACCAGGGTATGTTGATGAAGATTAATTCTCGCAGGTAGCCTGCGCAGTCCCACGAGAATGGCCATAACTTCCTCGTCTGATATCGGAATTGAGTGATCTTTGCGTTCTGACGATCCTCTCTTCGACGGCTTTCCGTCAGTATATTGATCATCAAATTATGAGCAATGTACGAATTTATAAAAATTTCGCAAGGTCGCGGACAGCAGCAGCAAACTACCTTCTGGTCTTCTGCTGTATGTCCCAAGTCCGATCTCGACGTCGTGTGGGCGACGATCTATGAGACCTCCTCAATCTGCTCTCAACCCTCATCACACGTGAATAATCAGTTAGATTAGATTAGATTAGGATTCCAGATAAGCTGAGGTGACTTATATACATGGGCTACAGCAGGGACCAGGAGGAGAAATTGGGTTGGGCCTCCATTGGGCTTAAGTATCCAAGCTTAGCCCAAAGCTTATACTTAAGTCCAATAATAATAATATATTCCACTAAAATATTATTATTGCACTACCGTACCAATCCCAAAATTACGTTTTGGGCTCCTTCTTATTATGAGCCTGTTAGTCTCCCCATGTTTAAGATATACAATGTCCATTAATTAATTTAAGTTACTGACAACTCAATTAATTAATATCTCATCCAAGAGTAGTACCACTCAACCTCATTATCATGTCGGAATAAATTCCACCTGCAGGGTTTACATGATAATCCTTATGAGCTCCTCAAGGGGACATCATCAACCTATGACGGACACGGATTCCTTCTACAATCAACAGCACACCATAGAGACAGCACTATTTCCCAACTCATCGAGTTTATTGATTTAATTATATGTAAATCTCACCCATTGATGAATCAAAGAAATACATACTGCCCTACGTGTCGAGGTTATAGTATAGGGATTAAGAGCACGAACTTCCATAATAACTGAGATCAAGTTCTCCTATAAGTCAGTATAAGTCAAACGATCTCAAGCGGTCCTGCTCAATACACACAAGTGCACTAGTGTGATTCTATAGCCAAGACAAGCTAATACCAAAACACACTACAACCATCCCGATAGAGAGTCCCCGTCTATCTCGGTTGTGAGCATCTGTTTATACTTTATAAGAAAACTGATAATATGATCTTTCGCGTGTTGTCGCACAACATATTATCTACAGTATAAAGTAAGTGGACTATTGCATCGAACATATAAATAAATTATAAGATGCAATCATTTGATCATATGATTCTCATTTCAAATTAATTGTATAACATTGTTCATACAAAAAGCTAGACTTTTAGTATACAATCCAACAATCTCCCACTTATACTAAAAGACTATGCTGTCATGTCTTCCGCCATACATCTGATTTCCACTCCCACTACACGACCATCAAAAGCTCTCGCCTTAAGGTCCTTGTAAATGGATTTACTAGGTTATCATCCGATGCAATCTAGGTGACAACAACCTTCCCCTCATCATACGATTTCTCGTAATAGGTGGTACTCGCGCTCCATGTGTTTAATTTCCTTATGGGCTCGTGATTCCTTCAAGTTTGCAACTGCACCAATATCATCAATATAAATTGTGATATCCTTGGGCAAACTTAGAAACACTTCGAAGTCCATCTTGAAGTTTCTAGAGTCATACAGATACTTTGGCAACCTCATAGGCTCCAATTTTTCATCTTTCCATGATGGAGTACGGAGTCTGAAATATATTTCTATATAACACTCCTCCACATTATAACTCAACTTCCTAAAATTAAACGCATAACCTTTGAGGTAGATTTACTGTCGTCCCTATCTGATTTGAAAAATCTGAATCTATGTAACCCATAAGAATCAGTGAATCTGTTCGGTAAGCCCACATATAGTTTCTAGTCCTTTTCAGGTACATAAGTATATGTCTTACCACAGTTCATCATTCTTGTTCTGGGTTACGTTGATACCCACTGTTCATGCCATCGGCAAAACAGATATCCAATCTCGTGCATAGCATTCCTTAGATTAAGCTTCCTCATTTGCCGAAGCATAAGGAACCGCTTTCATCTTCTTTATCTACTTTTGTGTCACAAGACACATTCGCTTAGATAAATTCACATGCTAAACGAGTAAGGATCGTATCATTATATGAAACTTGAGATAAGCATAACATCCTTTCTTGTGATCCGTATTACCGTGATCAAAAGGATATTTTTGCTCTTCTTAAGTCCTTCATCTCATACCGCTTTATCAACCATACCCATACGCCCGACAATACTCTTTCATTGTCTCCAATGAGCAAGATACTATCTACGTATAGTACAAGAAATACCACCACATTTCCATCACTCTTTTCAATACACAAGACCCATCCGATCATTGATTAGATCCATGTCACTGGATTACCTCATCAAAACGGATGTTTCATGATCTTGAAGCTTGCTTTAGTCCATGAATGGACACTTTTAAGCTTACTATTGTTGGATTGTATACTAAAAGTCTAGCTTTAGTATGAACAATGTCATAACAATATTTGAAATGAGAATCATTGATCAAATGATTGCGTCTTATAATTTATTTATATGCATGATGCAATAGTCCACTTACTTTATACTGTAGATAATATGTTGTGCGACAACACGCGGAAGATCATATTATCGGTTTTCTTATAAAGTATAAACAGATGCTCACAACTGAGATAGACGGGGACTCTCTATCGGTATGGTTGTAGTGTGGTTTGGTATTAGCTTGTCTTGGCTATAGAATCACATTAGTGCACTTGTGTGTATTGAGCAGGACCGCTTGAGATCGTTCTTCTTATACTGACTATATAGTAGAACATGATCTCTGTTATTATGGAAGTTCGTGCTCTTAATCCCTA
The DNA here is from genome assembly GCA_023678885.1 of Pogostemon cablin. Lineage (NCBI taxonomy): Eukaryota > Viridiplantae > Streptophyta > Magnoliopsida > Lamiales > Lamiaceae > Pogostemon > Pogostemon cablin. Next base: position 20,858,668 of record CM042991.1, read on the forward strand.
TACAATAACCTCGACACGTAGGGCAGTATGTATTTCTTTGATTCATCAGTGGGTGAGATTTATAAGTATTAAATCAACAAACTCGGTGAGTTGGGAAGTAGTGCTGTATCTATGGTGTGCTGTTGATTGTAGAAGGAATCCATGTCCGTCATAGGTTGATGATGTCCCCTTGAGGAGCTCATAAGGTTTATCATGTAAATCTTGCAAGTGGATTAATTTCCGGCATGATAATAAGGTTGAGTGGTACTACTCTCGGATGAGATATTAATTAATTTGAGTTGTCAGTAACTTAATTAATTAATGGACATTGAATATCTTAAACATGGGGAGACTATCGGGCTTATAATAAGAAGGAGCCCAGAACATAATTTTGGGATTGGACGGGTAGTGCAGTAATAATATTTTAGTGGACTATATTATTATTATTGGATTTAATTATAAGCTTTGGGCTAAGCTTGGTTAATTAAATTCAATTGAGGCCCAGCCCAATTTCTCCTCCTGGTCCCTGCTGTAGCCTAATATATAAGTGAACTCAGCTTCCTGGAACCCTAAGATTATTCCTGCGACTCTTTTGGTGAGAGAAGCAGATTGAGAGAATCCTGCAGATTGTTGCCCACACAACAACAGGATTCGACTTGGGTCATACAGCAGAAGATCGAGAGGTGGTTCTCTGCAACGATCAACCTCTACACCAACCCAGAAGTACGGTAAACGATTTAATTATGCTTCCGCTGATTTTTGTTTACTCATTGTCCTAACGGATCACATTGAACCGCACGATCCAATTGCCAACAATTGGTATCAGAGCGTTGGTTTCGTGGTGAAACGTGAGACGTTAGGAAGGGTTTGATCTTACATGTGTTGATAGTGGATTTAATAGCATGTAAGAAAGGCCTTTTGTGATTACATGATTTTATCTTGTTATTATCGCATAAAGAAAGGTAGGGTTTATCTTTTTGTCCTTGAATTCCCGTGTTATCGTTATTGATGGAACAATGAGAGAAAGATAAAATTGCTGTCCTATCACGCGTTGATCACACAATCACTCCACTGAACGACGAGAGGCATTGGCGAAGGCTGGACCACTGCTGTGATGGCAACGGGCTGATGGAGTTTGCGATGGAGGCTGTCGTACGGTTGTGCAGTGATGGGTTAGACAAATTCAGCGCTGGCGAAAGGCAGCAGCAAGGCTCGATCTCGACAGTACAACTTGGCGGATGTTCTGGGAGTCAACTGGACATCCCAGTCGAGTCACAAGCCGCTTCCAATCGGGTCTCTGCAACTTACCAGTCGAGTCGCTGCTGCAAGTTTCGAGCGATTTCCCTGATGGCCAGGGTGTGTCTTGGCGATGCCTGATTGTTGACGTCTGGCGGCGCCTGTCTCGACTGGTGCTGCGATTGCTAGGCTGAGCTCGGCGGTTGAGCGGCAGAACGTCAGATTGAACTGGCAGAGTTCTGACCAGTCGTCGACTGGGTTAGTCGGTTGTGCGGCGGTTTTCAGTGGATCCCGATCGGCTTGACAGTGCTAATCGATGGTGGGTTCTCGTCGGTTTCGATTGCGGGATGAGGCTGGACATGAGAGACCTGCTGTGAAAATCGATGGTGGGTTGATTGCGTTGCATAGCAGCGACGCGGCGGAGCTGATCGCGTTGCATCGTAGCGGCAGTTTCGTTGACGGAGGCGCTGTCGTTGCTGGCTGGCGCTGCTGGAAGTTCCGGCGATGGGGTAGCAGCAGCGGTGGGAAGCACTGATGGCTGTGGTCGGTGGGAACGCTGTTGTGAGCGGCGGCCTTCCAGTCGGTACCTACGCTGGTGGTTGCTGTCGTCGGAGCAGGAAGGCAGCACGGTACACGGCTGACGTTGCGGCTCCGGAGGATTGTGGGCGCGGCTTCCGGCAGCTGCGACACCAGGTTGCACCGGCGACGGCACTCGGTGGCTTGATTCCGGTGGGCAGGTTCACCGGCTGCACTGGCACCAGGTTGCGCCGGTGTGCACTGGGGGTTGGATCGCGTGATTGCGGCTAGTGATTTAGGGCAGTAGAGTGGATGGGCTTCTGGGCCTATATTCATGTTTTGCTGGGCCTTTTTTTTGTGTTAAAGGCTGGCCCATTTTTTAAAAAAACAAAGAAAAAAAATGGTAATGGGCTGTGGATTAATAGTGGGCTGCACATTTTTTTTTAATTTGGTTTTGGGTTGTTGGGCCCAAATTTTAATTAAAATAGTAATGGGCTGCTGGGCTATTATTTTATTGCTGGTTTTAATTAATTGTGAGTAATGGACCAAGCATGATAAATTAATTTTATTAATGGACTAATTTTGTGCTAGTGGGCTTGGTGGACTTAATTTAATTTTGGGTTAAGATTATGGGCCATGGATAATGAGCTTGATTAATTATTTAATCTGCTGCTCATTTTGTGCTTATTTGTTGCTCTTGGGCCCAAATTGATTGATCCACTAATTATGCAATTAATTAATGTTATATAACTGATTAATTGATTTAATTGTCAATTATTGTTGTATATGTGACAGACATGTTCTATGTGATTTATTTATTTAAATTGCTGTTAATAGAAGCATGTCTAAGTTGTATATTTTATTCTGGAATATTATATGCATGTTAAAACCCTCGGTGTTAAATAACTAAGTGGGAGAGGGGATTGGTAATTAATTCCCGCGGCCTCCATTATTGGTTTGTAAGTGATGTGAGTAAACTTGCGCGTTGGCAATAGAGCCTTCCTCCCTAACGGATGAGTTTATTCACGGATCACTGGTACAAACTTCTTTAAATAATTATTGTTTGTAATGTGTTGCATATGGGCTTGCGCGTTGGCTATAGTACCTTCCTCCCTAACGGATGAGCTTATATGCGGTTCACTAGTACAAACTTATATAATTGATGGTTGTAGAAAGTTATCTGAGCGCGTGTGTACTTCTCTAACAGTAAGGCACATAAGCTTGGGCAGCGGACTTGGGATCAAATAATGGTGTACACTTAGATGTGAATAATTAGTATCCTCCCCAACGGAGTCACTGCTATTATTTGCATGGCTAAAGAGGAACCGACTATTAATTATTTTGTCATAAAGTTAGGTTGACAAATGAAATTAATGGGTAAAACCTTCTCTTGTAAATGTTCGGGTTTGTAAACGTCCACCCTAACGTGGCTTGCAGACTCACGGTGCTTGAGATGTCGGTGAATTTTATTTTTATATTGTTTTGAGGGAAACAATATAAAAGGATAAAATTCGAAGATTTGATCGGAATATTTATTTGAGATTCTCTGAATTTTCGAATGGTTTTATTTCATTAATTATTAACTAAAAGACATTATATTTACTCGTCCATATTAAATGATTAGAAAAGAATCTTGGTTTTTAAAATTACTGCTTAAGAAAATACATGTGTATTCTCACAAAGGACGTCTCATGATGCCTATTAAAGTCTCTAGTGAAGAGATGAGAGGTTCATAGAAATATGATGGTCTCATGTAACTCTTCGGATACTTGAGTAAATTAAAAGGCAGAAGATCATGGTTCAATTGATGAATGAATTGGAAAAGCTTGGAATAGAAATTGAAAGGGAAACCTAAATCAATTTATTCTTCACAATTTGCCTGGATGTTTTGAGCAAGTTCTACCTGAAATACGAGAGGTTGTATATGGTGGGAAACTTCTAACAAAACATGTGGCAAAAGAAAGCCAATTTTCATCATTATGTGAACAAGTTTAATACCTTATTTACTAATGGTTTAAACATGATTAGTGATGGCATCTACTGACACGAAGTATGTAGATACTGGAATCACTAAATGTTTATCACTAAGTAAGGATAAGATTGTTAATAACATGGGTAAAACTACAAAGATAGTGGCTATTGCAGTGGGAGTTGTTTATTTATCTCATGATAAGAATAAACGATTGATTATGAGAAATTATCTTTACGTACGTTTCATAGAAAGAATTTAATTTCGGTTTCTATGCATTAACGGATGGACACTTCATTTCATTTAAATGACATGGTCATGGTAATGAGGAATGAGGTTATAACCCGTTAAAATACGTTGGTGGATAAAAAGTATACTCTTGAATCATGTACATCCCACAAATACAATAAATAGTAATTAAATAATGCATCTTCTAATATAAGTAAGAGAAAGGAACCTTCGGAAATGAACTAAACATACTTTTGGCGTCTATGATTAATTCATTTTACTTGAGTATGATTCAAAAGTTGATAGCCGATAGACCGTGAGGTTTATCTGAAGTGGAAACTATCGGACTTGCGAGTCTTGCTTGGAATTAAAAATGATTAACTGCCTTTTCAAGGCTGTGGGGTGTAGAGCCAAAGATATATATGTTGGAATTAGTTCATTCTGATTCAAGCGAACCTAACAATATCCAGGCGAGAGGTGGTTATGAATATTCAAAGATTATTCTGAGAACCGATATATTTATTTGATACACTGCATGTCTAAGTTCTTGGATTAATTCAAGAATTGTAAGGCTGGTACAGTGAGCGTCATGGAAAATATATCATGTCATTACGATTCAATCGTGATGATGAAGACCTCTTAGGATAGTTAGGAACTAATAATCAGAAGTTGAGATTAAATCTCAAGTTGACTACACCGAGCATGCCCCAGCTGAATGGTGTGATGGAAAGAAGGAATAAGCCTCTTATGGTTATTATTAGATAGATGATGAATTATTTGGAATAATTAAATTCATTTTATGGATATGCCCTAGATACAGTAATTCGTGAAACGTTCGTCTGTATATGGGATATTCTAGAAAAATGGATAGTGATTTATTTAGTCCAAAAGATCGAAGGGTAATTGTTAACACAATAACCAGATTTTTGGAAAAGGACTATGTAATAAATCACAAGCCCATGTATAAGTTGTTCTAAAGGAAGTGAGAGGAAAACACTAAGTATAAGTACCAAGTGTACAAGAGGATATACCACAAGGTAAACTGCAACGCGTGTCACGTCTGATACACAATTACATGTAGTGCCTTGTCGTAGTGGGAGGGTTGTATGACAACCCATATATATATGTTTTGGGAGAGTCGTGAGACTTGATCCCTAGTAAACATGGTATTGTCCCACGAATACGACGTAGCACTACAAGATTAAAATGCGGAATCTTAGTAAGTTGCAATGTATGTTGAAATAGAATCTAAAGATTCTATATTAAGTCTGGGAACTTGTATGACCACTAAATGGTGTAAAAACCATTGCAAGTGATCATAGGAAATAAAAGAGGATCATACGGAAAGGTGAAAATCTTGGAAGCAAAGCTTGTTGCGAAAAGATGTACTCAGAAAGAAATGGTTCGATTATGAGGGAACATATTCGCTGGTAGCTATGCTTAAATTGATCCGGATTCTTTTATTTATTGCTGCTCATATTGAATTATGAGGGACAGAAAATAGATGTGAAGACAGCTTTCCTGATTGGAAGTCTTGAGGAAAACATCTATGTGAAGCAACCAGAGTAATTCATTGCAAAGTACTAATAGCATTTTGATAGTAAGCTTAAAAGTGTCCGGCGATGGACTAAAGCAAGCTTTAAGATAGTGAAGCATCTGTTTTGACTAGGTAATCCAGTGGCATGGATTTAAATCAATGAGTGGATGAGTCTTGTGTGTTGTAAAGAGTGACGAAAACGTGGTGGTGTTTCTTGTACTATACTTAGATAGTATCTTGCTCATTGGAGACAATGAAAGACTATTATCGGTCGTATGGATACGGTTTATAAAGCGGTAAAGATGAAGGACTTAAGAAAGGCAAAATACATCCTTTTGATCACGGTAATACGGATCACAAGAAAGGATGTTATGCTTATCTCAAGTTTCATAAAATGATACAGTTCATACTCGTTTAGCATGTAAATTTATCTAAGTGAATGTGTCTTTGAGACACAAGAAGAAGATAAAAAGGATGAAAGCGGTTCCTTATGCTTCGGCGAATAAGGAAGCTTAATCTAAGGAATGCTATGAACGATATTGGATATCTGTTTTGCTGAATGCATGAACAGTGGGTATCAACGTAATCCGGAACAAGAATGATGAACTGTGGTAAGACATTTATAAAGTGCCTGAGAAGGACTGGAAATTATATATGGATTTACTAAACAGATTCACTGCTTCTTGTGGATTACGTAGATTCAGATTTTTTAGTCAGATTGGACGGCAGTAAATTCTCCTCAAAGGTTATGTGTTTAATCTTAGGAAGTAGAGTCATAATGTGGAGGAGTGTTATATAGAAATATATTTCAGACTCCGGACTCCATCATGGAAAGATGATAAATTGGAGCCTATGAGGCAGCCAAAGTATCTATATGACTCTAGAAACTTCAAGATGGACTTCGAAGTGTTTCTAAGTTTGCCCAAGGATATCATAATTTATATTGATGATATTGGTGCAGTTGCAAACTTGAAGGAATCACGAGTCCATAAGTCAATTAAACACATGGAGCGCGAGTACCACCTGCTACGAGAAATCGTATGATGAGGGGAAGGTTGTTGTCGCCTAGATTGCATCGGATGATGACCTAGTAAAACCATTTACAAGGACATTAAGGCGAGAGCTTTTAATGGTCGTGTAGTGGGAATAGGAATCAGATGTATGGCAGAAGACATGACAGCATAGTCTTTTAGTATAAGTGGGAGATTGTTGGATTGTATACTAAAAGTCTAGCTTTAGTATGAACAATGTCATAACAATATTTGAAATGAGAATCATTGATCAAATGATTGCGTCTTATAATTTATTTATATGCATGATGCAATAGTCCACTTACTTTATACTGTAGATAATATGTTGTGCGACAACACGCGGAAGATCATATTATCGGTTTTCTTATAAAATATAAACAGATACTCACAACTGAGATAGACGGGGACTCTCTATCGGTATGGTTGTAGTGTGGTTTGGTATTAGCTTGTCTTGGCTATAGAATCACATTAGTGCACTTGTGTGTATTGAGCAGGACCGCTTGAGATCGTTCTTCTTATACTGACTATATAGTAGAACTTGATCTCTGTTATTATGGAAGTTCGTGCTCTTATCCCTATACAATAACCTCGACACGTAGGGCAGTATGTATTTCTTTGATTCATCAATGGGTGAGATTTATAAGTATTAAATCAACAAACTCGGTGAGTTGGGAAGTAGTGCTGTATCTATGGTGTGCTGTTGATTGTAGAAGGAATCCATGTCCGTCATAGGTTGATGATGTCCCCTTGAGGAGCTCATAAGGTTTATCATGTAAATCTTGCAAGTGGATTAATTTCCGGCATGATAATAAGGTTGAGTGGTACTACTCTCGGATGGGATATTAATTAATTTGAGTTTTCAGTAACTTAATTAATTAATGGACATTGAATATCTTAAACATGGGGAGACTATCGGGCTTATAATAAGAAGGAGCCTAGAACATAATTTTGGGATTGGACGGGTAGTGCAGTAATAATATTTTAGTGGACTATATTATTATTATTGGATTTAATTAAAAGCTTTGGGCTAAGCTTGGTTAATTAAATTCAATTGAGGCCCAGCCCAATTTCTCCTCCTGGTCCCTGCTGTAGCCCAATATATAAGTGAACTCAGCTTCCTGGAACCCTAAGATTATTCCTGCGCCTCTTTTGGTGAGAGAAGCAGATTGAGAGAATCCTGCAGATTGTTGCCCACACAATAGCAGGATTCGACTTGGGTCATACAGCAGAAGATCGAGAGGTGGTTCTCTGCAACGATCAACCTCTACACCAACCTAGAAGTACGGTAAACGATTTAATTATGCTTCCGCTGATTTTTGTTTACTCGTTGTCCTAACGGATCACATTGAACCGCACGATCCAATTGCCAACAACTATCACAATGCTCTTAGCTTTTTGCAATGAATCACTCTGGTTGCTTCACATAGATGTTTCCCTTAAGACTTCCAATCAGGAAAGCTGTCTCGACATCTATTTGCTATCCCTCATATTTCATATGAGTAGCAACAAATAAAAGAGTCCGGATCAACTTAGGCATAACTACCGGCGAACAGTTTTTTCATAATCGAACCCTTTCTTTCTGAGTATACCTTTTCGCAACAAGCTTGCTTCCAAGGTTTTCACCTTATTCTATGATCCTCTTTTATTCTTGCATGCCCATTTCCAATGGCTTTTACGCCATTTAGCGGTTCAACAAGCATCCAGACCTAATTTAAAATCCATCAATTCTATTTTAACATTCATTGCACTTTGCTAGGATTTGGCATTTCTAATTTTGTAGTGCAACGTCCTATTCCTGGGATAATACCATGTTTACTAAGGATCATGTCTTATGACTTTCCCAAAACATGTATCTCACGGGTTGTCGAATAATCCTCCCACTGCGACAAGGCACTACATGTAATTGTGTATCAGACGTGACACGCATTGCAGTTTACCATGTGGTATATCCTCTTGTACACTTGGTACTTATACTTTGTGTTTTCTTCTCACTACCTTTAGAACAACTCATATACATGGGTTTGTAATTTATTACATAGTCCCTTTCCAAAAATCTAGTGTTTGTGTTAACAATCACCCTTCGATCTTTTAGACTAAATAAATCACCTTCATTTTTATAGCATATCCCACAAACAGACAAACATTCAAATGGATTACTGTTTCTAGGGCTTATCCATAAATGAATTAAGTAATTCCAAATAATTCATCATTTATCTAATCATTACCATAAGAGTCTTATTCCTTCTATCCACCACACCATTCAGCTGGGGCATGCCCGGTGTAGACCACTTGAGATTTAATCTCAACCTCTGATTAATAGTTCCTAATTATCCTAAGAGGTATCGTAATGACGATTAAATCGTCATTACTTGATATATTTTCCATGATGCTTTACTGTACCAACCTTGTAATTCTTGAATAAATCAAAGAATTTAGACATGCAGTGCATCAAATAAATATATCGGTATCTAGAATAATCTTTGATTATTCATAACCACCTCTCGCCTAGATAATATTAGGCCCGCTTGAATCAGAATGAACTAATTCCAACATATATATCTTTGGCTCTACGCCCCTTTACCTTGAAAAGGTAATTAATCATTTTTACTTCCAAGTAAGACTCGTAAGTCCGATAGTTTCCACTTCAGATAAACCTTACGGTCCATCTGCTATCAACTTTTGTGTCCTACTCAAGTAAAATGATCTAGTCTTAGACGCCAAATGCATTTTAGTTCATCTCCGAAGGTTACTTTCTCTTACTAAGATCAGAAGATGCATTATTAATTACTACTTGTTGCATCTGTGGAATATACATGATTTAAGAGTATACAAATTGTCCATCAACGTACCATAACAGATTACAACTCTATCCTTCATTATAATGACCATGTCATTTAAATGAAATGGAGTATCCATCTATTAATGCATAGAAACAGAAATCAAATTCTTTCTATGAAAACGTAAGTAAAGACAATTTTACAAAATCAAACGTTTATTCATATCGTAAGATAAATAAACAACTCCCACTGCAATAGCCACTACTCTCATAGTATTATCCATGTATAAAATAATCTTATACTCACTTAGTAATAAACATTTAGTGATTCCGGTATCTACACAATGTATAAGTAGGTGCCATCACTAATCATGCTTCAATGACTAGCAAGTAAGATTCTATCCTTGTTCACTCCTTTTATGAAATTGGATTTTCTTTACCACATGTTTTGTCAGAAGTTTCTCGCCATATACAACCTCTTGTAATTCAGGAGAAACTTACTCAAAACATCTAGGAAATTATGGAGAATAAAATTGACTTAGGTTTCCCCTTCAACTTCTATTCCATGTATCTAATTCATTCATCAACTTCAATCATGACCTACCGCCTTTTAACTTACTCAAGTATCCGAAGAGTTACATGAGGCCATCATATTTGTATGAACTTCTCACCTATCCACTAGAGACTTTAATAGGCATCATGAACATCTTTAAGGGAGAACACATTTTTATTTTCTTAAGCAGTAAAATCAAAACCAAGATTCTTTTCTAATCATCTAATTTTGGACCAGTAAATATAATTTCTTTTAGTTAACAATAAGTGAGATTAAACCATTTGAAAATCAGAGAATCACAAATAAATATACCGATCAAAACTTCAAATTTTATCCTTTTATATTGATTCCCTCAAAACAATATAAAAATAAAATTCACCGACATCTCAAGCACCGTGAGTCTGCAAGCCACGTTAGTGTGGACGTTTACAAACCCGAACATTTACAAGAGAAGGTTTTACCCATTAATTTCATTTGTCAACCTAACTTTATGACAAAATAATTAATAGTCGGTTCCTCTTTAGCCATGCAAATAATAGCAGTGACTCCGTTAGGGAGGATACTAATTATTTACACCTAAGTGTACACCATTATTTGATCCCAAGTCCACGCTTGTGTGCCTTACAGTTGGAGAAGTACACACGCGCTCGGATAGCTTCCTACAATCATCAATTATAAGTTTGTACTAGTGAGCCCCACATAAACTCATCAGTTAGGGAGGAAGGCCTATTGCCAACACGAAAGTTCATGTGCCACATTACAAACAATAATTATGTAATGAAGTCTGTACCAGTGATCCGTGAATAAACTCATCCGTTAGGGAGGAAGGCCTATTGCCAACACGCAAGTTTACTCACATCACTTACAAACCAATAATGGATGCAGCGGGAATTTTTACCAATCCCCTCTCCCACTTAGTTATTTAAGACCGAGGGTTTTTACATGCATATAATATTTCAGAATAAAATATGCAACCTAGCATGCTCATACTTCCAAATATATAACAATAATTGACCAATAAAACAATTATAGCAGTTATATATAAGGAAATAAATTGCCAAAAATAAGTTGACTTGATCAACACTCCAACATACATGCATATAATATACCAAATATAATACGCAATCTAGCATGCTTCTATTTAAGGCAATAAATCATAGAGAATCATGCATACATATATAACAATAATTAATTAATAAATCAATTATAACAGTTATATAACAGCGAATTCGATTGTTCGCCACCAATCACGAATGCGGACAACTGCGATGGGGATCGACCTCCCAGCAGCCTGCTCCACCACTCTGGCACCCTGCCCGATCATATTGTGAAGACTCACGCGGAACCTGATGCAGACCAGTCGAACTTGATGCAAACCCGCTCGAACCTAGTGCTGAGTCGATCGAACCTGATGCAGACCAATCGAACCTGATGTGAATCTGCTCGAACCTGTGCATCATTGATCGAACCTGATGCAGACCAACCGAACCTGATGCAAATCCGCTCGAACCTGGTGTAGCGTCAATCGAACCTGATGCAGACCAATCGAACCTGATACAAATCTGCTCGAACCTGGTACAGCATCGATCGAACCTGATGTAGACCAATCGAACCTGATGCAAATTCATTCGAACCTGGTGCAGCATCGATCGAACCTGATGCAGACCAATCGAACCTGATGCAAATCTGCTCGAACCTGGTGCAGCATCGATCGAACCTGATGCAGACAACCATGCCACACGCCAGTCGACTCCAGCTTGGAAGACGAACAGTGGCGCGACTGCAGCACACTGCCGGCGCAACCGACTGGGATCAGCCGCACCTGCTCCGTTCGAGGATCTGTCGCCTTCCAACGAGTTGCGACTGATCCGACGCTGCTGCCTCGCCTGCCACCAACCATCTCCAGCCTGAGGCAAGTCGCGATCGAATGTACGAGAGAATGGTCAGAACTCGGCAAGTTGCAGCTTGGACTGCCGGAACTCATCGCCTGTTGGCAGTACCGATCAATGTCGAGACACGATGTCATCAGCGCCGCCGTGGAGCTTTCAGTCTCACAGATTGCCCTTGCCTTGCTGCCTACCGGAAGAGACCACAGCCTCGATCGGAAGAACTCTTGACCCGTTCGGAGAAGACGAAGCCTCATCCAAAACCACCAGAAATCCACCTGAACGCCATCGCCGTTGACCACTGCTCTCAGCAGTTCACACCAACTGCATCATCATCCATGGACACGCTACCCATCAGCCTGCTTCGATCAGCCCACGACACCATGCCTCCAGGCCCATCGCCGTCGTGCCGACAACAATTGTCAAGGATCATCAGTCGTCCACAAACAACAAAAACCCAATCAGCAATGATGAAGGTTCGATCTGTAACCCGCTGACCCTAAATCCCTATCATGCTTTTTAAAGGATACTCAACCCTTGTCATGCTTTTTAAAAAAAAACAGATTAAACAAATAATCACTAAATCCCTATCAAACATGCTATCCAACGACAATCAACACACATATGGCACTTTAACCCTTCCTAACGTCTCACGTTTCACCACGAAACCAACGCTCTGATACCAATTGTTGGCAATTGGATCGTGTGGTTCAACGTGATCTATTAGGGAAAACAGGCAAACAATCAGCGGAAGCAATTATTAAATCATTTACCGTACTTCTGGGTCGATGTAGAGGATGATCGTTGCAGAAAACCACCTCTCGATCTTCTGCTGTATGTCCCAAGTCGAATCCTGCTGTTGTGTGGGCAACAATCCGCAGGATTCTCTCAATCTGCTCCTGTTCTTTCTAACTGTCAAATGAGGCACTGACTTAGGGTTAACAGGAGCTGAGATGACTTATATAGTTGGGCTACAGCAGGGACCAGGAGGAGAAATTGGGCTGGGCCTCAATTGAATTTAATTAACCAAGCTTAGCCCAAAGCTTTTAATTAAATCCAATAATAATAATATAGTCCACTAAAATATTATTACTGCACTACCCGTCCAATCCCAAAATTATGTTCTGGGCTCCTTCTTAAGCCCGATAGTCTCCCCATATTTAAGATATACAATGTCCATTAATTAATTAAGTTACTGACAACTCAAATTAATTAATATCTCAACGGAGAGTAGTACCACTCAACCTTATTATCATGCCAGAAATTAATCCACTTGCAAGATTTACATGATAAACCTTATGAGCTCCTCAAGGGGACATCATCAACCTTGTCGGACATGGATTTCTTCTACAATCAACAGCACACCATAGATTCAGCACTATTTCCCAACTCACCGAGTTTGTTGATTTAATACTTATAAATCTCACCCATTGATGAATCAAAGAAATACATACTGCCCTACGTGTCGAGGTTATTGTATAGGGATTAAGAGCACGAACTTCCATAATAACAGAGATCAAGTTCTTCTATAAGTCAGTATAAGTCGAACGATCTCAAGCGGTCCTGCACAATACACACAAGTGCACTAATGTGATTCTATAGCCAAGACAAGCTAATACCAAACCACACTACAACCATACCGATAGAGAGTCCCCGTCTATCTCAGTTGTGAGCATCTGTTTATACTTTATAAGGAAACCGATAATATGATCTTCTGCGTGTTGTCGCACAACATATTATCTACAGTATAAAGTAAATGGACTATTGCATCATGTATATAAAATAAATTATAAGATGCAATCATTTGATCAATGATTCTCATTTCAAATATTGTTATGACATAGTTCATACTAAAGCTAGAATTTTAGTATACAATCCAACATATAGTTGGAGAACATGTTTTCAGAGTATAAAAATGCTAGTAAGCCTGCGTCATAGAGTTACTAAAAAGTCAAAGTGCAGAGATGATTCTACTCCGTGAGCCAGGCTAAGAACTCCTTGAAGTGAGCATTTTCTTGCCATTTTTATGGTCAAATTAATTATTAGACATGAGAATATATTTGGAAAACATGCTTTCAGAGTATAAAATGCTAGGAATCTTGCGTTATGGAGTCACTAAAAAGAAAATGCACAGAGTTGATTCTACTCCGTGAGCCAGGTCAAGAACTCCTTGAAGTAAGCATTTCCTTGCCATTTTTATGGTCAAATTATTATTAGACATGAGAATATATTTGAAGAACATGTTTTTAGAGTATAAAATGCTAGGAATCTTGCGTTATAGAGTCACTAAAAAGAAATGCGCAGAGCTGATTCTACTCCGTGAGCCAGGTCAAGAACTCCTTGAAGTAAGCATTTTCTTTCCATTTTTATGGTCAAATTATTATTAGACATGAGCATATAGTTGGAGAACATGTTTTCAGAGTATAAAAATGCTAGGAAGCTTACGTCATAGAGTCACTAAAAAGTTAAAGTGCAGAGCTGATTCTACTCCGTGAGCCAGACCAAGAACTCCTTGAAGTGAGCATTTTCTTGCCATTTTTATGGTCAAATTAGTTATTAGACATGTGAATATAGTTGGAGAACAAGTTTTCACATTATAAAAATGCTAGGAAGCTTGCACCATAGAATCATTAAAATGTCAAGGTGCAGAGCTGAATCTACTACATGAGCCAGGTCAAGAACTCCTTGAAGAGAGCATTTTCTTGCCATTTTTATGGTCAAATTAGTTATTAGACATGTGAATATAGTTGGAGAATATGTTTTGACATTATAAAAATGCTAGGAAGCTTGCACCATAGATTCATTAAAAAGTCAAAGTGTAGAGATGAATCTACAACGTGAGCCAGATCAAGAACTCCTTGAAGTGAGCATTTTCTTGCCATTTTTATGGTCAAATTATTTATTAGACATGAGAATATATTTGGAGAACATGTGTTTAAGAGTATAAAATGCTAGGAATCTTGCGTTATGGAGTCACTAAAAAGAAAATGCGCAGAGCTAATTCTACTCCGTGAGCCAGGTCAAAAATTCCTTGAAGTAAGCATTTTCTTTCCATTTTTATGGTCAAATTATTATTAGACATGAGTATATAGTTGGAGAACATGTTTTCAGAGTATAAAAATGCTAGTAAGCATGCGTCATAGAGTTACTAAAAAGTCAAAGTGCAGAGCTGATTCTACTCCGTGAGCCAGGCCAAGAACTCCTTGAAGTGAGCATTTTCTTGCCATTTTTATGGTCAAATTAATTATTAGACATGAGAATATATTTGGAAAACATGCTTTCAGAGTATAAAATGCTAGGAATCTTGCGTTATGGAGTCACTAAAAAGAAAATGCACAGAGTTGATTCTACTCCGTGAGCTAGGTCAAGAACTCCTTGAAGTAAGCATTTTATTGCCATTTTTATGGTCAAATTATTATTAGACATGAGAATATATTTGAAGAACATGTTTTCAGAGTATAAAATGATAGGAATCTTGCGTTATAGAGTCACTAAAAAGAAAATGCGCAGAGCTGATTCTACACCGTGAGCCAGGTCAAGAACTCCTTGAAGTAAGCATTTTCTTTCCATTTTTATGGTCAAATTATTATTAGACATGAGCATATAGTTGGAGAACATGTTTTCAGAGTATAAAAATGCTAGGAAGCTTGCGTCATAGAGTCACTAAAAAGTTAAAGTGCAGAGCTGATTCTACTCCATGAGCTAGACCAAGAACTCCTTGAAGTGAGCATTTTATTGCCATTTTTATGGTCAAATTAGTTATTAGACATGTGAATATAGTTGGAGAACAAGTTTTCACATTATAAAAATGCTAGGAAGCTTGCACCATAGAATCATTAAAAAGTCAAAGTGCAGAGCTGAATCTACTACATGAGCCAGGTCAAGAACTCCTTGAAGAGAGCATTTTCTTGCTATTTTTATGGTCAAATTAGTTATTAGACATGTGAATATAGTTGGAGAACATTTCTTCACAGTATAAAATTACTAGGAAGCTTGCACCATAGAGTCATTAAAAAGTCAAAGTGCAGAGCTGAATCTAAAACGTGAGCCAGGTCAAGAACTCCTTGAAGTGAGCATTTTCTTGCCATTTTTATGGTCAAATTATTTATTAGACATGAGAATATATTTGGAGAACATATGTTTAAGAGTATAAAATGCTAGGAATCTTACGTTATGGAGTCACTAAAAAAAAATGGGTAGAGCTGATTCTACTCCGTGAGCTAGGTCAAAAACTCCTTGAAGTAAGCATTTTCTTGCCATTTTTATGGTCAAATTATTATTAGACATGAGCATATAGTTTGAGAACATGTTTTTAGAGTATAAAAATGCTAGTAAGCTTGCGTCATAGAGTTACTAAAAAGGCAAAGTGCAGAGCTGATTCTACTCCGTGAGCCAGGCCTAGAACTCCTTGAAGTGAGCATTTTCTTGCCTTTTTTATGGTCAAATTATTTATTAGACATGAGAATATATTGGGAAAACATGCTTTCAGAGTATAAAATGCTAGGAATCTTGCGTTATGGTGTCACTAAAAAGAAAATGCGCAGAGCTGATTCTACTCCATGAGCCTGGTCAAGAACTCCTTGAAGTAAGCATTTTCTTGCCATTTTTATGGTCAAATTATTATTAGACATAAGAATAGATTTGGAGAACATATTTTCAGAGTATAAAATGCTAGGAATCTTGTGTTATGGATTCACAAAAAAGAAAATACGCAAACCTGATTCTACTCCGTGAGCCAGGTCAAGAACTCCTTGAATTAGGCATTTTCATGCCATTTTGATGGTCAAATTATTATTAGACATGACCATATAGTTTTAGAACATGTTTTCAGAGTATAAAAATTCTAGGAAGCTTGCATCGTAGAGTCACTAAAAAGTCAAAGTGCAGAGCTAATTCTACTCCGTGAGCCAGGTCAAGAACTCCCTGAAGTTAGCATTTTCTTACCGTTTTTATGGTCAAATTAATTATTAAACATGCGGATATAGTTGGATAACATGTTTTCAGAATATAAAAATGCTAGGAAGCTTCCACCATAGAGTCACTAAAAAGTCAAAGTGCAGAGCTGATTCTACCCCGTTAGCCAGGCCAAGAACTCCTTGAAGTGAGCATTTTCTTGCCATTTTTATGGTCAAATTAGTTATTAGACATGAGAATATATTTGGAGAACATGCTTCAGAGTATAAAATGCTAGGAATCTTGCGTTATGGAGTCACTAAAAAGAAAATGCACAAAGCTGATTCTACTCTGTGAGCCAGGTCAAGAACTCCTTGAAGCAAGCATTTTCTTGCCATTTTTATGGTCAAATTATTATTAGACATGATAATATATTTGAAGAACATGTTTTCAGAGTATAAAATGCTAGGAATCTTGCTTTATATAGTCACTAAAAAGAAAATGCGCAGACCTGATTCTACTCCGTGAGTCAGGTCAAGAACTCCTTGAATTAAGCATTTTCTTGCCATTTTTATGGTCAAATTATTATTAGACATGATCATATAGTTTGAGAACATGTTTTCAGAGTATAAAAATGCTAAGAAGCTTGCATCATGGAGTCACTAAAAAGTCAAAGTGCAGAGCTAATTCTACTCCGTGAGCCAGGTCAAGAACTCCCTGAAGTTAGCATTTTCTTACCGTTTTTATGGTCAAATTAATTATTAAACATGCGGATATAGTTGGATAACATGTTTTCAGAATATAAAAATGCTAGGAAGCTTCCACCATAGAGTCACTAAAAAGTCAAAGTGCAGAGCTGATTCTACCCCGTTAGCCAGGCCAAGAACTCCTTGAAGTGAGCATTTTCTTGCCATTTTTATGGTCAAATTAGTTATTAGACATGAGAATATATTTGGAGAACATGCTTCAGAGTATAAAATGCTAGGAATCTAGCGTTATGGAGTCACTAAAAAGAAAATGCACAAAGCTGATTCTACTCTGTGAGCCAGGTCAAGAACTCCTTGAAGCAAGCATTTTCTTGCCATTTTTATGGTCAAATTATTATTAGACATGATAATATATTTGAAGAACATGTTTTCAGAGTATAAAATGCTAGGAATCTTGCTTTATATAGTCACTAAAAAGAAAATGCGCAGACCTGATTATACTCCTTGAGCCAGGTCAAGAACTCCTTGAATTAAGCATTTTCTTGCCATTTTTATGGTCAAATTATTATTAGACATGATCATATAGTTTGAGAACATGTTTTCAGAGTATAAAAATGCTAAGAAGCTTGCATCATGGAGTCACTAAAAAGTCAAAGTGCAGAGCTGATTCTACTCCGTGAGCCAGGTCAAGAACTCCCTGAAGTTAGCATTTTCTTACCGTTTTTATGGTCAAATTAATTATTAGACATGCGGATATAGTTGGATAACATGTTTTCAAAATATAAAAATGTTAGGAAGCTTGCACCATAGAGTCACTAAAAAGTAAAAGTGCAGAGCTGATTCTACCCCGTTAGCCAGGCCAAGAACTCCTTGAAGTGAGCATTTTCTTACCATTTTTATGGTCAAATTAGTTATTAGACATGAGAATATATTTGGAGAACATGCTTCAGATTATAAAATGCTAGGAATCTTGCGTTATGGAGTCACTAAAAAGAAAATGCGCAAAGCTGATTCTACTCCGTGAGCCAGGTCAAGAACTCCTTGAAGCAAGCATTTTCTTGCCATTTTTATGGTCAAATTATTATTAGACATGATAATATATTTGAAGAACATGTTTTCAAAGTATAAAATGCTAGAAATCTTGCTTTATATAGTCACTAAAAAGAAAATACGCAGAGCTGATTCTACCCCATGAGCCAGGTCAAGAACTCCTTGAAGTAAACATTTTCTTTCCATTTTTATGATCAAATTATTATTAGACATGAGAATATAATTGGAGAACATATTTTCATAGTATAAAAATGCTAGGATAGGAAGCTTGCGTCTTAGAGTCACTAAAAAGTTAAAGTGCAGAGCTGATTCTACTCCGTGAGCCAGGTCAAGAACTCCTAGAAGTTAGCATTTTCTTGCCATTTTTATGGTCAAATTATTATTATACATGAGCATATAGTTGTAGAACATGTTTTCAGAGTATAAAAAGCTATTAAGCTTGCATCATAGAGTTACTAAAATGTCAAGGTGCAGAACTGATTCTACTCCGTGAGCCAGGTCAAGAACTCCTTGAAGTGAGCATTTTCTTTCCTTTTTTATGGTCAAATTAGTTATTAGACATGAGAATATATTCGGAAAACATGCTTTCAGAGTGTAAAATGCTAGGAATCTTGCGTTATGGAGTAACTAAAAAGAAAATGCACAAAGTTGATTCTACTCCGTGAGCCAGGTCAAGAACTCCTTGAAGTAAGCATTTTCTTATCATTTTTATGGTCAAATTATTAGACATGAGAATATATTTGGAGAAAAGTATAAAATGCTAGTAAGGTTGCGTCATAGAGTTACTAAAAAGTTAAAGTGCAGAGCTGATTCTACTCCGTGAGCCAGGTCAAAAACTCCTAGAAGTTAGCATTTTCTTACCATTTTTATAGTCAAATTAGTTATTAGACATCCGGATATAGTTGGATAATATGTTTTCAGAATATAAAAATGCTAGGAAGCTTGCACCATAGAGTCACTAAAAAGACAGTGCAGAGCTGATTCTACTCCGTGAGCCAGGCCAAGAACTCCTTGAAGTGAGCATTTTCTTGCCATTTTTATGGTCAAATTATTTATTAGACATGAGAATATATTTGGAGAACATGTGTTTCAGAGTATAAAATCCTAGGAATTTTGTGTTATATAGTCACTAAAAATAAAATGCGCAGAGCTGATTCTACCCCGTGAGCCATATCAAGAACTCCTTGAAGTAAGCATTTTCTTTCCATTTTTATTCAAATTATTATTAGACATGAGCATATAGTTCGAGAACATATTTTCATAGTATAAAAATACTAGGAAGCTTGCGTCATAGAGTCACTAAAAAGTTAAAGTGCAGAGCTGATTCTACTCCGTGAGTCAGGTCAAGAACTCCTTGTTCTTTCCATTTGTATGGTCAAATTATTATTAGACATGAGCATATAGTTGGAGAACTTTTTTTTAGAGTATAAAAAAGCTAGTAAGCTTGCGTCATAGAGTTACTAAAAAGTCATAGTGCAGAGCTGATTCTACTCCGTGAACCAGGTCAAGAACTCCTTGAAATGAGCATTTTCTTGGCATTTTTATGGTCAAATTAGTTATTAGACATTAGAATATATTTGGAAAACATGCTTTCAGAGTATAAAATGCTAGGAATCTTGCGTTATGGAGTCACTAAAATGAAAATGCACAGAGTTGATTCTACTCCGTAAGCCAGGTCAAGAACTCCTTGAAGTTAGCATTTCTTACCGTTTTTATGGTCAAATTAATTATTAGACATGCGGATATAGTTGGATAACATGTTTTCAGAATATAAAAATGCTAGGAAGCGTGCACCATAGAGTCACTAAAAAGTCAAATTTCAGAGCAGATTCTACTCCGTGAGCCAGGTCAAGAACTGCTTGAAGCAAGCATTTTCTTGCCATTTTTATGGTCAAATTATTATTAGACATGAGAATATATTTGAAGAACATGTTTTCAGAGTATAAAATGCTAGGAATCTTGCGTTATATAGTCACTAAAAAGAGAATGCGCAGAGCTG
Organism: Pogostemon cablin; assembly: GCA_023678885.1. Classification (NCBI taxonomy): domain Eukaryota; kingdom Viridiplantae; phylum Streptophyta; class Magnoliopsida; order Lamiales; family Lamiaceae; genus Pogostemon; species Pogostemon cablin. The sequence continues at coordinate 20,879,028 of CM042991.1, forward strand.
ATTCTACCCCGTGAGCAAGGTCAAGAACTCCTTGAAATAAGCATTTTCTTTCCATTTTATGGTCAAATTATTATTAGACATGAGCATATAGTTGGAAAATATGTTTTCATAGTATAAAAATGTTAGGAAGCTTGCGTCATAGAGTCACTAAAAAGTTAAAGTGCAGAGCTGATTCTACTCCGTGAGCCAGACCAAGAACTCCTTGAAGTGAGCATTTTCTTGCCATTTTTATGGTCAAATTAGTTATTAGACATGTGAATATAGTTGGAGAACATATTTTCACATTATAAAAATGCTAGGAAGCTTGCACCATAGAGTCATTAAAAAGTCAAAGTGCAGAGCTGAATCTACTACGTGAGCTAGGTCAAGAACTCATTGAAGTGAGCATTTTCTTGCCATTTTTATGGTCAAATTAGTTATTAGACATGAGAATATATTTGGAGAACATATGTTTAAGAGTATAAAATGCTAGGAATCTTGCGTTATGGAGCATCTAAAAAGAAAATGCACAGAGCAGATTCTACTCCATGAGCCAGGTCAAAAACTTCATGAAGTAAGCATTTTCTTGCCATTTTTATGGTCAAATTATTGTTAGACATGAGCATATAGTTGTAGAACATGTTTTCAGAGTATAAAAATGCTAGTAAGCTTGCGTCATAGAGTTTCTAAAAAGTCAAAGTGCAGAGCTGATTCAACTCCGTGAGCCGGCAAAGAACTCCTTGAAGTGAGCATTTTCTTGCCTTTTTTATGGTCAAATTAGTTATTGGACATGAGAATATATTTGGAGAACATGCTTTCAGAGTATAAAATGCTAGGAATCTTACGTTATGGAGTCACTAAAAACAAAATGCACAAAGCTGATTCTACTCCATGAGCCAGGTCAAGAACTCCTTGAAGTAAGCATTTTCTTGCCATTTTTATGGTCAAATTATTATTAGACATGAGAATATATTTGGAGAACATGTTTTTAGAGTATAAAATGCTAGTAATCTTGTGTTATGGATTCACTAAAAAGAAAATGCGCAGAGCTGATTCTACTCCGTGTGCCAGGTCAAGAACTCCTTGAATTAAGCATTTTCTTGCCATTTTTATGGTCAAATAATTATTAGACATGAGCATATAGTTGGAGAACATGTTTCAGGGTATAAAAATGCTAGAAAGCTTGCATCATAGAGTTACTAAAGAGTCAAAGTGCAGAGCAGATTCTACTCCGTGAGCCAGGTCAAGAACTCCTTGAAGTTAGCATTTTCTTACCGTTTTTATGGTCAAATTAATTATTAGACATGCGGATATAGTTGGATAACATGTTTTCAGAATATAAAAATACTAGGAAGCTTGCACCATAGAGTCACTAAAAAGTCAAAGTGCAGAGCTAATTCTACTCCGTGAGCCAGGCCAAGAACTCCTTGAAGTGAGCAATTTCTTGCCATTTTTATGGTCAAATTATTATTAGACATGAGAATATATTTGGAGAACATGCTTTTAGAGTATAAAATGCTAGGAATCTTGCGTTATCGAGTCACTAAAAAGAAAATGCACAGAGCAGATTATACTCCATGAGCTAGGTCAAGAACTCCTTGAAGTAAGCTTTTTCTTGCCATTTTTATGATCAAATTATTATTAGACATGAGAATATATTTGGAGAACATGTTTTCAGAGTATAAAAATGCTAGTAAGCTTGCGTCATAGAGTTACTAAAAAGTCAAAGTGCAGAGATGATTCTACTCCGTGAGCCAGGCCAAGAACTCCTTGAAGTGAGCATTTTCTTGCCTTTTTTATGGTCAAATTATTTATTAGACACGAGAATATAGTTGGAGAACATGTTTTCAAAGTATAAAAATGCTAGGAAGCTTGCGTCATAGAGTCACTAAAAAGTTAAAGTGCAGAACTGATTCTACTCCGTGCGACATGCCAAGAACTCCTTGAAGTGAGCATTTTCTTGCCAGTTTTATGGTCCAATTAGTTATTAGACATGCAAATATTGTTGGATAACATGTTTTTAGAGTATAAAAATGCTAGGAAGCTTGCACCATAGAGTCATTAAAAAGTCAGAGTGTAGAGCTGAATATACTACATTAGCCAGATCAAGAACTCCTTGAAGTGATCATTTTCTTGCCATTTTTATGATCAAATTTGTTATTAGACATGAGAATATATTTGGAGAACATGTTTTCAGAGTATAAAATGCTAGGAATCTTGTGTTATGAAGTCACTAAAAAGAAAATGCGCAGAGCTAATTCTACTCATTGAGCCAGGTCAAGAACTCCTAGAAGTAAGCATTTTCTTGCCATTTTTATGGTCAAATTATTATTAGACATGAGCATATACTTGGAGACAATGTTTTTAGAGTATAAAAAAGTTAATAAGCTTGTGTCATAGAGTTACTAAAAAGTCAAAGTGCAGAGCTGATTCTACTCCATGAGCCAGTTCAAGAACTCCTTGAAGTAAGCATTTTCTTGGCATTTTTATGGTCAAATTAGTTATTAGACATTAGAATATATTTGTAAAACATGCTTTCAGAGTATAAAATGCTAGGAATCTTGCGCTATGGAGTCACTAAAAAGAAAATGCACAGAGTTGATTCTACTCCGTGAGCCAGGTTAAGAACTCCTTGAAGTTAGCATTTCTTACCGTTTTTATGGTCAAATTAATTATTAGACATGCGAATATAGTTGGATAACATGTTTTCAGAATATAAAAATGCGAGGAAGCTTACACCATAGAGTCACTAAAAAGTCAAAGTGCAGAGCTGATTCTACTCCGTGAGCCAGGTCAAGAACTCCTTGAAGCAAGCATTTTCTTACCATTTTTATGGTCAATTTATTATTAGACATTAGAATATATTTGAAGAACATGTTTTCAGAGTATAAAATGCTAGGAATCTTGCGTTAGATAATCACTAAAAAGAAAATGCGCAGAACTGATTCTACCCCGTGAGCAAGGTCAAGAACTCCTTGAATTAAGCATTATCTTGCCATTTTTATGGTCAAATTATTATTAGACATGAGCATATAGTTTGAGAACATGTTTTCAGAGTATAAAAATGCTAGGAATCTTATGTTATGGATTCACTAAAAAGAAAATGCACAGTGCTGATTCTACTCCGTGAGCCAGGTCAAGAACTCCTTGAAGTAAGCATTTTCTTTCCATTTTTATGGTCAAATAATTATTAGACATGAGCATATAGTTGGAGAACATGTTTCAGGGTATAAAAATGCTAGAAAGCTTGCATCATAGAGTTACTAAAAAGTCAATGTGCAGAGCTGATTCTACTCCGTGAGACAGGTCAAGAACTCCTTGAAGTTAGTATTTTCTTACCATTTTTATGGTCAAATTAGATATTAGACAAGCGGATATAGTTGGATAACATGTTTTCAAAATATAAAAATGCTAGAAAGCCTACACCATAGAATCACTAAAAAGTCAAAGTGCTGAGCTGATTCTACTCCGTGAGTCAGGCCAAGAACTCCTTGAAGTGAGCATTTTCTTGCCATTTTTATGGTCAAATTAGTTATTAGACATGAGAATATATTTGGAGAACATGCTTTCAGAGTATAAAATGCTTGGAATCTTGCGTTATGGAGTCCCTAAAAAGAAAATGTACAGAGCTGATTCTACTCCTTGAGACAGATCAAAAACTCCTTGAAGTAAGCATTTTCTTGCCATTTTTATGGTCAAATTATTATTTGACATGAGCATATAGTTTGAGAACATGTTTTCAGAGTATAAAAATGCTAGTAAGCTTGCGTCATAGAGTTACTAAAAAGTCAAAGTGCAGAGCTGATTCTACTGCGTGAACCAGGCCAAGAACTCCTTGAAGTGAGCATTTTCTTGCCTTTTTTGTGGTCAAATTAGTTATTAGACATGAGAATATATTTGGAGAACATTCTTTCAGAGTATAAAATTCTAGGAATCTTGTGTTATGGAATTACTAAAAAGATAATGCGCAGAGCTGATTATACTCCATGAGCCAGGTCAAGAACTCCTTGAAGTAAGCATTTTCTTGC